>CM065134.1:20850000-21035000 GCA_033026305.1 Cirrhinus molitorella
AGATAGATAGATAGATAGATAGATAGATAGATAGATAGATAGATAGATAGATAGATAGATAGATAGATAGATAGATAGATAGATAGACATATGGACAGACAGAGACAGACAGACAGACAGATAGATAGATAGATAGATAGACGGATGGACAGACAGACAGAGACAGACAGGTAGATAGATGACAGACAGACAGACAAACAGACAGACAGATAGATAGATAGATAGATAGATAGATAGATAGATAGATAGATAGATAGATAGATAGATAGATAGATAGATAGATAGACGGATGGACAGACAGAGACAAACAGGTACGGACGGACAGATGGATGGAAAGAAAGAAAGAAAGAAAGAAAGAAAGAAAGAAAGAAAGAAAGAAAGAAAGACAGACAGACAGACAGACAGACTGATAGATTGAGAGACGGACGGACGGACAGATAGACAGACAGATAGATGGGTGGACATGGTGAACATGAAAGATAAAAAAAAATAATTAACAACATAAAGTTAAGCTAAAAAGACATTAATAAATGTCTTCCACTCAAGCTCAATTGGTTAAAATCTAGGACTCAACCCAACAGACAGATAGATATCACATTTTAATTTATAATGGACAGTGGTTTGCAAAAGCAGGCAGAAATATGCAGAGTCATCCTCTGTTCTGTTCTCCGTAAACAGTGGCATGTGTGCTGCACACTAACAGCAGCGACCCACCAGGGTCCAGTGCTTGTCTGGTGACTTTGACATGGTGACTGTTATAAAACCCCTGTGAGACCAGAGCAAATGTCAATAAATATCATTCTGTCATTTTGAGTAAATGTCAATAACAAGGCATTCTGGGTAATAGTGATAGGGGTCGTCCCTCCTCCCAGGACAAATTTCCCTATATCCTCTGTCCGATTCATCATAACATAAGCTACATTGGAACACTAGAACACTACTTTAATGTATCATTATTGAATGTCAGTTCTATTTCTTTCTTTCTTTTTCCTCTTTCTTATAGTAAAGAGTGCCTTGTGAGCTCTTCAGGGAATGACAATACAGAAAACGGCCTACCGGGATCCAAAGCAGACAGCAAACCGACACCAAAGGCATGAAAAAAAGCATGTGTGTGTGTACATATATCAGCATATGTATACATGCATACGTAATCATAACACAATGAAAGAAAGTCATAACAATGGACAGTTTTATTCTCTTTATCTCATGAGGAAAAAAAATGCTACATATAAATATGTGGAAATATATATATTTTAGATTGTGCTTGAGGAAAATACAAAGTGCTGCAGGCTGGATCACACACCCTTTGCTGGACTAAAAAAAAAATAACTGGAAAGCAGATGATCGGAGATGCTTTGGTGTGCTTGCATTCTGTTCTTGTCTGTGAGACACAGCACACACACACTGCCTTCTTCACGAACTGCCATATCCTTTCAATGCACGACAGCACAAGACCCACATAACGAAATGTTTGCGATAAACTTCCAGTGCAACTGTACATCTTCACACTGCATTCCAAACGATCCTGAGGTGGAATCTTTTCACAAGCTGACAAGTCAGTGATAAAACAACAAGACTAAACAATTTACACATAAAAACCATGGGTGCCTCTTCAAATTGGAATATGTTTACCACCAATTCAAGCAGCTAACCGAGTCTGATTACTAACCACTCCCACTAATTTTACAAGTGATTTTTAGGGCATAAAGAGCAGGATGCGAGTTCACTTGAAGGCCAGAAACACACTCTACGCAATAGCACCCCTTGTGGCAATGCTGATACAACACATACTTTACATTTCGTGTGTGAAAATAAGGTTGTGTAGAGTATTTTTCATGCCTAAAAGCATTGTTTAAAAGTAAAAATATAAATCAGAGATGCAGATAAGGGGTGTATATCCAGCATCCAGCCCAGCACGGTTTATTCAATTCATTTATTTTTCTGCTTTAGATAAAACACAGGTGCCTGTAAACGCTTCAAGCTCCACATGCTTCCTGGGAGCCTTCAAATGCTATATAAATAAATGAATTAAACAACGCTCACATTAAAAAACAAAAAAACAAACAAAACAAAAAAAAAAATCCCTAGAAAAGAAACACATTAAAATATAAAGACAATCCCCAGAAACCAACTCCCTGTAGAAAATGAATGATCTCCTGATGCTGCTTTCAAAAATAACCAATAACTTTTCCTAATGCATGTGAACGATTTTATACAGTACATCTAGTGTACTATGTATCCATTTCTCCCAATCGTGTTCTCCTGTCTTTCCGCACATGACTGAGCAATCTGTGCTTGTCGAAAACAACGTCACCCTCGCCATCTTGTACGTATCTGAAATACAGGCATGAAGGGCCACTGTAGTTGACTGGTAAAGCGTATCATGACATCCAAGCTTCACAGGACACAATACATGCATCTGAACTAGCAAGCTAGCAACTAAACTGCACCAGTTCTCACAGCTGCTATGCTAATACTACTGTTTTCATACCGTCGTACAAAGACATAAGACTTCTGTGACAAAATACAAAGAATAGTAATACCTCACACACCACTCAGTGGCGATTTACAGTTCATATGTAACTAGCATTAGCATAAACCTCATAGATCCGATTAGCTTGATGCTATTTCGAGAAAACACACAAATACTTGTGAGATTTTGTTTGTTAGACAATGTGGAGCTGCAAAGCGAACTTTGTGTATCAAAAAAGCCAACTTTCCAAATGTTTTAGTGGTTATTAAGATTCAAGTGCCAAAACAGAACTGCTAGTGAAATGGTGGATGATTTACTGTTGCTTCCATCTTGTTTTGTTTGTCTTCCTCTTTCCTTTTGTATTGGAAACCCCATAAATGCACAATGCTTGTTCATATCCATATCTGGTTTACGTATCGACAAATTCATAACATGCAATGAATGTCACTTTGCGATTACGCCGCAAAAAAAATGCAATGAAACCCTCACTAGTCTTCCGCCATAACCCAAAGATGAATGTACGCAGTTGTTGTAGTTATGGCAGAGTTCAGAGGGGTTGTTTCTGGGCACTTTATTCATAAAGATACAGTATATGTGAAAGTGCTCATTATTTAGGCAGGATTTAAAGATGTAGTTGAATAGCTGCAGTGCTAAGATTAGGAATAGAGGAACAGGAATAGTATATGTGCACATATTAGCAGTCTTCCAAATCACTCGACTCTCTTTTAGAAATCAGGGGCTTCGGCAATCTCAACTGTTTGGGTTGCTTTTGACAGAGCGGTATGAAATCCTAGCATGAAATGCAAGTGTTTATTGAAGTTTTTCATTTGATTCCTTTAAAGTGCATCTATAAGTGTGTGTTAAAGTCAGCCATGCTTTGGAGAAAGGGTTTGGTGCCGCTCTGTCTATCAGATGCACTGTACAGTAATGTGGTCAGCGTTGAGTGTCCTAACTGTTGTCGAGCTGTTCACGTGGCCTCTTTGATTCATTTATGGCGGAATGTTTTAACATGTTATGCTTCTTACAGCTTGTTGCCTTTTGTCATTTGCAGCTAGTGGGTTTATGATTAAACGATCACATAAACAAGGAGATTACGTAGATCAGCAATACTGTAAAAAAAAAAAAAAAGAAAGGAAAATGTAAAAAAAAAAAAAAAAGTAAATACATGAGTGCCTAGGCTCTCGGAAATGGACTGTTGTATGCAAATGGGCAACTTGAACTTTTATTAGAGCTTCTTTTTTATTATCATTTAGCTATTTTTAGCTATTACGTTAATGCAATACCTGTTCTGCTTAATATTTATGACTTTGCATATGTATATTGTTTTCTAAATATTTGCATTTATTTGAATCCGATGTTTAACGGTAATGACATAGTGTGGTGGTTCTCAACTGGTTTTGCTTAAATTTCTTAATATATCCATGAACTGGAAACTCCAAATAGAACATTTAAAGGAATAGTTCACCAAATAATAAATAAATAATAAAAAATATGTAATTAATGACTCTATTGTTCCAAACAGTGTTGGGGGTAACACATTACAAGTAATGCAAGTTACGTAATAATATTACTTATATATATATATATATATATATATATATATATATATATATATTACTTAACTAGTAAAGTAACGCATTAATTTTTAATTGACAAGAAAATATCTGAGTTATTTTTCAAATAAGTAGCACTAGTTACTTTTTTCCCCCCATTTATTGATTAAAAGCTCTCCTGCTTCCATGTTAAGAGAGAATCGGGAGTAAGATGTTACTTTAGTTCTAGAATAAATGTGAACACAAAAATTTGTTTTCCTTTTTTTATTGCTGAAGAGTTGACTTTTTTTTCTTCAGTGGTCTACTGTACAGACGTGAATTTACCTTCTCTAAGCCTGAAGCTTTTGCTGTGAAAAGGCTTTTACATTTACCAAAAATATTACTTTTTTAATAAAAACAAACACACAAGCCCTGCACAGATTTAAAAATAACACAAAAGTAAAGTAGTGCATTACTTTCCATAAAAAGTAACTAAGTAACGTAATTAGTTAACTCAATAATGTAATGCATTACTTTTAAAAGTAACTTTTTTTCTCAACACAGGTTTCAAACCTGTAAGACCTTTGTTTATCTTCGGAACACAAATTAAGACATTTTTTTAGGAAATCTGAGAGATTTCTGACCTTGCATAGACAGCAACACAACTGACACATTCAAGGCCCAGAAATGTAGTGAGGATATGTTGAATAAAATCGTTATTTTAAAGTTGTAAAATTATGGTTGAACCACCGATGTCGAATGGACTGTTTTAACAATGTCCTTTCCAGTGTTGGGGTAAGTTACTTTTAAAATATATATATATATATTTAACCATTACAATACTGTGTTACTCCATAAAAAAGTAACTAATTGCATTTATTGGTTACTTTTAATGGAAAGTAATGCATTGCGTTACTTTTGTGTTACTTTTTAGCAACTTAACTGGGCTTGCTTATATATATATATATATATATATATATATATATATAAAGAAAACAATTTGGCAACTGTAAATGTCCTTTTGACACCAAAATTGAAAATTGAAATGAATAAGCTTCATACTAAAGGAAATATCTCTGGAAGACTTAAGGTCCTTGCACACTGAGTCAGTAATTTTTTTCGTTTTTTCGTTTTCGTCAAAATGTGTCACACACAGAACGTCAAGGTGTCAATACACCTCTCAAAATGCAAAAACGTGGAAAATTAACCTGATCCAAATTTGTAAAAAAAAAAAAAAAAAAAAAAAAAATGTATGACGGACGAACGTTTTAGAGGGCAAACATGATTGACACAACATAAGATCTTAGTTATTTTTTAACTTTGAATGAGAATTTCAGACTCAAACCTCTCCGATTTCTCACAACATGGGACAGGAGAGATGTCAGTGAATTGAACTGGCATTACTTATTTGAAAAAAAATAAATAGTAAATTGAAATGTAATTCATTACTTTACTAGTTACTTGAAAAAAGTAATCTGATTATGTACTTTATGATACTTGCAATGCTTTACCCTCAACACTGGTCCTTATTACCTTTCCGGGCCTTGAATGTCGTAGTTGTGTCGCTGTCTACGCAGGTTCAGAAAGCTTTTAGACTTCATCAAAAATATCTTAATTTGTGTTCCAACGATGAACTTATGGGTTTGGAACTAATGACAAAATGTTCATTTTTGAGTGAGCTGTCCCTTTAATGGACTAGCTTCTACTAAAATCTATGTATAGATATACTGAAATGCCGTAGAATTGATTGTATGATTATTTTGATAAAATGGTGCATTTAGCAGTCTGTGATGGTTTTTTTTTTTTTTTTTTTTTTTGCAGCCAGTTGAGAACCACTGGTATAGTGCGTAGCTGTATAGACATATATATCTTGGTCTGGTTGCTTACGTCTGCAGGAATTGTTGGCTCTGAGCTCAGTTAGTAATGTCTGGGTATGCGAGCCGATGCGCTAAAACTAGACTGCATAGCTGCAGTGTTGCAGTGCAAAACCGCATCCTAAGAGTGCAGCACTGAGCCATGAATCTGCACACGTCAGGCTGTGTTTCTCTCTGGATCTGAAGGGTTATAGCAGGGAAAACTGAAGAGATATGTCTGATTTCAATTATGAAAAAGCTAAATAATCCAAACAGGCCAACATGTTACATACTATTAAGTTCTTTACACTGGAAGGCTGTGTAAATTCAACCTACTTCGATGCATGTCACATACTTACAACTACTAATTTAAGGTAAATATCTACAGCTGCATTTTCAGGTGGGCTGCTTGATCTTGGTAGAAAGAAAAAATGAAATATGAATTATAAAACGTGCTTTATATGCACAATTGTATCCTTTCCGGTTTGAGAATTTGTACTTAGGCTACATAGGATGTCTGAAACCACTTGCACTCTTTTAAAAATTCTTGTACTATATTCATTTGAGAGTTCGGCTCTCACCGATCTGATGATCTGATCCCATTCAGGAACAGATTGACCTTTTGTAAAGTAACGGATTTCAAAAAAACTGGATTTCACTGCCTGGGTGACTCACTCTCACTGCCAAGCCAAGAGAGTGTGAGGACTGCTATGTGCTCCAACACATTCCAAGACGCTCTGTCTCCCTCTAGTGGATTCTAAGACGTCCAACGTTTTTAAATAATCAAGGATTCCAGTCACACTGGCTATGTTTGAAATGGCAAATTAGCATACTGCTTACTGCATACTGCACAGTATACATTGAATACTGTCTGTGTTTTAAAAATAGTATGCAGAACAGTATGCATTTATGCCGCCCTGACGTCACATTACATTATTAAGGCTTATATTTAATTCAGTAAATGGAATCCAGATATATTTTTAGTTTTTAATCCAATTTTGTGTAAAAAAAAATAGCAGAAATAAATCCCACTGGAAATGGAAAGTCATATAGGGCACATTGCATTGTGGGGTACCACATTCTAAGCCATGTGCAGTATACAGTGGTATTTTAGTATTATTTAGGTACTATTGTGTTTATTACAATTTGAAATTAGCTTTAAATAGATTTGATATGTTCACTTTTCATCGTGTTGCCAAGTCTGTGATTTTACAGAATTAGGAAACAGAGTGGAAAATAATGAAGAAAAACAATTAGTTGCATCCAAAATAAACATTTTTGTTTATGTAATATATGCGTGTGTACTGTGGATATTTATTATGTATATAAATACACACACATACAGTATATATTTAGAAAATATTTACATGAATTTATATTTATATATTCAATTTCATATCATTTATATATATATATATATATATATATATATATATATATAAATAAATATTTTTTAATATATGAACAACATATTTTTCTTAAATATATACATGAATGTGTTTGTATAAATATGCACTGTACGCACAAACACATATAATATGTAAACAAACTTTCATTTTGGATGCGATTCATTGTGATTAAATGTTTGACAGCACTAATTTAGGCTAGTTTTGATTAAATAGGCAGGTTTTGTTTCGCAGACCTGGCAACCCTGTTTTTTGTTTTCATTTTAAGTCATCTGCTTTTGCCATTATTATTATTATTTGCTAGTAGCTGATTTTGGTTTCAATATTTCTATTTAGGGTACTTCAGCTTTAACAAAAGTACTCAAGTACTCAGTAAAATTTTAATTTTAGTACTTCAGCTTTAACTAATCTCAGTTACATTTCTAATTTCTGATTCTTTTTTGTTTGTTTGTTTTATTATTAGTAGTTTTTGTTTAAATATTTCTATTTAGACTACTATTTTGATTACTTCAGCTTGAACAAAAGTACTCAAGCACTCAAGTACTCAGTAAAATTTCAATTTGAGTACTTCAGCTTTAACTAATTTCAGTTACATTTTTAATTTCAGATTCATTTTTGTTGTTGTTGTTGTCGTTGTTGTTTTAGTTTAAGAGGATTTGTATACTTACTCTTTATTTTATTTCTGCTTTATTTCAATTACCAAAAATATTTTTTATATTAAATAATGTTTATTTTTAACGCTAACAACACAGTATATATCGAACATGTAAGCAAATGTAGTAGGAATTTCATAAATGTTGAAAATCACATACTGCAAAAATAGTACTAGTAGTATGCTAGCATGCTAATCCAAACCTAGCCATTGTACCTATATAAGGACAAATGTAGAGTTTTAAAGTTTATATTTTACTGGCACAAAGCGTTCTTTGTGCACTACATAGTCTAGACAAATTTAAGAGATTTTATTCCTATATGTAAACCAAGACAACAGCCTAAATATACGACTAAACGCAAGCCCTGCTGTACCACCCATCGGTCAACCAGGAGAACGCTCCTTTCATTTAAACCCTCTTCGGTAACTTTATAAAGGAACTGGCTGAATAATAGGCAAAAAGGTCTGAATGGAAAGCGTTTGAATACTCGTTTCGTGATTATTGGCTCTGACTGAGCACTTTAAATGCTTACAGACACTTCATGTACTCTGAAAAAAAAAGCAACATTGAAAACAAAACATGTATGTACAGCTTTTGTCTCTAAACTTCCCTTTGTACCAACATCTGTCATATTCCCGTATCATAACTATGCACCTCAGTAGATTTCTCTGGATTGTAAAGAATAAACTAATAAACTAATGAATATATCACTATGCGAAATAAAGGTTTGCAAAAAAATACTGCTAGTTGTGGTTGTGGAGTCATTGAAGAAACTTGCTGTTTACCACTCTTCACTTTATTAGACATGACAAACACACATCTGTACAATATTTACAAAGAAATATCCTAGTAGGATGAATTCAGGTAAAATGGCCGACTGTCAACAAAGCCCTAATTACAAGAATCCACCCAACGTCAGAAACCAACATTCATAAATTAAGTTGAAAGACATTCATTAGAAAAACAGGTTGAATTATGTACTTTAGCTTAGTGTACAGTTTAAATATCTTTTCTGAACAAATATCAAAAGCCTACTGAGTCGGAATGTGACTCATTTAGAGTTAAATACTAACCCACAAAGGGAAATGTGTGACGTTAACGTACACACAGCAGATAAACACAGGTGTCACTCTTCTTTGGAGCACTTAATCCCAGTATACAACGAGTTGGCCTCTTTAAGTGACGCCATAACTTGTAATTCAATTTTCAATATTATATGTCGGTTAAGATTTGTTAGGCGCCATCGTATTTTGGCAGAGTAAATGAGAACTGGAATTGATTCAAGATTATAACATGGCACCCCACATAAGTCATTAGACAACAGTACAAGAACAGAGATATTAAAAAGAGGAAAAACAGCACCCTCTTGTGGCTGTTGTCTCAATGTGCATTTGACGTTACTTTGATTTAAAGGGACAGTTCATCAAAAAAACATTTATTTATTCACCCTTGTGACTTTATGCTCCTTTCGTTAGTTAAACACAAATTAAGAAATGTCTTCCCCATATTTTAAAAGCAAAATGGCAAGATTTCAATTGAAATTTAAATTAAGTTCCAGACAAAGCTACATTGTGACTTCAGAATGCTTGAGAACTTTTGAGTCATATTTTTTTGTCTATTTTAAAACTTGATTGGCCCTGCAACTCTTTTCTTTAGAGGAGAGCAGCATGAACACACTTTGGCTCGTCTTCTTTTGTTTTCCACAGAAGCAAGCAAGTCATACTGATATGGAGCAATGAGGGTGAGTAAATGGTGACAGAATTGTCATTTTTGGGGCGAACTGTTCCTTTACGATTGCATTGCTGCGTCCCCAATACAACATATATACATACATGATATATTTCAATGTGCAAAATATTTCTCGTGGCACCTTTAAGTCCCTGAGCATGCAGGCCAAAAAGACCCACAGCGATTCATCCACAAATCAGTGTATATCTTCAGTAGAATATCTTCTTTTTGAGGACTGACGATCTTTGTGAATCTGTGCTGTGGGTTTGCGGTTCTTCTCTTCTTTCCAGACTCACTGGTATTCCTGAAAATGACAAACAACCGTGAGTATTCTGCTCTGTTATTTTTGGTAGGTATACACAGACACATGCTGCGTCAGAATATGCCTACTTCTATACTAAACATTACATAAAAAAGCAGTATGTCCTATTCATAGAATTTAAAACTTATTTTTGAATGACAGATGTAGTATATTCATAGTAGTATATACTTTATAAGCCCAGAATTATGACCTTTTTTTCTTGCGATTGCAAATTTATTTAAAAAACATTTTATCTCACAATTCTGACTTTTTTTCTCACAATTTGTAGAAAAAGTCTTCATTGTAAGATATAAACTCAATATTGCGAGATATAAACTTCTTTTTTTAAGAATTGCAAGGAAAAACATCACAATTCTGAGTTTATATCTCACAATCCTAAATTTAAATCTTACAATTGTGATTTTTTCCTGAGAAAGAAACTTGGAATTGCAAGGAAAAAAAGTCATAATTCTGGGTTTATATCTCAATTCCAGGTTTATATCTCATTTCTGAGAAAAAAAAAAAAAAAAGTCACATTTGTGAGATTTAAACCCAGAATTATGCAATTCTGAGTTAATATATTAATTATGAGGAAAAAAAAACTCAAAATTGCGAGATATAAACTTAGAATTGTGGAAATAAACCCAGAATTATTGCTTATTTCTCGCAATTTGAAGAAAAAGAGTCACAATTGCAACATATAAATGTAGAATTGTGAGATATAAACCCAGAATTATGACTTTTTTCTTTGCAGTTCCAAGTTTATATCTCAATTCTGTGAAAAAAGGCACAATTGTAAGATATAAATGTAGAAATGTGAGATATATACCCAAAATTATGACTTTTTTCTCACAATTATGAGTTTACATGTCAATTATGAGAAAGAAACTGACAATTGCAAGATATAAACTTAGAATTGTGAGATATAAACCCAGAATTATGACTTTTTTCCCTTGCAATTTCAAGTTTATATCTCAATTCTGAGAAAAAAGTCACAATTGTAAGATTTAAATTTTGAGTTTATATCTCACAATTCTAACCTTTTTCTCACAGTTCGGAGATATTGTAAGATATAAACTTGCAATTGCGAGAAAAAAGTCACAGTTGCAAGATATTAACATAGTTGTGAGATATAAACCCAGAATTATGATTTTTTTTTTTTTTTTTTTTGGCAATTTGGAGAAAGAATTCTGAATTGCAAGATAAAAACTTAATATTGCGAGATATAAACTCAGAATTGTGATATAAACCCAGAAATATTACTTTTTTCTCGCAATTCTGAGTTTATCTTGCACAGTTTTGTTCTGTCACAGAACATAAAAATAAAAAGGTAATTGTGATTTTTTTTTTTTTTTTATCTCACAATACTTTTTTTTCACAGTTGCAAGTTTATTTCTCACAATACTGACTTTTTTCTCCAAATTGTGCAATTCTGAGATCACATCTCTACTTTTTTAATGATTCTAATTCTAATTGTTTTTTTAATGAGTAAAAAAAGTCACAACTGTGACAAAAAAGTGGTCAGAATTGTGATATGTAAACTCAAAATTGCAATAAAGTTCCGATATATAGAATTGGTCAGAACTGCAAGAAAGTGAGAATTCTGCATTTATATCACACAAATTGTGATTTTTTTTCTGAGAATCGTAAATTCATATCTCTCAATTTTGAGTTTATATCTTAGAAGTCACTTTTCTTTTCTCAGAATTATGAGAAAAAGTCACAGTTGTGGGAATTAGAAGTCACAATTACCCTTTTAATTTTTTATTCTGTGGCAGAAACAAGCTTCCACACATATTCAAACTATATAGAACAAACAATTCATATTAGTGAAATAGGTTTTGAATATAGTAGACAATATGTGATTTTGGAACAATGTGCTTATACCTTCATGACTGAATGGACCCAGTCGAGCATCTGGTCCATATTGGTGTAAACACCAGGACGACCTTCTCTGGCACAACCCACACCCCAGCTCACAACACCCACCAACATCCAGCGGTTAAATGAATACACCAAAGGACCGCCGCTATCGCCCTTTAGAGAGAGAAAAATACAAATGGTTATTTTAATAACACTGCACTTGTTTAATCTAATGGTACACAGAAAAGAATAAAACTTACTTGGCACGCGTCTACTCCTCCAGTCAGATAACCTGCACAGATCATCCTGGAAGTGATAGCAGAGCCGTACACTGTGGGACTTGAGCACTTGGCTCTGTCTATCAGAGGGATCTGAGCCTTCTGTAACTTTGGAGACAAATTTCCTGCAGGAAAACACCCAGATAATGTTAAAGTTTGCGGTATTAGATGAAACTGAATTTGAATAATAAGAATTCTGTTAGAGAGAGAGGGAGGGGTAAAAAAAAAAAAAAAAGCCAGGAACCTTTTTCTGTCAGATGGCCCCAGCCGGTCACAACTAAGCTGTCTTCTTCTTTTAGGCCGAGATCTTGAGGCGGCAGACATGCTGGCCTGCGGGATTCTGAACATGATTTAAAAAAATATAATAGTAATTAGTAATAAAAGTAAAAAAAAAAAAAAAAAATATATATATATATATATATATATATAGCTTTTTTTTTTAGCAGAAATACTGTGAAGTCCAATTTCAGCACAAAACAAAATCTTTTTAATAATAATTAAATATTTAGCACATTTAGCAATATATATATATATATATATATATATATATATATTAGTTCAATAAATATTTTATGACTTAACTGTTTCAATTTTCAAATACTTGAAATTAAATTATAATATAATAACAAATTTAAATGCTAAATTATGTATTAAAATATATAATTACATATAAATACTTATGCTATATATAGTGTTATTTTTTATTATTATCATGATTGTTATATGAAATAAATAAATAAATAAATAAATAAAAATATGATAATTATATTTATTATTTCACTAATTTCATATGTATTATTAGTATATAGTTGTTGTTTGTTTGTTATTTAAATAATAATAATAATAATAATAATAATAATAATAATAATAAACAATAAAAGGTAAGAAAAAATGACAATCTTTATATATTATTAAACGAAGTACACATTTATTATTAATAGTTTATTAAATAATAATAATAATAATAATAATAATAATAATAATAATAACAACAACAGTAATAATAATAAAATAAGAAAGGCTATTTCATAATTATGCTATTTATATATATAATGCTATTACTATTGTTATCATGATTGCTATATGAGATAAATAATCAAAAATATGATAGTCATTATTATATTATTATATAAGTAATTTCACATTTCTTATTAATATAGTTGTTTATAATAATAGTAATAATAATAATAATAATAATAATAATAAACAACAAAGGTAAAACAATACAAGTACAAATGTATTATTAATATTGTTTATTAAATAATAATAATAATAATAATAATAATAATAATAATAGTAAAACCTTTTCTCAAACATGTACATGTCTTCAACACTTCCAAAAAAAAATAAAAAAAATACTGTATACATATTTGTGGCCAGGTTTAAATGGAATGCTGCTGTGTCAAGTTTAAAAGAAAGTAACTCAGAATTTCCAGGTTTTGACTTGGATCATATTCAGTCATCTTGCATTTTTTGGTGTCAGACCGTGTGTTGTGTGCGCATGTGCTGATGTACCTCCTACAGTGATGGGAGACTGGAGTTGAATCATGGCAATGTCGTAGTCGTTGCGTCCTGAGCTGTAATCTCTGTGGACGATGATCTTCTCCACAGAAGAAGCTCCAGCAGAGCCCAGATATGTGTTTCCAGAGACCACCTTCCATCTGCTCAGAGCCTTCTTACCATCCCTGAAGAACAGAAGAGCAATGTGACCTTCTTAAAAGCATTACTCATTTAACAAACACCCTGTATTAGCTCTATTTACAAAGCTTGACTTTATGCGTCAGGTAAGATGCGAACAATTCAGTACAGAGTTCTTCTTTTTCTACATGGTGAATGATAAATGACGTACAATTTTCAAACCGGGTGAACTTGTTAGGGCTTTGAATGATTTTTAGAATGATTTTGTTTTTGAAAAAATATTTGAGGCTAATGATAAAAACATGTTTACTTCCATGACTCATGTTTCCCAGATGTATCAGTTCCTTGTGACTGTTGCAGGCTTCAACACAGCACAACATCGGTTGTGTTAACTATAACTGAATGTAGGCTATACAAACTAAATAGACGCAAGTGATGCAATCAGCCAATAACGGCTCTAAATGTAAATATCGGTAACGATATGAAAAAATTATGTTAATTGAGTTCATTTGAATGGTAACAACCATATAAACCATATAAAGTTATTTGAACTAAATGTACTGATAAAATTTAAGAATTAGACGTAAATGATGACATGTAGGCCTACATTTAAGAACATTTAGGACAAGTTAAAAAAAGTGTCCTACAAATCAATTTTAGGCAAATATCACAAATGCTGATTGAAGTAAGACCTCATACACTCTTAAAAATAAAAGTGCTTCACAATGCCATAGAAGAACCTTTTTTGTCTAAATGGTTCCATAAAGAACCTTAAACATCTGAAGAATCTGTCTGTTTCACAAAAGGTTCTTTGTGGTGAAAAAAGGTTCTTCAGACTATAAATGGGTAAGAAAGAGATGGTTCTTTAAACAACCTTTGACTGAATGGTTCTTCTGTGGCACCTTTATTTTTAAGAGTGTAGAGAAGTGATGAGGCTATTGCTTCAGAATTGAATACATTAGGCTTTTTTTGCCCCGGACAAGTCACTTTTTTACTCGGACAAGTGAATGACTGATTTGGCGCAATGATATTACTCAGTGCCTAAATATAGTCCCCAGCTATTTTACTATTAGCTTAGTGCTGATCATGTTGGAAGTTACCTAGCTGGGGACTATTTTCAGGCGCTGCATAATATCATTGCGCCTGCTGCACCCATGGTATGGCAGCAAAGTTTTTTGATTATTACACCGATAATGAGAGTTAGTTTCTATCCATATCAGCCTAGAAAATCGCAACTTTTCATTTTCTGTCGGTTTTAGTACACAATGTAACTACAGAAGTGTCAAGTTTTAAATAGGAATATTGAAACTCTTGCTGATGCTATAGTCTAATCAGATTCTATGATTTATGCTAAGCTATTCTAAAAGTGCTACCGCCAGACCCATAGATTGGCTAATTGGATTTGAAAACGGTAAAACACATCTGTTTAACTCTAGGGGAGAAATTAGCCTATTTTCAAAAAAGTGGAGTGTTCTTTTAATGTCAAGCTCTGTATCAGTCTGTATCAGTTGGCTATCGGCCAGTCGATTTATACTATCAAATTGGTATGTCTTATCATATTATTTTAATGTGTTATCTCATACAAATACGTACCTCTGGGTACTTTTTAGCAGCGCCCTTTTTACGTACCTTACAGCACGTTTCACAGCAGTTTCAAAAATAAATGTCCACTGAGTGGCGCTAAAACACAGGTTCAATACGTGAAACCTGGGACGTATTTATATTGCTGTGTGTGTATTACGTTGCTTCAGGTACGTATTGCGGCGGTTCAAAGCTCAAATATCCGGGGACTGTTGCTAAAATTAATGCTCTGTCATACCCGATAGTGTTAACAAATGCAAAACACATTATAAAACTACCTGGTCTCATGACAAAAACGTACCTGGGGGCACTTTTTTGCGGGACGCGAAATACATACCAATAAGTACATATCACTGAAGTTTCCAAAAAAAAAGAACACTAGTGGCAGTAAAACTCTGACACCTTTTATTCCTTTTCACACAAAGTATGATTTACAAAGTTTGATAAAGCATAATTTTCACACAATTACTTGAAGGATTATATTATGACTTAAAAACAATAATAATATGCTGGGAGATTTGAAAACTGATGCTTTTGAATGTTAGCATGATATATCTAGCTTCATATCTATGGGTTTTCATAAACAATAGGTTTGTTTGGTAGCTCACGCAGTACGAAGATGTACTTGAGAGTTGAAGAGCTCCGGTTCAAATCCTGTGTAACTACGGTTTGACAAAAGAGTTCAAATGTGCTCACAAGGAAGGTTCAAATTGACCAGGTAGGTATTATCTTAATTATGAACACACTGGTTTGTAGTGCAAACAGTTTTACTGTTTACTACACATTGTTATTCTTCACGTTATTTCCTTATAGCGAATGAACTGGAAGTCTCACCCATAGGCTTACTTCCACATTGAAAAATAAGGTGGATACATATTTGTTTTAAACTCACAGGGGCGTGTCGACACGTGCAATCATATGTATATTAAGTGAAATGACCATTCCTAATGGAATTGCAAGGTGCTCATGAGCAAGTAACGCAAAAACAATGCAAAAACTACATATATGTCATATATATTTATGGCACTACAAAAATATTTTTAATTATGTAATTACTTTGTGCATTTTTACGTATACATATTTAGAATAAAATCACATTAATAAATGACTAACACATTCCTGCACCACAGTTTATATAAAATAAACAAGGTACTAGGACGGTTAAACTTGATTTGCTTTGTAAGAGTGTTTTATACACGTACCCATTGAAGCAGTGGGCTGCTGTCACGACCCAGTTTGATGACACCAGTGACCCTCCACAGGTGTGTTGGCCGCTGTTCTGCAGGCTGACCTGCCACGGCCAGTTCTCAATGATAGCATCCTGTCCCCCTACAATGCGGTCCTGGTTTCTGGACAACCCACATTCCGCTACAAAATAAAACAGCCGATAAGAATTCAAAAAATAAATCAACATAAGACTATATAATATAAAAGTAGA
This sequence comes from Cirrhinus molitorella, assembly GCA_033026305.1. NCBI lineage: Eukaryota > Metazoa > Chordata > Actinopteri > Cypriniformes > Cyprinidae > Cirrhinus > Cirrhinus molitorella. Next base: position 20,866,745 of record CM065134.1, read on the forward strand.
TTATGTCTTATGTTCTGAATTAAAACTGGATAACATAAATATATTTCATACGATATGTAAAAATATGTGACTCACAAAAAACATTGAAGGGATAGTTAAACAAAATAGCTACTTGTCTGAGGTTTTCTCTTTGTTCTCTTTCTTTAAAACATGTTTTAGCATGTTAAATTGCCTGGTCCAGATTACTGTGTCAGTGAACACACCTCTGTGTTGTTTGATGTTGTATGGCTAGTTTTGTGCTTGATGTAATTATCAGTTTGTTTTACTAATGACTAATGCCCTAATTGTCTATTGGTTTAGGACTCGATAGTTACCTGAGCATGTCAACGTGACGACTGATCCCTGACTGCATACCTTACTGAAAAACAGAGAGAAAACATGAGAGATTGTGAGAATGCTTACAACCAAAACTAATAATGGCTAGCAACCCATTCATACTTAACTTTGACAACCAGAAAAATGCCAAATCATTTAAAAACCACTCCTACCTTACATTCGGTGGCCTTAACTACTTAAGGAATCATTTGCTACAATGCACTTATTGTGTACATACATGTTTTTACACTGTACCTATATTTAAAAGAAATACCTGCATGTAATTACATCTGCAATTAGTTAGTTACATTTATAATTACACTGTTGAACCATCCCTTACACCTTAACCCACCCTTAAATCTACCCATACCACCAAACCTGTCCTTAACCTTACCTGTATCCCACCTCTATAGCAGCAAAAGTGTTTTTTTTTTTTTTTTTGATAAGTACATTGTAGTAAAGGCCACTTAGTATAAAGGGGGACCTAAAAACATTTTTTTCTGATATGTTTAGCTTTCAATGTGACTGTATGTACATAAGTACAGTAGTATATATACATATACTCACAGATCTGATACAGTGGACAGGAAGGTCTGGGTTTTAGACGAGCCCACTGTACAGAAAGACATCTTCAGATTGGATGGCAAAACACCCACTTGAACTGTGCCAAAAGTGGGTTTACTAAAAAAAGAAAAAAGACAATGACATTGAGATTAAATGATGAGCTGTATTCTTATGTTTACTTAGCAGTCTAAAAATTGTACAGAAGGAATGATTCTAAGACTGGGGTCAGTTAACTAAAACTAAAACCTCACAAAGTTTTGTTCCTTGAAATAAAATAATCTTTAACTGAGATTAAATATTAAAAGCTCTTTTTTATTATTTCAGGTAGTTGCTAGGGCATTTCTAAATTGTATTTAACATACTAAAATAACTAAACTTAAAACTGAGATAGAAAATGATTGAAAACTAAAAAACCTTACTAAAACCTACAGGATTAGTTCACTTCCCCGAATGAAAATGTCCTGATAATTTACTCACTGCCATGTCATCTATGATGTTCATGTCTTTCTTTTTTTTAATTGAAAATAATTTAGATTTTAAACAAAAAATTCTAGGATTTTCTTCCACGATGATGGCCAAAGTGCTGAAGGTCCAAATTGCAGTTTCAATGCAGCTTCAATCGGCTCTACACCATCCCAGCCGTGGAATCAACAGTGTCAGACGATTTTAAAGTCGGAGGAGAAAATAAAATAAAAATAAAAGAGTTTTTCACTCTACTCTACCTTTTTGAACCACAGAGCTAGTGCAAGATGAGCATTTATAGTTAAAAAAGTATATTCTTTTTTTTTTTTTTAAAGAAAGCCAATCATTTTGCTAGTTAAGACCCTTATTCCTCGGCTGGGATCATGTAGAGCCCTTTGAAGCAGCATTAAAACAGCAATTTGGACAGTCAACCTGTTGGCTCCCATTGAAGTCCACTATATGGGGAAAAAATGTTTTTCTTAAAAAGGTTTCTTTGCAACTGAAGAAAGAAAGACATGAACATCTTGGATGACATGAGGCTAAATTATCAGGAAATTTCATTCTGAAAGTGAACTTTTTCTTGAATGATACCAAAACCCGAATCTTGTTATTCAAATGCAATTTTCTAAATCAAATATTTTGGAAACTTCCAGTATTGATGTATTTACTGCTGAAACAGGAAGCTGTTGTTTTCTGGGGCTAACACTTACACTGAGTAGCCCAGCTGTTGGCACGCAGTCTCAGCATGTTGTTGGGTAAAACTGTCTCCACATACACTTTTCCATTTATCCTCATTAGGGCTGAATACCTGCAGCACATTACGTGTTGTCATCAGCCGTACTATGGAGGCAAAGACAGAAAAACTGTTTATTGTCAGGAAATATCAGACAGAAAGAGGGTGAGGTTGGGGGATGTGTCACGTTTATCCTGAAACAGGACACACAGGTTCTATGAGTGCTGACTGCACACATGTCTGTGGGCAGGTATGTGGGTGTGTGTGTGTGTGTGTGTGTGTGTGTGTTTGTCTTACGGGGGAAGGTAGAGTTGGCTCCAAACTTTGCGACACAGGCTGTCTCGTCCTCGGCTCCGCTGCAGTCCTCTTTCCCATCACAGGCATTCTCCAGCGGAATAAACTTCACCGACTTGGAGCAAAAATAATACTTGCTATCGAGCAACTGCTTGACTGTGTCATGAAGAAGAGAAGCAAAAACAGCACTTGTTACTTAAGTAACCTGCAATGAGGTTAAATGAATCAGTCTGTTTATGTTCCTTGAGTCACAACGGTCAAAGGAGTGACTAAATAACTGTTGCTGAGGAGAAGATTAGACTTGTTGACTTGTGACTCATTTTATTGTAAAAAGTGAACATGTGAAAGGTTCTAAATATAAACAATAGGTCAGTTTCCCTGAACCACATTAAAAACAAACATTAAAGGAAGTCTGTGTCTCTGGTAAACTGTATTCTAAGGATTTATTATTAGTAGTATATATATATATTTTTTGTTTTTTGTTTTTTGTTTTTTTTTAATCAGGTCAGGGCAAGTTTTTAACTTTTTAAATGTTATAAAATATTAGGGCTGCAAAACGATTAATCATGATTAATCACATTCATATAAAAGTTCATGCTTACATCGTACATGTGTACTGTGTATTTTTTTTATATATATAAATACACACAGACATACAAGTATATATTAAGGAAAATATGTTAGGTTTATAAATAAAATATTTATATATAATATAAATTATATACAACTATAAATATATATATATATATATATATATATAGCCCTGTATAATATATTTATTCTAACTTCACGTGTTGTAAATTTTATACGTTTATGTTGTGTGTTCATTGCCATTTTTGCATGGTTTAAATAGTTAAAAATTGTTAAAAATGTATGCAATGTAATAATTACATTTTTTACAAGTATTTAAGAAATATCCAATTCATTAATTACTTTGAATGTTGTATATTTACAAGATAATGTATACATTTATACGATGTATTAATAGCTGTTTTCATGTTTCAGATATTATAAATCTATATAATGAATTCATTACCATTGCCATGCTTGGATTGTTATACATTTACATGATATACTACAGTTTTTACACGTTTAATATTATAAATTTTCAGAAATATTTTAAATATTCATGTACATATTAGAATCACTCCTGTCAAATCGATTTACGATTAATCACAACCAAAATAAGAGTTTGTTTGTGTACTGTATATATTTAGATGTATACATAAATACACACACATACAGGCATATATTTAAGAAATATTGGCATGTATATACATAAATATAAATATATTTATCTTTTATTTTGATTGTGATTAATCACGATTAATCGATTTGAGCCCTAGAGTGTTACACATTTATACAACACATTAATAGCAGCTTTTATGTTTTCTATGTTATGAACTTTACACTGTATTTTAAGTCTATCATTCAATATTTATGCATGATAGCTTTTATATTTTTGCATTTCATAAGTGTTTTACTGTTTGAATCGGTGCTTGCACCACACAGTCTGACAACACTATGTGCTTGTTCAATTTATTTTATCAGTGTAAATGTCCAATAACTTTAGATTACTTTTTTGACTTTAAGACAAAAACCTGCTGTGAGAAATACTCACCGGAGTGAAACAAGACACCTAGCCTCGGTCATTATCTTAATCGTGTATGCTCAAATGAAATTCAGACAGGGTTAAAATGACCTAGAACTTACTGAAGAAAGCAGCTACAGCCACAATGGCCAGTACAACCACCACCATCAAGACTGTAATGATGATCTTTTTCTTATTCGGCGTTTTCGCCTTCTGACCCTTTGGAGCCGTCATGGGTTTTCTGTGTTTTCCGGGCTGAGCCACTGGAGGAAGATTAAGAAAATGAAGTCGGAATCAATGCAGTGTGGTTTCTTTCTGGTAATACACCCACTTGAACCAACAAAGGGTATTTACTGGACTGACACATTAGACCAACTAGCCCAGATACTGTACCTTGTTGTTGTGGTGGTGGGTTTAAGGGTCTGGTGTTCTCTTCAGGAACCTTAGCTTTAGTCTAAGAACAAGAATGAGGAAGAGAGAAGAGGAAAGAGAAAGTGAGAGGTTACTGTGTTTCACACATACGTGGCCCTGAAGCTTTATGACTTAGTTGCAGGTTTCTGTATCGCTTTCAATGTGTCACAAGGGATTTTTTTCCCAAGTCGTTCTTGAAATCTCACACACTTCCTTGTAAACCATCCTACTCAGCTAAAACATGTAGGCTGCAGGTGACAAACAGTAGCTGCATTTATTACTTTCAATGAAACCTCTACTTTAGATAGATAGACTCATTAATAAACACTCTTGGTTATATAATCCGATGGGCTTTTTCTTTCAATTTTTCTCCTGTTGATCTGGGATGGTTATTTCAGTCACTGATATGGAAAATTACATTAGTCCCATTGTTGTTATGCTTGGAGACAAATACTCTCATAACAACTCAGGTACATTTCTCTTGCGTATTTATGCTAATCTAATTTTGATCGTATCAGATAAGACATGGCTCATGACATTTACATCACTACCGTTGCCTGTCAACATTTTTGCTTTTCATGTCAAATTAATTTTGAGAAAGTGCATATAAATGTTCATCAACGGGGGCACCTGGCATTTGTATCCTACTGTAGTTTTAAAAACATACTGAAATATCTTTAAACTTTTATGTCTCCTTTCCTTTTCCTTTTTTTTTTTTTTTTTTTAATGTGTACTACTTTATCGAGGTCAAATAAACCAGAATTGTTACATCTGAGAATGTGAGGTGAAACAATATCAGTCACTAGTCAAAACTAGTCAAAACAGTGACTAACACTTTGTATCAGTGTAACGGTTGTTCCAGACAATTTGAAACAACATATAAAAAACAGCCAAAACAAAGAGTTTCCAAACACACATCCAGTCTTGACAAGAACATGAGACACCTTGACAAGAACAAATCAACGCCTATTTTATTATTGTCTGAGAAGATAGTCATACCCGTTTTAAACAAATAAAGCCTTGAAAAAAGAAAAATGTGTCAAATACACTTAATATTCATGCACTGTATGTTTACTTTCTCATTCATTGAAATTTCTGACTTATATATCTTGATTTATCTATATATTGACGTCTTGTGCTATATACAACAGAATAGATTACTGTTAAGATTTACTGTATGTTTCAAGACAAAATAAAGTTTATGGGGAATCTGAAAACATTTTAGAATAACAAAAAAACAAATGTTAATATTTAAGACACTTTTATCACAATTTGCGATAACATTATTAAATTAAGATTTGCAGCAATAGCCAAAAATGCACTGTATGGGTCAAAATTATTTATTTTTGTTGTATGCCAAAAATCATTAAGATATCAAGTAAAGATCATGTACCATGAAGGTATTGTGTAAATGTTGTACTGTAAATATATTAAAACTTAATTTTTAATTTGTAATATGCATTGATATATATATATATATATATATATATAATTATTATTATTATTATTATTATTTATTTATTTATTTATTTTATTTATTTTTTTTTTTTTTTGCAGCCTCAGATTCCAGATTTTCAAATAGTTGTAACTAAACATCAATGAAAAGCTTTTTTATTTGGCTTTCAGATGATCTATCTATCTACCTATCTATCTATCTATCTATCTATCTATCTGTCTACACACATATAGTTTTTATTGTAAAATTTTCTTAGGAAGTACCCAGCATTGTACAAAATTACAGTCAAACAACAAATGAGTCAGAGTTTCTTTTCCATCATTATGGAAAGTACAGACTTCTTAAATTTCAGTGCATTTAGCAACCTAGATGTTGAAATGATCGATATATATGTCAAATATTAAATTGGGTCCCACTTATCTTATTCATTATACAATATTTGAAAATGAACCAACATAGCTGTCTTTTATAGTTTTATAGTTTTTGGCACCAACATAATTCCAGAATTCCCTTTTTAATATTTATTTAGGGATAAATAATAGACAGATCTTCAAAGTACTTTTTTAAATATGACATTTTGACAATTTTAGTGGTGATTTGAAAATAATGACAGGTTCAATGGGTGATTCAAATGATCCAAATCCTAAATCCTAACAGCAGCCTATAACTTACAGCACTCTTGCCTTTTTAATAATGACACAGTCACAGGCTGATTAGCTATGAACTGAGGCCAAGAATGGGGTGTGATAGGTTCTGAATGTGTGGTGCTTGTATCTGTGCTTGTGTACAAAAATTTAAAGCTGCATGGTTGACTTCTTTCATAATGGAAGTTAAACTGACACAAAGCATTCAACATAATGCAGCTTACACGGTGATTAGAATACAAATGCGGTTTTGGGGTGTGTTTGTCTTTCATCTTTTAAATTTAAAAACCACAGTGGGATGACACACCCTAAAAACATATTGTCTTCTAAAATCAAAGGAGAAGAATTCTCATACAGTATACTTAAGATACTGCTTTTATTCATAGACAATTTTGTTAAATTATTACCAAATAAAACATTACATCAGTAATTCTAAAAAAAGTAATCTTAAAATAAAATGTGTAATTATACAATGCAATTATATTCATTACAATTGCAATTATTTATTATAATGAATATTTATTATATTTGAATTACAGTACAAATTAAAATGTATTTATAGATGTATTTTAGCAGCATTGCGCTGCTCATAATGACTATTTGTTTCGGCATAATCGCTTACAATTTATTTTATTTTAATGCTGTCAAATGATTAATCACGATTAATCACATCTAAAATAAATAATTTTGTTTATATAATATATGTGTGTGTGCTGTGTATATGTATTATGAAGAAAAATGTCAGGTTTTATATATTAAATATATTCATATATAATATTACTTATATTAATACAAATACATGCATGTAAATACATGATTACATAACATATATAGATAATAAATATACAGAGTACACACACATATATTATGCAAACAAAAACTTTTATTTTGGATGCGATTAATCGGAAATTAATTGTTTGCCAGCACTAATTTATTTATTTATCAATTTATTTCAATTAGCAGTGTTCGCATTTACTTATGTTGTAATGTGTTGTTTTGTTTTTCAGTGTTTTAGTTTATTTATTTTTAAATCATGTTTCTTATTTGTAACCGGTTGAATTTTATATCCAGAGTGTTGATACTGTATCTGTGTGTGCCAGGTTGACAACTCATAGTTAATTTTTCTCAAAGAGATAATGACACAAAAATAGTATTTGAATCCACCCTTGATTGGTCATAAAATTATATTATTAATGCACTTTAGCACACTTAACATTCACCATAGGTCAAAGATCCCAGCTAAAGGGTGCAGTAATCATCATAATCAAACTATTTGCAATATTATCCCAACATTGCAGCACAATATGATCATTTTTATAATTTGTTGTATTAGCACAGACATTGACATAGTCTGCATTGAATGAAGTCTGCATGAAATTGTGTAATATATGAGTGATATTTTACAGTGAAAATATAATTCAAATTGAAAGGTTGACATTGGGGCTTGAATCCCCCTTTCAACAAAAACGAAACCATTGAAAGCTCTTTGAGAGACAGAGACTGAAAGTGCAACTTCATGTAAATTTGTCATAATCACATGATAAGATCTGGTCAAAGAGAATCCAGGATGCAAATGGTAAAGATGGTATGAAAAAGGGTGTTTAAGGAGTTCACTAATAATATTAACTATAAAACCAGACAGAACAGGAGAAGTTGGATGTATAAGCTTGCTAAACAGGATTGTGTTTTTGGAAGAGTGCCATTTAAACTATGAAATCACTGCAAACAATTGTACAAAAGCTCAATGTCAGGCAAGAAAATGATGGATAGCTTAAATGTTTAAATGCCCTTTGTTACTGTCCGCCCCTTCCAGTATATCTAGACATACTCTTCTTTTTTTCTACAGCTTAGTCTGGTGCTATTACTTTGAGAAAAAACATCTACACCAGCCATTATTTACTCCACGCCAAGTGTTGTTACTGTATATTCAAGTAAAATAATCAACTTCCAGCCCCCTTGAGGAGACCAGAAGAACCCTATACCTGACAGGCCAAAAAGAGATTTCTCAGGTGAGAAGTATCAAAGCCAACTCATGCCAAAGCAGATTAGTTACACATGCCGACCCAACAGCTCCTTTCAAACTGCAGCCAAGCGTTTGTTATTAAAGTCTCAGTTTTTGCAGTTAAAACTTCAGGCATACTAACTTCACATGCACCTTGCTTCAGGAACCAAAACAATTCAAATCACTGAAATGCAAAGTAGTAATCCACATCCACAAGTTATAGCTGATGTGATTATTACATCTTACCAGAGCTAAAATCAGTTAATTGGGATGTTTTTGTTTGTTTGTTTGTTTTGTTTTGTTTTAACAGCAAGATGTCTGTTAAAGATCATTTAAACTGGAAAGTATCTGCTGTGTACAAATATCTGACAGATGTCTGTAAAATGTCAGTTTTACATTCTAAATCATAAACGTCTTAAAAACATTTAATAAACGTCTATTTGACACCTGATAGGAAACGTCCTATAGACATATTGCAGATGAGCAAACACTAAAAAAATACATATTGCAGATGTAAAAGCAGACATCAAATAGACATCTCTGTGATGTATGTGTGCTATCAGGGTAACTATTATACAAAATAAGACATTAATATGTGCTGTATACATAGTAATAAACAGCTAATAATCTAGCAATATGCATGCAAGTTAATAGTAATAAATAAGATAAAGCCTAAGTGTAAAGTCTAAGAAGTGAGTATCAAGTAACTTACATTTTAGAGACAGTTACTGTGTCTAGTTCCTCCACCAATGAAAATTGTCCCAAACACAGCCAAATCCCAACGCAGAGCAGAAGTGTTTTGCTTCTGAATGATTCTACGTTTTTGAATAAATACTGTAGGCTGAGTAAATTATTCAATGACTCATTCCTAGTCACTTGTTTCTTTGAATAGTGATTAATTTTTTAATTAACTGCTTAAGTGAATGATTTAATGACTCAGTCGTAAGACCTTCACGTGTTCAGTACTTTGAATGAGTTAGTTGAATGAAAAATTAAGACAGCCTAACAATTTAACAATTTAAACAATTTCACTGAAAAATTCCCATTACTAACACACAGACTGGTAGTCTGCATACTATACAGTATCCTACTACAGTAGGTGAAAACATTACATGTGGAAAAAGTATGTACGAATTTCTAAAAGAGTAGATGAACAGTCCTACTATTTTCATTGTTGGGGAAAGTTACTTTTAAAAAATAAAGCATTACAATATTGAGTTACTTTTTAGGGAAAATAAAGTGTTATATTACTTTTGTGTTACTTTTTAAATCTGGGGAGGGCCTGCTTGTTTGTTTTTAATATAAAAAGCTATATTTTTGGCAAATGTACAAAAAAAGGTTAGTTTATCTTGAGTAATTTTTGCTTAATATTATGGTTGAATTGGATCATTGAAGGTCAGCAGCAAAGACATTGGTTAATAAAATAGGAGTAATTACATAAATAATATTTGTATTTTTGAACATTTAATTACTGCAGGTTTGCATCATAATCTGAGTTGCATTTCATTGTTTTTATTCATTTTGAGGAATACTTAATCTGTTTTGAGACTGTGGGTGAGATGAATTAATGCAAGTTCACATTTATTCTAGAACTAAAGTAACATCTTACTCCCAATTTGTTTACCTCAACCTTGGGACAGAGTTGCTTTCAATATGCAGAGTATTTAAATCGCTTTGGATGCAGCTTTTGTTCGATGTAGGGTTGCCAAATCCGCATTTTTTCCACAAAATTTGGCTGATTTTAAACGGTTGCAGCAGGTTGATTTTCTATCGTGGGTTAAAAGTTTGAAATATTGCATAAATTCCATTTGATTGAAATGCTTGTATTGAAAAATGTTGCATTCTACCTGTGATAAAACTTTGGTAGATATTAGTTTTGTGAACGATGGCCACTGTGGTAGGAAACTTTTTAGCTGTGTATGATTAATCTGCATAATGGTGACTGTAAAATATGTGGTTTTGGTATGGAAATGACATATTTTGATACCAAAACTAAGACCCCAAGTCCTACGTCCTCTTTTTTGAAATCTAAAATATGGTCATGCTAGATTAGATAACTTGCATTACTTGTAATGTGTTACCCCCAACACTGACTATTTCTGACTATTTAAACTTCACTATCACAAAGCCACAGGACAGAAGTTGTGAACTGATGCAGCTGACAATGTAGATTATCACATGATAATGATAACATGACGGATGTAACACGTAGGACTTGCAACAATTAAAGGAACAAAACTGTTGCATAAAAGTATAAGCTACTTTATAACAAATTTGTTTTTAAATGAGTTTGGCATGGCATAAAGGTGAGTACATGATAAGAGAATTATCAGCATTTAAGCAAATATTAAAGTTTATAGTAACGCACAATCCTTGACAGATCCATATACCATCCAAACGTCATCAACCTAGTGCTACAGCACAGTAAATATCCTGTTTATCTTTCTTCTGACAACATTAGTTTGCACATTAAAGTGCTATGCTAAAACTTTCTTCTTTGAGTAAAATTAATCAGTTCACACTCACCCTCATGTTTTTATCTTTGTTGTCGACGTGTTCCTGCAATCTGCCGGTCGTACAGACCACAGCAGGCTGGGCAGCAGTAGAGACCTTAGAAGCCACTTCTAAGCCAGAAGAAGACACCTCTTTCTGCAATCCCCTTTTTCTTAGTGCACTATGCTACTTTTTTTCTTTTTCTGTAACTTCTTTCTCGCCTTGTCTTTCACTTAACAATTAATGTTATTTCAAACTATGCTGCAAGACTGTCTTTTGAACAACGTCCACCTATCCAGCCTCTGTCTTGTGCAGATTTGTTTGGAGTTTTCCTTCCCCCGATCAAAACCTTCACCTATGTAACAGGACACCGCCGCCCATCTCACCTAGATAATGTCGCTCCTCCCTGCTGCATTCACTTCCTCATTGGGATGGAACCAATCTTTGTGTGGTTGAGCGGGATTACAGGTTAATCACAGTTTTTGAAGCTGGAAATGACTTTCAATTTCCCTGATCTTCTTTCAAACAGGTTTTGGTGGCTATGACTCCTAGTTTATCATAATCATGTGGTATTTTAAGTCTTTTAATGAGGACAGGTCATGAAATCAGTTTAATGTAGATCAGGAATCTCCCTTTTTTTCAGAATGAAATAACTGGCCATATCATTCATGATGTGGTGTCTTTGCTCTGAATACTTAATTAATAACTTAACTACCATTGTGACCTCGTTCTTTAAAAAGGGGATTATAACATTTTTATTCATGTGATTGTTATGCGTTTAAAACACTACCTGTCAGAGTAGAGTATGACTGTGAAACTGTTTTTACATTTAACTCACTTCATTATACTTGACCTTACTTCACTCATTCATTTCACTCACTTCACTTCTGAAAATCCTACCTGAGTATCAGAGTACAGTTTATAACTGTAAAGCCACATTTGATTCAGTTTGATTTGATTTTGTTAAAGGAATAGTTCACCCAAAATGAAAATGTCCCCATGATTTACTCATCCTCAAGCCTTTCTAGGTGTATATGACTTTCTCCTTCCAGACGAATACAGTCGGAGTTGTTTTAAAATTTATACTGGCTCTTCCAAGCTTTATAATGGTGGTGGATAGTGGCTATTATTTTGAAGCTCGAAAAAGCTCATATATCCATCGTAAAACTAACCCATATGCCTCCGGGGGCTAACACATGTCTTCTGAAGCAGATCCATAGGTTTTTATAACAAAAAATTTATATTTTAAAAATTATAAACTCAAATCACTGACTTCTGGCGACGGCCATATGTGCGTTCGCGAGAGTTGAGGTCCTGGTCAGTGTAACATTACTCCAGTTCAAACAAATAAGGCTGTGCAAAAAAACTCTTCTTCTCTTATAGTGAAATTCGCTGACATTTTTTTTGTTTTTACTTGTTTTTAACTTTTAATCCATTACCAGCATTTTGTATTCTCGTTTGTTTATTCTCACCTGAGTTTACACTACTAACGTGGCTTACATCATACAGAGGTCATTGGAAAAGCCAGAACTCTCTGGCAAACGCGCATATGGCTGTTTCCGGAAGTCAGTGATTTGAGTTTATAATTGTAAAAACAGAAATATTTTTTGTTACAAAAACCCATGGATCCACTAGAAAAGACATGTGTTAACCCCCGGAGGTGTATGGGTTAGTTTTATAATGGATATATGCGCTTTTTGGAGCTTCAGAATAATAGCCACAATAGCCATTATCCACCACAAATGTAAAGCTTGGAAGAGCCAGGGTAAATTTTAAAACAACTCAGACTGTGTTTGTCTGGAAGAAGAAAGTCATATACACCTAGGATGGCTTAAGGGTGAGTAAATCATGGGGTAATTTTCATTTTTGGGTGAAGTTTGGTATGTTTGGGGTTCACTTCACTTCACTTCTGAAGTAAAAAGAAAACACTAACTGTCAAAGTAAAGTGTATGACTGTGAAGCAATTTTAATATTTGATTTAGTTTGATGTGATTCAGTTCAGTTTGGTTTATTTAGGGTTCACTTCACTGCATTTCACTCCTGAAGTTTTGTATTGTTAAAAGTAGTGATCGACTGTTATAGATTTTTTTAGAACTGACATTGGCGATCCTGAACGCAATTCTCAAAAGACCCACAAGTAAGCGACGTTATGGTAAAATGCTTAAATATCTGGAAAAATATTTTTTAATTGATATATCGGTCGATATTCCACTTCACTTCATTCCTAAAGTGAGAAAAAAAAAAAAAACAGTACCTGTCAGATTAAAGCTGTGGTTCTCAAACTTTTTTGTTTGCACCCCCCTCATTTTAACTTTGTGCCAGTACATATAAACAGAACAAGGCATCAAATTAATGTCAGGGATTTGTCGCACTGCTCCAGATCCAGTATAGACAGCATGCTTGCAACTGTAGCTTTGTTACGTCCCGTGTAGAGCTGTAACGTCCCGTGTAGACACGGTGAGTGAAGCAGAGAGCAAGATATGCCTCCTCATATTTTCTTCATTCATTTAATTTAGCTTTTGAATGACTAGCACCTGCCTCGGTCTGTGCGACTTCACTTATGGGTTTTCTCTTCCCTTTCACATACCGATCCATCTCCCATTCTAAGTTACTCCCTTTGGCCGTTTACTGTTTTATTTCTTTTATTTTTCTGCTGATGGCTCGCATTTGATTTAGTTTGATTTGTTTGGGGTTCTTTTCACTTCACTCATTAAGAGAAAAAACCTGTCAGAATAAAGTGTATGACTATGAAACAAGTTTTATATTTGATTTGATATTTAGTTTGATTGATTAGTTTTATGCTACCTGACAGAGTAGTTAACTTAATTCAAGACCACTTAATATAATTTCCTTTGAACTGATTCAATTCAGATAAATTTGATTCATTTCATGTGCATACAACATATAATTTATTCACAGATGAAGGATAATGTACTCCTGTTAGGTCTGCTGTAAGCTGCTCAAACTAGTACACTGAGTCTTATACTATTTCCTTTTAGGAGTAATGTTACTCAACGTGACTAAAAACTGCCTCATATTCACATTTTACCGCATAATGTCAGAAACCAACATTCACATCATGAATTAAACTTCAGAGTCTATGACTAGAAACAATCTCTCACCTCATTTTCTAAACTCACTGGTCAGATCAGTAAATGTTGCTATAGTTCAAAGGCAAACAATTCAAACAATAAAACATTTACATAATCAAATGAAGCAGATCAATGATCAGTTGGGCCTGGTGCTCTGTTATCACACTCTAAACACTGAGTGAGATGTAGAGAAAAGGTTCACTGTGGGAAACTGGTTATGTTTCTGTTAAGGGTCAGGTCAGTGTGACCTCTCTTTGATGAGTATGACCCCATGACGCTAACATCTAACGTCGTTCTTCAGGAAACTATGTGTAATGAATTCCAATGACAAGGCTTTTGTTTCACACATACTGACTAGCCACGACCAGAGCTGTTTACCTTGCTAAACATGTTGTTGAGACTGCCATCGTGACAAAGCAAGTTGCTTAGCCACTATTATGATGTAAAGATACTAAAGTTCCACGTGATTCAGTGACTCACTTTGTTTTTGTATTTCAAATAATTTAAACTGAGCAAGGATGTGAAAAACAAAGTCAAGGAGAAGACAAATAAGAATGTTGCTTAGTTGCTTAAATATGAAAAATGGGAACTAAACAGAGCTTTGTTTGTAAAGCAGATGCTAGACAGTAGTGCTGGTTAAAGGTTAAAACAATGAGTCAAGTAAATGAAACACTATGCTGTATACTGGATTGAAAATAGATTTTAGTATTTAGCAGATAAACACATTCAGGTTCACATTCTGATATTTGATACAGAGGAAAAAAATGCTCATAATAGATTAACAGTACTGGAATATTGCATAATATCAATGTAAAAGGAAGTAAATGTCCATAATTACAGTAAAACCTGTGAATCAAAACATTTAAAAAATAAAAAATAAATAAATAAAGACATATAAATTTATATATAAATATATATATAATTACTATATAAAATAAATGTATATGCATTTATAGTAGTTTAGTTTCATATATATATATATATATATATATATGAAACTAAACTACTACTGACTCTGGGGAATCAATTATTTTTTGACTGTTTTCTGCAAAATTATTTTTTTAAACTTCCTGTGACGTTAAGTTCATGTAAAGCGGAACATTGTACTCACATCCTGCTTGATACAAAAACACACACTTACTAAACATCCTACAGTAAATGTTTTAACTTAATTAACTTTAATTATTATGATGCTGCTATTAATCACAACCAACAGAACAATGGCAAGTTCACTTCCCTTAAACATCTTACAACATACAGCAATGTCAGCTGTTTTACATATCAAATGTGTTTTCTTTTTGGAAAAGTTTATGTCTCATATGCTGTACTCTAACTTTAACTAAAATATAATATAAATGTATAAAAAACAAAACAACCAATAGAAAAACTAAGCCAGACCTTACTGTTTTAAGATAAAATCTTGATCTGTATTCCAAAAGGATTTGAAGTTGATGAAGCCTGGCTGGATATGTTCCTCCTATTTTCCACTCTTTCTAGTTTTTTTCCTCTGTGTTCATTTAAAAATGAGTCTTCATGACTCAAACCCGTTTTAGAACAAACATACATTTCTGAATCAAGCCTCTTTATAACCAACCCTTTTTCCCCCCCCACCACTTTTATTATTCAGTTATCCTGCTCATCTTTTTGTTGTAGTATATCTTACATTCTGTGGAATGAAATAGAAGGAACCACTTTCATTGTTCAGATATCCTTCTCATAATTTTGTTGTATAGCTTACGTTCCGTGGAATAAGATAGAAGGAAGTACTCTTAGTAGTTTTTTGGTGATTTCTCAACTCATATCCTGAAATCTCTTGAGCAGGAAAATGGGCTCAGATTACCACATTACCAGGATGTTATACAAAATAAGTGTGGGAGGAAGTACAGGTCCTTCTCAAAAAATTAGCATATTGTGATAAAGTTCATTATTTTCTGTAATGTACTGATAAACATTAGACTTTCATATATTTTAGATTCATTACACACAACTCGAAATAGTTCAAGCCTTTTATTGTTTTAATATTGATGATTTTGGCATACAGCTCATGAAAACCCAAAATTCCTATCTCAAAAAATTAGCATATCATGAAAAGGTTCTCTAAACGAGCTGTTAACCTAATCATCTGAATCAACTAATTAACTCTAAACACCTGCAAAAGATTCCTGAGGCTTTTAAAAAGTCCCAGCCTGGTTCATTACTCAAAACCGCAATCATGGGTAAGACTGCCGACCTGACTGCTGTCCAGAAGGCCATCATTGACACCCTCAAGCAAGAGGTCTGTGGGAAGGAAAAAGTGTGGCAGAAAACGCTGCACAACGAGAAGAGGTGACCGGACCCTGAGGAAGATTGTGGAGAAGGACCAATTCCAGACCTTGGGGGACCTGCGGAAGCAGTGGACTGAGTCTGGAGTAGAAACATCCAGAGCCACCGTGTACAGGCGTGTGCAGGAAATGGGCTACAGGTGCCGCATTCCCCAGGTCAAGCCGCTTTTGAACCAGAAACAACGGCAGAAGCGCCTGACCTGGGCTACAGAGAAGCAGCACTGGACTGTTGCTCAGTGGTCCAAAGTACTTTTTTCGGATGAAAGCAAATTTTGCATGTCATTCGGAAATCAAGGTGCCAGAGTCTGGAGGAAGACTGGGGAGAGGGAAATGCCAAAATGCCTGAAGTCCAGTGTCAAGTACCCACAGTCAGTGATGGTCTGGGGTGCCATGTCAGCTGCTGGTGTTGGTCCACTGTGTTTTATCAAGGGCAGGGTCAATGCAGCTAGCTATCAGGAGATTTTGGAGCACTTCATGCTTCCATCTGCTGAAAAGCTTTATGGAGATGAAGATTTCATTTTTCAGCACGACCTGGCACCTGCTCACAGTGCCAAAACCACTGGTAAATGGTTTACTGACCATGGTATTACTGTGCTCAATTGGCCTGCCAACTCTCCTGACCTGAACCCCATAGAGAATCTGTGGGATATTGTGAAGAGAAAGTTGAGAGACGCAAGACCTAACACTCTGGATGAGCTTAAGGCCGCTATCGAAGCATCCTGGGCCTCCATAACATGTGTGGTAACCGTTTTATAAAAGCAACAGGGGTTGCTTACTCCGCTTCGCGTCGTGCCTAACAACGCCCTTCAGCCGTGATTTATTCACGATACAGCACGGCCTCTCGTACCTTATTGCTTACTTATTTTATTATTATTTTATATATTCAGAGCTTGGTAGTAACTTATTACATGTAATCTGGATTATGTAATCAGATTTCAAAAATCAAGTATACTTTATTATATTTAATTATATTTTAAAATACTCGTAATCAGACTACAGTGACTTGTTTATGGATTACATGATTACATATTATTTCCACAATAGCAATTCTTTCTAATTCCTCTTTTTCATCTTTTACATTTTTCTTTTTAAAATAGCCTGCAGCTTGTATGCATTCAGAAAGTCTTCAAGTTTGTGGACATTCACACAAAGATCCGTCATTAGTCAGGTGGCAACACAGTATTTGACCACCTCTTTACAAAAATCATTTTAGGTTTAAGAAGTGTTTCAACATTATATCAACTACTGATAAACACATTTATTTTTATTTAAATTTTCATTCTGTAGGCTATTAAACCATGTATTTCTGTGTCTTTGGAAGGCTTTTTGTCTTTCAAACACAGTAAAATGCCTAATGCCTTTTACCTAATATATTTACTTGAAGTACCCCTGCGATTTTAAATATTTTAATAATTAAGTCAATCAAATTTGCATGCTCATGGTTCTCTGATGCTATTAAAATGCAATTAAAATATATATTTTTTGTCATTTTTTAAAATTATTATTATTATTATTATTATTTTATTTTTATTATTATTTTAAAATTATTTATTTTTATTTACAATTTAAATAATTAATTATTAGTTTTCCATTAAACTAACAAAACCCCTGCAGGTCAAAAGTAATCTAAAAGTAATCCAATAATAGTCTGATTACATAAAATGTATATTGTAATGGATAACGTTACTAACTACAATTGTTTGTCATGTAATTTAGAATCAATAGCGGATTACAATTTGTAAGTACAAAAAATACCCTAATTATATTATATTATATTATATTATATTATATGTGAAAGTTTCATGTGTCTCATGTCAATCCAGATTCCACAATATAAAATGAATTTAACACTATTTATTTATTTAATGTTTAATAGCCGCATATATTGAGTGGGTGCTGGTGTCCTGCAAGTCTTCGATGACGGTGGATTTTGCAGGCGTCGATACCAGCCCCACTCATGACCCAGAGCTCAGCCAACCACCACCCTGATTTGCGGAGCACGAGCCCGAGCCCACTGCGGATGGAGAGCCTGAGCCCAGAGCGATTGAGCCATCGTCATTAAGAGCCACAGAGTGGAGGATCGCCGCGGATCCAACACATCCGACCAGGTGTGTGAGCTGGCTATAATATTTCATGTATATGTTTTATGTATTTATTTTTAAATAACTTTATAAATAGAAAGGAAAGCAATCAGCAGGTCATTTTTGTATTGTGTTGTATTGTATTGTGTAAAAAAAAATAAAAAAATAATTAATTAATATTCATTTAATATTCATTCATTTCTATTTTTAAGTTGTTCATTAATTTGATAATAGGTCATATCTATTATATTATATCATATTATATTATATGAAAAGGATATATGAATGAATGCCTAACCTATTTCATATATATTCATTTTTTTTTTTTTTTTTTTTTTTTGTGTGTGTGTGGATATTTCAAATATAAATATATTTTATTTAGCTTGTGCACTGTTTGTACAAAGCAGATTTTTACTTTGCTGCATGCCTCCTACCAAAGCACAGTTTCAGAAGCCCTCATTTTAGGCAAAAACCGCAGATGTGTTATTTTAGAATAGTTCAGGCCTGTAGCCCAGTGAGCGGCACGTGACAGGTTGTGGTTTTTGACTTGATCTCTGTGTTCAAAACATTCTGAGAACTCTGCAGTGAGAGTTGTGTTTATCCGTCTTTCTGCTCTTCTTCTGAACTCTGCACCTGCTTGTGTGCAAGGCAGCAGATCTATTTCACTAATTTCACAGTTTTGAAATAAACAGAAACAGGTGCAATATGGGAAATCCCCACATGGGCACATCCATTTCCTCTTACATGAAGAGATAATAGTTCATTGATCCTCCAACTCATATTACATTTGACCTACTGTTTTACACAGTACAAACAGTACATTAATTTGGGCAATCTGTTTAAGTGGTTAAGATATTTTCACTCGAAAGGGCAACAGGACAGGTGGTTTGGAATTTTAATGAGCACTGTGTCTATTTAAATTGCTATTTGCTGATAATCTTCACCTCTAGTTAGCTGTTAGGACTAAATCATTCAAGTCAAGTCAAGTCACCTTTATTTATACTGTATAGTGCTTTATACAGTAGAAATTGTGTCAAAGCAGCTTTATAGTCAAACAGGAAAATAGTTTGTCAATAATGCAAGAGGACAATAACAAACAGTCATTTTTTCAACAGTCAGTTCATTGTTGACTGACTGTTGATGTCAACATACAGTTCAGTTCTCTTCCAATAGTCGGCAATACTGGCAGAAATTAAACTAAGCAAGCCAAAGGCGATGGTGGCTAGGAACCAAAACTCCATGAGTGACAGAAATGGAAAAAAAAAAAATCCTTGGGAGAAACCAGACTCAGCTGGGGGGCCTGGCCAGACAAAAAAAAAAAAAAAACACAACACAAGTCACAAAGCAGGACTCGTCTGGTTCCAGTGATCTTGTCCTGATGGCCGTCTAGTTGACGAGGTCTTCACAGGCGATCTGTCTCTGGAGCTAATCTAGTTGAGGAGCTAAACAATTCAGGGCTTTATAAGTAATTAACAAGATTTTAAAATGTATACGATGTTCAATAAGGAGCCAGTGCAGAGTTGACAGAACCGGGCTAATATGGCCATACTTCCAGATTCTAGTAAGAATAACTAGCTGCTGCATTTTGGACAAGCTGGAGTCTGCTTATTAAGTGTGCAGAACAACAGTATAATAATAAATCATTACAAGAATCTATGTTTTCATGTAGTACAACTTTCATGTTGACAGCGCAAACAACTTTTTTTAGATACAGTATGGAGTCCCACAAGCTTCAGTACTAGGACCGCTGCTTTTCAGGCTTTACATGTTACCCTTGAAGGATATCATCAGGAAACATGATGCTAGCTAGTTATGCTGATGATACTCAGCTCTCTCTATTTTTTTTAATGGCCTGATGAAACATACCAGTTCAATGGACTTGACTATATACACTGTAAAAAAAAAAAAAAAATGTTGAGTCAACTTAAAATAATTTGTTAACCAGCTGCCTTAAAATGTTAAGTTCAGTCAGCTCAAATAAGTTTATTCATGTGACAATTTAGATATTCAAGTTGACTAAACTAAAAAAAAATTGTTTGTTAAACTTAACAGCTGTGTTTGTTACTTGGCTACCATAACATTTTTAAGTTCAGTCAACTCAAATATCTAAGTTGTCATTTAGTAAAACATAACATTTCTAAAAGTTGACTAAACTTTTTTGAGTTGGCTGAACTTAAAATATTAAGACAGCCAGCTAACAAATAATTTTAAGTTAACTCAACAATTTTTTTACAGCGTATACATTGCCGTAGAGTTGCGAAATGGTATGTTTTGCCGCAGAGAAATATAGAGCTGAGTATCATGGGCAACAATGAAAACACCATGTATCCTAGTCATATCTCACAAGGGTAACATGTAAAGCGTGAAAAGCAGCAGTCCTAGTACTGAGCCTTGTGGTACTACATACTGTACTTCAATGAGTTGAACTTAAAAAGTGTGTCAGTCAGATTTGTGAATGAATCATTCAGACTGGTTTCATGGTTTGAATCAATGATTCACCTTTAAATGAATCAGACATCACTACATCACTTATAAAGGTTCCACAGAGATATAATTTTAGCTTAAAAAAAACTACTGTGCTGCTTCAGTATACAGTATATGGCTTATTTTCTTTTCAGTGGCTTGTGTCATTTAAATCTTGACATGCATTGCTGTTATATTTAAGAAATCGACTGAGACATTCTTCAAAAGTTTGGTTCCATGAAAAAAAAAAAAAAATGACAGAACAGCCATCAAGTGTAGACAACATTCTAGGTTATTACATGCAGAGGTTTTTGGTCTGATAATGGACACCTCTGTCTGTTTGTTTATTTGTTTGTTTGTTTGTTTGTTTGTTTGTTTTCCCTTTGTATCAACTATGCATTTCCCTAGTTTTCCAAATTGTTTCATTGTTCCACAAAGAAATATAGAGCTGAGTATCATCAGCATAACAATGAAAGTTTGCACCAAGTTTCCTGATGATATCTCAAAGGGAAACATGTTAAGTGTGAAAAGCAGTGGTCCTAGCACTGAGCCTTGTGGTACTCCATACTGTACTTGAGTCACTGAGTTGCATTTAAAATGTGCATCAGTGTTATATGTAAATTGATCATTCAGACTGGTTTCATGAATTGAATCAATGAGTCATTTCAAATTAATCAGACATCGCTACATTGCTAATGAAGGTGCCACAGAGAACTAATTTTAGTTTACAATATATATATATATATATATATATATATATATATTCCAGTTGGGTTCCATGAAAAAAAATAAAAATACCAAAATGTGGAGCATTGTACTGTATATTTCTAAAAAATCTACATTAACAGAGCTAATATAACTACACATTCCAGGTCCTAATTAAGTAATTGAAAATCTGTTTGGTCAATGTTCATTCCCAACTAATGGGATTTCACTTTTCAAATGAATGAATAAATAAATAAATGCATCAATATAAATAAATAAGAAAGGCTTAAAACTTAAAGATGCTAAAGGTGAATTCCCCTACAAGGACAACAACACATTCATCTCCAGAGCATTTGACATGTTCAGATGTTCAAATAATGAAATGTTTAAATAAAACTCCTTTGTAAAGCAACAAATCTGGAACATGTAGCTATATTTCTAGAAATTATAGCTACAGTGAAAAATTGAATATAACTACGTGTTCCAGAATTAACTAACCATCAAATACTTTGATCTGAATCCTTGGGGTTGAATATGGTAGGAAAAACAAACTGACAAGGGCATGGTTGATTACAGTGTTTAACTCTTTCTCTTTCACAAGGCTGAACTTTATCTCTCTGGTTTTGTATTTCCTTCTTTTTGTTTCCTGTTCTAACTTAGACAAGCCCCCTGTTGAATTAAAAGGTATTTTATTGTCCACGAAGGGATTAAGAGTCTTTTTTTGTGCTACATCACTCTCCATTGTTTTAAAAAAAGCACCTGTGGTTAATGCCCACCAACCACGTTGCCCACCAGCCTGCAGTATTTCATCTATTTAACAGCAGAGGGCAGTACGAACCACATGCATGTTTACATGTTTACAAAAACTGCTTCACCCCCACAAAGTGTGCAGTGTAATGAATGAGAACGCAGTACCTCATTCCATCTGATTCATAACCAGACAGGTGACATTAAACTAGATGACAAATGTAGGTGTATATAAGAAGACGTGGTGAACACAAGCTGTGGCATACTTCACATTTACCAGAACAGAACTTTGATTTCAACTGAAAACATTTTAACCATTTGTCCTTAAATCACCTCAGAGTCTCCAAGTGAAAAAAGGAAACGTAGCTTCAGTCTCGGCATGACTGAAAGAAATGTCGTCATCACTTAAAACAAACTAGCCAATACGCTAAAGGAGCGATCAGAACAAATGATAATAGTCAGGTGAAAATGAAGCGCCACTGTAAAAGGGTGGGCCTTTTACAAAATGTCAAAAAAAAGAATGAAGACAGACCAGTTTAAAAAAAAAAAAATCAGCTTTCCCCGGTCTACAGATGTACACAAGGCTAGTTAGCGACACAGAAAGTTAGCACTGCATCAGAAAAAACAACAACAACTTGTTTCTCTGAGTAAAAAAAGAATATCTCACTCTTCTTCTGAGCACATTCTAAAAAAGGTAGCTGCTAACAGGAAAACTTCATCATGGGTAAGAAACAATGTTAGAATGTGGCTATTGCTGCTCACAAACAAGCTCTTTTAACTTGAAAACATCACATTTAAATAATTTCTTGTGAATTTGCTGATTAAATCATCTACTGAATATATGTATGTAAGTTGACAGTGTTTAGGGACAGTATGTTAGTGTTGTGGCAAAGTGTGTTGTGCATTAATTCGACTTTTAACATTGCATAATACATGTGGTAAGCTAATGCTGTATGTTCGATTTTAGCTATTAGCGCTTAAAACTCAGAACTATTAATAGTTGTGATTAATAGTGTTCTAACTAGTAAACGTGTGCATTTGTTTCAAACTCTTCACAAGTTGGAAATTCAATAAAATCTCAAACACCCGCACTTCACTGTGGTGATGTCACTTAAAAAACAATCAAAATGGCAGCAGCCAGTAACACGTAGCATTATATACAGATATTTGATATGTCATTTAAAACCCACATGGTGTGCTTTCCTTGTTCTTTGTAATAAACTTTGTCATATGTAAATATAAACATACAGTATATATACACACACACATACACACACACACACACACATATATATATATATACTTACACATAGTGGTAAGTGGTATGTACAGTTGAGATGCAGGGATGTATTAAGAAGGCGGTAACAAATAAATATAAGGTTATTGCACATATTTTTATTGCAAAATGGGGTGAACATTTAGCTGTTCATAAGGTGGATTGCCTGGGGGAAGAACTGTTCTTGTGCCTGGATGTTCTGGTATTTGGGGCTCTGTGGCCCTGGCCAGATGGCAGAAGTTCAAAGAGGGGATGGCTTGGATGTGAGGGATCCACAGTGATTTTCTGAGCTCTTTCCTTACTCTGGATATATAGTTTTTGAAGGGTGGGCAGGGGAGCACCAATGATCCTCTCGGCAGTCCGAACCGTTCTCTGTAATCTTCTGATGTCTGATTTTGTAGCTGAGCCAAACCATACAGTTATTAATGTGCACAGAACGATGACAGCTGATTAGAACTGTTTTAGCAACTCCTGTGGTAGGTTGAACTTCCTCAGCTGGCAAAGGAAGTATAACCTTTGTTGGGCCTTTTTTACAATGGAGTTGACATGAGTGTCCCACTTCAGGTCCTGGGAGATGAAAGATCCCAAGGAACCTAAATGTCTCCACTGCAGCCACAGTGCTGTCCATGATGGTGAGTGGTGAAAGTGCAGGGGGGGTCCTCCTGAAGTCCACCATCATCATACAGTTTTGAGCATAGAGCTGCTTATTAGAGCAATTCATTGTATACTGTATTTTAAAGATGTAGCATACTGATCTGCTAGCCACCCTTTCATGCAATGACGTGGGACATAGACAAATACGGAAGTGGAGAAAGCAGAACAAAACACTGGTCGTAAATTAGAAAAGTACAAAATGAGGATTTGTAAAGAAAAAATTTAGAGGATTTCGATAAAAGCAAAGAAGAGACTGTCTTTCCTTTGCTGTAAATAAAACTTGGTTCTCATGAGACTAGCATGTTCTCATCAGGGCTTACGCTATGTCTACGTCCTATATCATCTGCTGGAATGCCACTGTCTCGTGAACATACAGGGGTTGGACAATGAAACTGAAACACTGGCCAATATAGTGTTGGAGGTTTCATGGCTATATTTGCGCAGCCTGGTGGCCAATCTTCACTTATTGCACATTCCACCAGTAAGAGCAAAGTGTGAAGGTTGAATATGTGCACCCAATGGTTCAGACATTGTACCCTAAAGGTGGTGCCATGTATAAGGATGATAATGCACTAATACACACAGCAAGACTGGAGACAGAGAGGTTTGATGAAGTAAAGTTGAACATCTCCCATGGCCTGCACAGTCACCAGATCTAAATATTACTGAGGCACTTTGGCATGTTTTGAAGGAGGGAGTCAGGAAACGTTTTCCTACACCAGAATCACATAGTGACCTGGCCAGTGTTCTATAAAAGGAATGGCTCAAAATCCCTCTGGCTACTGTGCATGACATGTATTTGTCAATCCCAAGATGAAATGATGCTGTATTGGCCACAAAAGGAGGCCCAACACTGTACTAATTGTGGTCTAAAACCAAGTTTTTCAGTTTCATTGTCCAACCCCTGTACGTTTGACAGTTAGTCAATTTCTGGACCACTACCCACTGCCATTTTTTTAAGCCTGGAAGAGACTATGGACATTTTTTAATATAACTCTGATTGTATTCCCCTTAAGAAGAAAGTCTTATATACGTATGATGCCTTGAGGGTGAGTAAATCATGTGGTAATTTTCATTTTTGGGTGAACTATCATATTGCTAAGTTCAGCAATATGAGTGCAACTTGAGTATTTAGTATCTTCAGTTTCAAGAATAGTTTTCAACATACTGACAAAAGTAAAATCTATCTACATGTGTGTAATTGAGAAATGATGGTGCTTTGTAATGTAATGCCATGCTGTAGTTCATATATATATATATATATATATATATATATATATATATTGAGCTGATTTTGTGATGACATCATCTAGATAGCTCCACGATTGGGATAGCCGCAGCGTTTGGGATCTTGGGATTGTTCCTGCTGATCTGTTTATTGCAGATCTGCATCAAGAAAATCAAATGCTGCAAGCGCAAAAGTAAGCAGCATCTTTATTCCTGAATAACAAACCAGCATTCATCAAAGCCCTTATGCAAGTAAACAGTGAGGAAATGTTTTTTTTTTCTTTTCTTTTCCTTGACAGAGCCTTCAGTGAAAGACAAAATTTTAAAGTAAGAGAACTTGCTAATATTTCTTTGTTTATGTGTGGAGTCATTTTATGGTTGTGTCTTAATGATTTATTTAAATTGCGTGTCTTTACAGGAAAGTCGGGATTAAGAAATCTTCACCTCCATTTTCGATCAGCAGAATCGTTGACAAGAAATAACGCCCATCACCACCCAAATGCCATTCTCAATGCCTATAAATATTGTACATACCCTGACAGAATCTAATTTAGTTCATGTTTTTATTCACAATTTCCATATTATTATGCAAATCTGTCAATGTATTTATTTTTTTTTTTATTTCTATGAAAAGTGTGAATCACGTTTCTGGGGTGAAGGTGTTAGCGATGGAGATGTTGATGATTCATAACGGTTTAAGTTCATTTTCCCACAGTTAGGGAAGAGCAGCACACCTTTATTGCTTTTGCGATCGCTTCTCTTGTTTTTCTCATTCTCTGACTCAAATTGTCTCCGTATCAGTCTCACCACAAAAACACAGCGAAGCCTTCTTCTCAAGCCTTCTCAAAAGTTTCCATATAAAAATGACGTCGAAGGTCACCGTATATACACTGATAAAATATCTCTTCAGTCACAGTAGAAAAATCACATTATCTTCATTGTGATTACAAGGAAGTCTTCTCGGGTGATACATTTCCTGTTAAGCAATATTTATGTATGTGACGAAATATGGATATTGACGTATTATGATTAATGATAAAATGTGGTCATTTTTGGTTGTATTTGGTCAAATTTGTTAGTGGAATGCTAAAGTTTGAGACCCCTTGCAGAATCTGTAAAAAATGTGAATAGTTTTACAAAATAAGAGAGAGCATGCAAAATGCATGTTTTATTTAGTATAATCCTGAGTAAGATATTTTTCATAGAAGATGTTTACATATAGTTCACAAGACAAAAGAATTGCTGGAATTATTAAAATAACTGCTTCAAAAGTTTGTGATCTTAATACCATGTACTGTGTGTGATTATACCTGAATGGGGTGAAAACTTTTGAACAGAATGAAGATTTTTTTGTTGCTGTTGTTGAAATATTTTTTATTGAATTATTTTATTTTTTATTTTTTTCCCCACATAGTATTGCCCTTAGGAAGCAACAGAAGATACTTGCATTTTTCACCCCCAGCTCTTAATGCATTGTTTCCTTCTAGAGCATCAGTGAATGTTTGAACCTTTTTTTTTTTTATAATAGTTGTGTTTAAGTCCCTCAATTGTCCTCAGTATGAAAAGATGGATCTCAAAATCATACAGTCATTGCTGGAAAGGGTTAAAATATGCAAAAGACGCTGAAAAAATGAAGAACCTGCAGGACCTGGAGGATTTTTCTGAAGAGCAGTGCTCAGTTTAAAACAAACAAACAAAAAACAGTCATAGATCATCTAGGTAACCACACACAATATAAAGAACCAAGTGTTCCCAAACTTTTGAAGGGGTTTATTTTGATCATTTCAGCTATTTTTTTGGTCTGGTATAACAACATAAATGTCAGGCCATTTCCTGACTTAATTTAGCTTTAAAACAATACTAAACAATGTTTTATTAAAAATGTAAAAATGCAGAATGTTTTGTGTGAGGGGTAGGTTTATAACTTCAAACATTAACCTTTGTTAGTTTTTGTATGCTATTTTTACATTTAAAGCAGAAGCATTTTGGACCCCAGTGAACATTTTTGTGTTTGCTGTTCCTCTTTATGCCTTTTTGGTGATCATTGTTGGTTTTTCATTTGATTCAGTTGATAACAGTAACTCATAGCAGCGCACTAAACCGCAAGACAGGCAGAGCTTCATTAGCTCTTCAACTGACACCACTCATGCAACCTTCTATGGGGGCTAGTTGTTTCCTGAGCTGGCATGCAAAACGTAAAGTGTTGTGGTGGTCTGGAGGAAGTGAGAGACAGCAGTTAACATTTGAGGTTCAACAGCCTGTTAGACTCAATGACATTTGCAAGACCAGGCCTGTCAGAAACATCTGCAACTGGTCATGCAAACCCCATAGACACTGACATACCACAATGACATGATCATTTGAAGAAGTACCTAAAAAAAAAATCTGTCATTATTTACTCACCCTAATGACGTTCAAAACTCACAAGTTATTTTTAAGAATCTTTATGAAGACATTCTTTGTTAATCTTCATTGTGAAAACGCCACCGTATTTACATTCACTTATAGTCTTCTATGAAATTGATAGCATAGATTTCCCCCTCAGAGTAATAAAAAAGGTAATTGCAACTTTATATATCCCAGTGACATGAGAATGAGTAAATGATGACTGAGTTCAGAAATATTGTTCATTCCATGATTGTTTATTTGTATATAATTCCATTACAGTTTCATTGCACTTATTTACTTGACATCAAATTATAATCCCATGACATTTGAAGGTGTTCTGTATTTCTTTCAAGTGAGAACTAGCACTGTCAAAGAATTGTTTGTGTGAATTAATTTTTCCTTTGAGTCAATAATTGTCAATGGAAATGGTCTGAATCACGATTCAGTTTGATTCGCAGAACTGCGCTGTCTCACTTAATCATTTGGAGCGGTTTTTCAGTCAGATGCTCGGCGTGGGATGAAGTGGATAGTTTTGTTTAATTGCAACAAATGGCTACTTTTAGAATGGTAACTGTGAGTAACTACTACTGTGTCATGCAAATAGAGCACCGTTCAAAGCAAAACTGTTGTGTTTGCTATGTACTGATGTGATCCCTTTAGCTTAAATACGCATTTGATCTGATGATCTCTAGCCATTGGCCCCCCCTTAAATGATTAGTTCACTTTCAGAACAAAAAATTACAGATAATGTACTCACCCCCTTGTCATCTTGACATGAACAAGATGTTCATGTCTTTTTTTCTTCACTCGTAATGAAATTATGTTTTTGGAGGAAAACATTTCAGGATTTCTCACAATATAACGAATATGAATGGTGCCCCAAAGTTTGAACTTCCAAAATGCAGTTTAAATCCAGCTTCAAAGGGCTTTAAATGATTCCAGACGTTTGCTTCCCCAACTTCAAAATTGTCCTACATCGCTGCAGAAGTACCAACCCAGTGTTTACAAAGTAAACATACAAAGAAGATCAAACACACTTTACAAAAAAAAAAAAAAAAAAAAGATAAAACAGTATTGTAGGACGATTTTGAAGTTGAAGACAAAAACGAGATGGGAGTTTTTGGACATACCCTAATTGTATTGACCTGGATCACAGAGACTACACATGTGCATCGCAGAGACAAGACGAGCATTTGAGATTAAAAGTATATAAATTGTCAATTTGTTTTGAAAATAACCGATCGTTCGCTAGATAAAACCCTACTTCATTGGCTGGAATCGTTTAGAGCCCTTTGAAGCTGGATTTAAACTGCATTTTGGAAGTTCAAACTTCCATTCATATTCATGATATGGAGAGAAAACCTGAAATATTTTCATCAAAAAACATAATTTCTTTACGACTGAAAAAAGAAAGACATGTACATCTTGGATGACAAGGGGGTGAGTACATTATCAGTAAATTTTTGTTCTGAAAGTGAACTAATATTTAAATGGATAGTTTGCGTAAAAATGAAAATTACCCCATGATTTACTCATCCTCAAGCCATCCTAGGTGTATATGACTTTCTTCTTTCAGATGAATATAATTGGAGTTATATAAAAATCTCCTGGTTCTTTCAAGCTTTATAATGGCAGTGAATTGGTTGGAAAGGTTCTGAAGTCCAATAAAAATGCATAAACTCTACATGGCTCTAGGGAGTAAATAAAGGCCTTCTGAACTAAATTGGTTTGTTTCCGTAATAAATATGTTTATATAAAAAAAGAAAAAAAATCTCTAGCTTCTGCTAACTGTCATACAAGAGTGTGTTCCAGTGGATGACATAGTACATAGGCTTAGCGTAAGCTCACATTCACAAAAGAGTGGCGTTGCAGGGGACTATGTAGGCCGTAGGCAAATGTAGAAGTGCAGTGGAGCAAAACAAAACACCAGTAACAAATTAGAAGTAGAAAATGAGCATTTGTGAGGAAAAATGTCAGAATATTTTGATATAAGCCAATAGGAGCTGGATTTCCTTTCCTGTAAACAAAACTTGGTTCTCACTAGACTAGCGTTACTATAAAAAAAAAAGAAAAAGTGTTCATGCTGCATTTTATTTTAAGTTTAGTCAACATGAAATGTTAAGTTGTACTACATGAAAACGTAGATATTTGAGTTGAGTAAGTGTAAAATTTTAAGGTAGCACGAACACTTACTTTTTTTTAAGTTGAAAAACTTTTCTTTCTTTTTTTTACAGTGGACTGTAAAAAATAAGAACCACAATTTGTTGAATCAACTCAAAATTATTTGTTACCATGCTGCCTTAAAATTTCAAGTTGAATCAAGTCAAATATCTAAGTTGTCACTTAGTACATCATTCCAAGTTGACTAAACTTCTTTGAGTTGACTGAACTTCAAATTTTAAGGCAGCCAAGTAAGACATTATTTTAAGTTAACTCAACGAATAGTAAATATTTTACAGTGACAGTAAGTGTCATATTTTCCTTACAAAAAAGCATCGATTCACTTCAGGCCTTCATTAACTCCCTGAGCCATGTGGAGTATGGTGGATGGATGCATTTTGTTGGACTTCTATTGGACTATTGAATACCAAACAGCCATTCACTGGCATTATAAAGCTTGGAAGAGGCAAGTCATTTTTAAATATAACTTGTATTGTAACTTGATTGTATTTGAAGAAAATGTGAACAATTGTGAGCAACTGGGTTAAACAGATGATGGCCTGATTAGTTGTAGTGAACTGAGGGAAATTTAAATTTTATTGTGATATTTAAGCATTAGCCAATTGCATTTCCATTTCCATTTTTTTTTTTTTTTTTTTTTTCTCAGAACTACTGAGAAACTACAGCCAGCGAAAACCACATTCTTCATCAGCCCTTCCTACTCACTTCCTGTCTAGTACTCAGCACGAGCCCTGCATCAGTCCATGTATGTCAAAATGTTTTGACAGCTTACACTGTCAAGCTGAAATTTATCTTCATGGTTAGCTACTTTGTTGACTCAATAGAAGTGGATAACAGTATGGATGTGCAAAGAAAGATTGTTATCTGTTATCTACATATTAGGATGGGGCAAACTCTGAGATGATACATTCAAAATCTCTCAATTTTTTGTTGGTCATGTGTGGCAGATACTATCTGTGAGGGTGGCAAATACACCGGGAAACCGCAGTCATGACTAAGCTGATAGAAGTTATTCACACATGGGGGAGTGAGATGTCATCTCAACCCACAAAAACTCCACGATTTTCCAATTTTCTTCTAACCTGTAGGCATCTTTTCTTCAAAGAGTGACACAGATAAACAAATGCAGTGTCTGTGGAGGTTACCAGATGAGAAGATTAAGATTTCTGCTACTGACAATTTCCCAGAGATCTAGTTCTTTTTAGATCTCAGTGAGATCTTAGTATCTTAGGATCTTAGTAATAGTTTTAATTTTCTGCTCTTTGCTATTCTCTGTTTGGGTAGTTTGATTTACATGTGAAGCAGTAAAAGTGGTGACACGCTATACGTCTAAAACTACTTCACAATACATTTTGAAACTTAATCATCACATAATCATTATATAATCATCACATATGGATTTTTTTTGCACATCAGATTGGCATATCGAGTTTTGAGCTGTGACATCAAAGATAGAAAACAGGAAGTACATTCTAAAGCACTTCCTTTGTTCTATATATAGTATGGTTCAGTTGCTCTGTAGAACTTCAACTGAATGGTACAGTAAGAACGCAGCTACGTGAAGCGCAAATTAAAGCACAAAATTTTTTGACATAAGTATTTATAATAATATTTAGCTTAAATAGGCATTGTTTTGGAAATCTTGAGTGTTGAATAATGAGTATATGTCATGGGTGTGTGTCGTAGTTAGCATGAGATGACGGTCAAGAAATAAAGGTATTTAATCAACTTCAAACAGGTATACAGAGGATAGGTAAATCCACAGGCAGTGTAGAAACACACTGATATGTTGATGGGACCAGACTAAATCACAGAACTGAACAACTGAAGAAGTGTGGCTAATGAATACAGACAGGTGGGGTTGATTAACTAATAACGACAGGAACAGGAACGTCTTTCTTTATTCTTTTTCTTCTTCTTTTTTTTTATCAGCCTCTGATATATAGATTTCTACCCAAGTACCGGTACTTCTGACTGGGCTGAGGCTGGGATTTTAGTTTGAAGTAAAAATATTTGATGGCCGCATGATATGTGTCAAGAGCATTCACTCAGTAGCATGATCTCATTTTTGACCGAGATGGCTTTTAGGGGGTTTTGCATTTGAACTCTTCATATATGGACACATGAGGGAGAAACCAACATAAACAGTCCAAAGGGTGTGACATTACACCCCCCTCCCAGAAGGCGCGACCTCGCACCATAGAAGAAAGGATGGACGGATCGGACTTACGAGGTGCACAAAGGAGTGAATGTGGGATGCAAAAAAGGAAGTCTCTGTAGGAGGAGGCTTCAGCGGAGGTCCAGGGTGGAGACGATGTCATCACATCCACTCTTTTGTCCGCCTCCTAAGTCCTCTCTGTCTATTCCCTTCTTCTTCTACGGCGCGAGGTCATACTTTCAGGGAGGGGGGTGTAATGTCACAATGACAATATGAATAAACATATATTTGAAGTTTGAAAAAACGTTGAAACAAATTTTGATCATTAATTACCTTCATATTGTTCCAAATCCATAAGACCGTTGTTTATCTTTGGAACACAAATTAAAATATTTTGATGAAATCCTAGAGCTTTCTGACCATCCACAGGATAGCAAGGGTCCTAACCACATTCAAGACCCAGAAAAGTACCAAGAACATTGACGGAACATAGCTCTCGGATTTCATCGAAAATATTTTAATTTGTGTTCCGAACTTGAAAGGGAATCATTTCTAGGTATTTTAGATTTTTCCATATAAAGTATTGCTTACCACCTGTTTAGTGATTTAAGTGCAGTGCAGGTCTAAAGTACAGAAAGTGAAGTGTTTTCATTATGCATCAGCCTAACACTTTCAGAATTGAGCATGTGAGATCTAATGATGAAGTGTTAGGAGGGTATAAATGTTGTCATTGTGTTCTGTATCAGTTTCTGCAGTTGATTTGCTATTGAGATGAGGAACAAAGGTGCCTGTTATTCTACAAATGACTGTAAACACAAGACTCTTCGGAGAAAGCAAGTATTTAAATCAGTCCTGAAGCTGTATTGCAGTCCATATCAGATTGAGGTCTTTCTTTGAAAAAAAAAAAAATAAATAAATAAACATCTAATAAATAATACAGTGTCTATTTCTGAAAAAGTATGTACACTTCCTTATAATGTTAAAATTAGTATTTCCACAATTTGGAATCGCCATGATCATTGGTCTCCAAATCAACATGTTTCCAATTTTATTATGTATAGCAGACACCTTGTAAGCTTCTGTGACAGTGTGTTGAATCTAATGTGGGAAAAGTACTTTTTGTTTCCTTCCCTATCTGAAGATGGAGGTCAGTGATTGCGGCTGAGTTTCGCTCTCTTATTCTCATTCGCACTCTCTGTCTATTTCGTCATATAGTGCAGTGACTGAATGGAAATACTGAGTAATGGGTTTGCACAAGATCTGTGACTTCTTGCTTCGGAAGATACGTTTATATCCAGGACATTACGGGGGTAAATTGCTCATGGATTCTCCACAGCTTTTTTTGTTCATAGTTACATTTGTTTAAAGAACTGCTTTGCATTAGCTGCAAAATGCGCATATTCTTTTAGAGGAAATCACAAGCATATCCTGTCATTTTAATATGCAAACAGTCATAGGTTTTCGTGGGTTTCCACTAGAGGAAGTGCTGGTTTTTCTTGTGTCATTAGTATTTGTTTATGTATTATTAAATTGGAATTTCACACAGCATATTCATGCCCTGCCATTTGCGTATGTTCTTTTTGGTGACTTGCAGAGTCACAGATGTTTGGGCTATGTTTAGCACAGTAGCATGGTGTTAAGCAACACCAAGGTTATAGGTTAGGATAAAAGTGTCTGCCACATGTGTAAATGTAAAAAAAAAATATATATATATATATATATATAAATAAAAATAAAACACTGATCACCATAATAGTGATATGACAGCACTTTTGTCCATAAAATGTAAAAATCAAGTTATTTATTATTATTAACACTTTTTCCATTGTATTGTCACTTTCAACACAAGTCAATATTCAGCATATCAAAAATGTCAGTACATACATAAAATGTAAATACGTACAATGCATGTGCAAAATTGCAAAAGTGTATATGTACAGTTTCTTTTTCTTTCTTTCTTTTTTTTTTTTTTTTTTTGATTTAATGGTTCTTTGAAGAACATTTAGCATCTACAAAAGCTTTCCATTCCACAAAAGATTCTGTATTGTGGACAAAAAAGTTATTTAGATATTTAAACAAATGTTTTTCATACTACACTCTTAAATCTAAGAAATGTTCTGTGGATGTTAAAGGTTCTTCTTGGAATCATCAGTGCAAATAAAGAATCTTTTCCATTCCACAAAGATTCTGTATACTGAAAAAAAAAAATCTGTAGATCTTTCAAATGTTCTTCACATTACACTCCTAAATCTAAGGGTTCCAAAAGGGTGTTTTATCAGTGAAGTCATAGAAATACCAATCTGGGTTATAGTATAGTATAATAACCTTTCAGTGAACACATCTTAGAAGATCAAATAACAGTTTTTCACTATAAAGAACCTTTTGTATAGTGGAAAGTTTAAATGGCCGTTAAAGGTTCTTTACACCACACTCTTAAATCTAAAGGTTCCAAAAGGGTGTTTTAGCAGTAATGTCATAGAAGAACCATTTTGGGTTCTTCAAAGAACCTTTAATTGAACAGGTTTTTCACTATAAAGTGGGAAGGTTTCATGGATGTTAAAGGTTCCTCTTGGAACCATCAATGTCAATAAAGGACCTTTTCCATTCCACAAAATATTCTTTATAGTGAAAAAAAAAAGTTCTTTAGATATTCATACTACACTCTTCAGTCTAAAGGTTCTAAAAGGCAGTGTTGTCATAGAGTTTTTTGGGTTCCTCAAATAACCTTTCATTGAACAGATCTTAGAAGAACAAAGAAACATTTTTCACTATAAGGAAGCTTTTGTGGAACTGTCAATGCCAAGAGTGAGGTTCTTTTAAGAACTGATCACTGAAAGGTTCTTTGAAGAACCACAAAAACTCCTCCCCTTTTTTGTGAGTGTAACATAATCGATTTACTATTACAACAGTGGGTGAGATACATGAGATTAGACACTGAGAATTAGCAATGTCTCAGTTTCACAGTCATCATATTCTGATAGTATCTCACTCTTGTTCACTCAAGTAGAAGCTTAAACGTCTCCTCTCTGTTCAGCATTTTGGCTAATTGGCCGACGCATTCAGGAAGTCACAGAGGGGCAGTCCCACTTCTGATGGCCTGGTGTCAATGACATGGCCATATTTAGCATCTCTCTGCTGTTGCTCTAAATGAGATATGCTTTGTTCAGTGCTTTCACAATCACAGAAAAGTCTCATATCTCACGTGAATGTCAGTTCTACGTCTCCTAATTTAAGAGACAAAGTGTCCAGCTGGCAAGGTTCTTGTAGAAGTAGTGGACAGGTGATAAAAAGTGACGACTCCTCGCAGTTCTCGGACAAATCTTCCAATCCCGATACATTGACGGACTGTAAAGGAGATTTTTTCAAATAGCTTGGTTTGTCATTGTCATTATCGGTTGTGAAAGTACAGCTTGTTTGCTCATGAGACAATGAATCACTGTCTGTTAGGAGCTTCCTGGTTTTGCACCACATGCAAGTCTCAACGTCAGAGCACATGCATGTCACATGACCAGACCGATAGCCACTGCTAGGGCTGGCCATGTTGGCGTCTACATCGCACGAAATGGTGGCTTCACTTTCAGCATCAGCTGAAGGACTCTGACTACGATATCCATCCCCAACTACTACTATCTCAGATAGGAGGTCACCATCCATTTCCTTGAGATTGTCGGATGCATCCTGGTTTTCCATACCCAAGCCACTGTCCTCTTTTCTTTCACTGCTGGTATTTACTCCTCCGTCTAGAAAAGGGAGCTCTTCCAGGCTTCTTCTTCCACTGCTCAGACTGTCCTCTGTGCCGGTCAGACTGCTACAGCCACTGTCTTCCTGTTCCATATGTTCATCTGAGCCTTGGTTCTTAACCGAATGCTGCTGGCCAACACTCACTCCGCTGTCTGTACTCTCTCTTCTCTCTTTGTCCTCCTCCAAAAGGTCCTTGTTCTCATCAAATGCTTTACTTGTTTCCGCCGTTTTGTTGCTAGTCAGTAGCCATCCCTTGTCAGTGACTGTTTCCACTTGGATCAATCCTACATTCATAGGGTTCCAGCCATTCACAGCGGATTTCTAATGGAAATAAAAAATGAAATGTTTGGGGTCAGTAAAATTGATTGATTGATTGATTGATTGATTGTGGAGGAAATTCTTATTATTCACCAGGGATGTATTACATTGACGTTCTATTCGTTAAAGAATCCAGAATAAAATACAATTTTATTAGACAAAATAATAAAATAAAAGAATACAATTTTTCATTGTCTCAGCAAAAAAATAAAATAAATAAATAAATAATAATAATGTTAAAAATAATTTTTAATGCAGTGATGCATTTAATTGACTTTCTATTCATTAAATAATCCTGAATGAAATAAAATAAAAAAATATAATACAATTTGCCATTGACATTTAGATGTATTTACACATGTTAATGCAGCTTAGAGGGACATGGAATGCTTTAACCTGCAGTTACAAATGCATAAATAATGTTTTGATATTTTAAACATAAAACACTGAATACTGATATTTGAAATTCTAAAAAAAAAATGAAAATATACTTTAAATGTGAAATTAAAACTGCCAGTAGGTGGCAGCAAGTCACTCTTAAGTGAGTTATTGCAATTGATCCAAATCTTTTAAAAGGCGGATTCATTCAGGAACAAAACACTGTCATATGTTGCCCAGAGACGCAAAACAATGCTGTGTCTGAAATGATTTTTGTTGGCGAAATAGAGCAAAAACAGCCAATATGGTGTCTAAAGCGTAAGTCTCTTGATATTAACTTACTGTTTACTAAACTGCTATATGAAATCAATATCACATTTGTAACCATGTTGATTTTTAAGAAAAATAATGTCACTCTTTATGTGATATTAACTATATGAAATGATATAAATATATACATTTTCTGCCCCCTTATCTTGAACTATGTGATCATTCTTAATGCATAATAATAGACTCAACAGTGCAGTGAAAGAACACACTCTAAATGCGTATGCGCAAGTTAGTGTAACGAGACTTCATCACGTATTCGCACTACGTATCTTGTGTTTGGTTTTTGCAATATATTCCATAATGTCATGATGTCTCACTAGTTAAGTATTTGCACTAAACCTGAACAGATTTGGCTTGCATGAACTTCCTTAAGAAATTAATGAGTGAACATAGCTTATGAAAAGTAACCCAGCAAATTGGCTAGTGATTTGACAGCATCACCCGCCACAGCTGATTTTTACCCGCATTTGGCGGGTGTTCATTTCAAACCCTGCATAAGGTGTGAAACAAATCCCCAGCATTTCCCTTTTCTTCTGCTGTTCCTCGAAAGGAGAAGCGACACTTATGACAGGGGTTAGTACTGCGCTTTTCTTCTAAGACTTTATTCCTTTTTTAAGACTGTGAAACTGGCTTTCTCAAACACTTTTAGTTTTGACGAAACAGCAACTATTTTAAAATCCCCAAGCTGACTCACCAGAACAGCAGGCATTTTACCAGGCCGCCTCAGGAAGAAACAGACTGCGAACATGAAGAAGGACATGACTCCAACTACACCAATAACAGCTATGGAAATCACCAGGGACGGATCTGACCAAACAAGAGAAAGTGATTTTAATTTCACAAAGAAACTATTTCAATCAATAATAAGCCCAAATACAAAGCCAAAGGGACTGCTACATACTAATTATTAAATAAATACTAATTGATTTTGTTGGGATTATATAAAAACAGATGATTTACAGAACAGTACCTGCTGATGGATATATGCAGCGTGGCAGTGAGGTGTTGCTGACATCATCAGATATCATTTCCACTTTCACACGGATACAATACTCCTGCCATAACGGTAATGATGTGAACTCCACCTCTCCATCTTCATCATCATCCTCACTTACTAAAGGCTACATCAGAGCAAACAAACCGTTAGAGATTGCATTGACAATGCAATATAAGACCTCACTCTGTCAAAAAAACAAAACAAAAACATTTTTGGACTAGTTCACTAAGAAAACCAACCTGATTCTCCTGTCCTTTTGGATACAGAATGACAGAATAACTTGGTCCATATTCAAAAAGTTTTTCAAGAAACTGCTTTCTGTAAATCTTAACCTTCACCATATTAGGGGAGGAAGACAGGTCAAACTCTGGAGCCAAAAGTTTGCCTAAAACATGGAAGGAAGAGCACCATTATCAATTGTACAACCTGTGGACAGTAAAACCTGAGGTTCTTTATACTTATAAGAATGTGGTATGAACAGGGTTTGGGAGTAACTAGTTACATGTAATGGCGTTACGTAATTTAATCTCTTACAGTTACTGATGTAGTTTTATGCGATTCTAAAAAGGGTTACATCTGAATACTTATTGTATTAATATTTACTATTTCTTGTTAAGATTTTAAATTGCTGTTTAACCTGCTGTTTAATATGTGGCTGTTTTGTGCTATCTGATCTCATGAAGAAAACTTTTTCGCAAGATGAGAAATATGTTCTAGTACATATCACTGCAGTGATATGTACTAAAAGAAGTGAACACTAGAGGTGGTAAAGCAGCAAGCACTTGTAATCATTTTCATACAAAGTTATGATTACAGACGTAACAAGCTTGTTTGGTAGCGCAGTTGGCACTGAATTGGACTTGGGTACGAATCCCGTGAAAAAAACATGACTCACGATGAAAGAGCTGAAAGATTAGAAATCGAAAAATATGCCAAAACAGCATGCTTATGATTGCATTTTTACGTCACATTCTCACGTTACGTTATTTTAAAACGTCACGAATCGTTAGGGTTATACCCTAAAAAAATCCACACATTTAGCACCGTTCAGTGGACATTTCACATCGAATATGTCATCAAATGTACATGGCAGTATGTATTTCACGTCTTGCGAAAAAGCTCCCACAGGTACATTTTCGTCATGAGATCAGGTTGATTTTGGGCTTAATTCAAGAGATGAAGGAATAAAAGTTGGTTTTACTGCCTCTAAAGTCCTCATTTGTAAGTCACACTGGATAAAAGTGTCTGCTAAATGACTAATCGTAAATGTAAAAAAGCAATCAGTTACATTAATAAAGTAATTTAGTTGCACTACTTATTTATTTTAATTAGGATCAATTTAATCTGTAACCTATTTAATTTCTAAGGTAACCTTCAGAACACTGTATGAGATGTATTTATTACACTTTTCTGGTAATCTGATACACAAAGAAAAGTCTAGTGAATACTTACTATCCAGTAAACGAATTCGTCTCACTGCTGACCAGGAAAAGTTGCCATTTGCTTTAACCAACTTAATCCTTATTTTCATATCTTCCTTGTTTAAAAAGTTTCCAAGTTCACATCTAGTTTCTGCTGTCATGTTACATTCTGGCACAATTTCCCATTCCTCATGTCGTAAGTATCTAGCAAAGAAATGACAAATTTATTAGCTTTGGAGTATTGCAAAAGTCTTTCAAGCAAAACAGGTGGGCTACAAAATACAGGTTGATGAATAGTAAGGCAAAATTTCTGCTTACGGTGCTTGCTGTACTTGATAAAGGGCATTTGCGGGGGCTCCTATGGGGGGATCCCAGAGCACAGTTACGTTGCCCTCCCATATGTCTAACGTCATGTTTAATTGCAGCTGCTCAGCTGTGAACAAAAGAGAAAAGCAATCAGAATTATCTACAGAGTTTCCCATACTTTGAATCAATGCTCTTCTCTTCCCAATAGAGAAGTGGTTTATGTGCGCTCGTTCCAGTCAAAGCTGAAGTTGAAGCCTTGAGGTACTGTATTTACTGTGAATAAATCATGATCAGCTGTACTTTCCAGGTGTAGGTGAAAAGATAAACAGCAGTTTCAGTCATGTTAGTAATATAGAACCAACCAAATGTTCCCAAAAAGAACAATGTTGTACAATGCAACGAATTGACAAAGATTGGAGTTTGATAGTTGGGGGTTGAGTAAAAAAAAAATCGAGTTACACAAATTTGTATTTTCACAAAACCATGATGGTTTTAACAATAAAGGAATAAAGTTTGGTTTTAACGCTTGAGTAAAATGAAGAATATTCACTGGCGTCAGTGTTTCTAGTCGATTCCTTGCTTGTCAAACAACATCTAAATATGTAAATAAATACAGATGGTCTTTGCGATGTATTCATTTTGATAGGTTTCAAGGTCATGGGGGGCGTCAAAACTTGGCAAGGAATTTACAATACTCACGTCATCGCTGTGGTAGAAACTGGGGACTTCAAGCTAAGTGCCCACTTGCACTATACATTTATTGAGCATTTTCAGTATTGTGGATCATTTTTAATGAATGCAATGTAAATGTACAAATATTATTTTAGATCATTTATTTTATTGTTGTCTAGTAATATGTCATATATATATACATGTACACACACACACACACACACACACACATATATATAAATATATATATATATATATATATATATATATATATATATATATATATATATATGAGCTTCAAAACATTTACATTAAAAAATATATACATACATAAATAAATCTTACCTGCTATGTAAACTGGGACATTTATTAACATGACCAAAAAAATCCATGAAGTCCAATCCATGTTTATGTCAGTTGAGCGTCATATCCAATATTAAAATCCCAATTCCAGTCCAGTTTCACACACGTAAAAGCTCAATTCCAGCACGCAGTGTTCCTGATCACTAAATAATTGTTCTAACAGAGCCAGCTCAATATTCAGTCACCGCTCAGTTCCGTCCTCACATCTCTATCTCTCTCTCTCTCTCTCTCTCTGTCATGTGAAAGTGAGGTTGAGCTCTTGACTGGCTCTCTATGTATTTGCACTGTGAACTTCCCCTCTCTCTGTTTTGCTTTAGTCAGTCTTCCGTGATGGCAGATATTTCCTCCACTCTAAGAAAGCAATGTTTTTTTTCTCTCTCTCTTGTGGTTAAAACATAGCGTCAAGTGCAAACTGTAGCTTTGTACGTGAACATGTATTAACATCTACAACATAAATGTGTGAAGCTATACATATATATGTTAATTATTCCCAGTGTAGAGGGAAATACCAGTGCACACAATAATTAGGGAGAGTACCAGAGTTATCATGTTTGTTCTTGGTATTTACAAAGGAATTTTTTGTTAGTAATAGCTCATTTGTCATTAACACTTTTTTTTTTCTAAACTATATAAACTGGTGTTTCTCAGTATTATGAGTATTTTGTGCATATCAGCGTGACCACATGTTAATGCGTGCATACATATCTGTGCCCTGGAGTCTTAGTGGTAATACACGCACAGCTAATGCACATAATTTTTATGCATTTCTGCACATCCGATTGACTATCTTCCACACATCTATTGTTTGCAGAATTATTTTTCTGAGTACAGAAACCAACTTTGACATTTGGCGGAGTGTGGTTGGAATTTGTAACCAAGTTCTGAGAAGAGGACTGAGTTGTTGTTTTTATTATGGGTTTCTCTGCATTTTCAGGTTTTGTTTTGTCCTTTTTTTTTTTTTTTTTTTTTTTGAAGTGCATGTTAATATTCTAATTAAATTGATTTATAAACAAGAAATAAATTAATAAATACAAAATCTTGTTCTATATACAGTCATGACCATAAATATCGGCACCCTTGCAATTCTGTCAGAAAATGCAACCCTTCTCTCAGAAAATTGTTGCAGTTGCAGAAGTTTTTTTTTTATTATTATTATTATTACACACACACACACAAAAAAAAAAAAACTGAAAAGAATAGTCAAATCTGATACAATTCCACACAGCACACAGAACCAAATAAAATGCACTGAACAAAATTATTTATTTATTGCCAAACACAATAGTTGTCTGGAATTTGCTTGGTAAGCTCATATTCAATAATAACATACATTAAGATAAATACATACACACATATACATGTATAAATCCATCAGTACATATATGTCCAGTTATAATGAGTGAAATGAAGATGCAAAAATACCAGAGGAATTAAGAGCATGAACAATCCTACAATAGGTGCTGTTCAGAAAACTTGTAGACTTTTGAGTTTTAAAAACTTGTAGAGTTTTAATTGCTCTAAGACAATAGATGTGTGGAAGCCTGCCTGAAAGAAGAGGTGTAAAGAGGTATCTAGCTGGATGTAAAGGATCTTTCATGATAGTTAAACCTTTTTTCTGCAAACATGAGTCATTGGCAACCTTAACTTTGGTAATATTTGGTAGCACCCCCTTTGGAAAAAAAATACTGTAACCATGAATGAGTTTTTTACACCTCTCTACTGTAATTTTGGACCACTCTTCTTTTGCAAACTGCTCCAGGTCCTTCAGATTTGAAGGATGCCTTCTCCCAACTGCTGTTTTGAGATGTCTCCACAGGTGTTCTATTGGATTCAGATCTGGAATCATTGCTGGCCATTTCAGAACTCTCCAGCGCTTTGTTTGTAACCATTTTTGAGTGCTTTTTGAAGTGTTTTTTGGGTCATTGTCCTGCTGGAAGACCCATGACCTCTGGTGGAGACACGGTTTTCTGACACTGGCCACTACATTGCACCACTAAATTCTTTGGTAATCATCAGATTTTATGATACCATTCACACAGTCAAGGCATCCAGTGTCATCAAAGCAACCCCAAAACATCTTTGAACCTCCACCATGTTTGACTGTAGGAACTATGTTCTTTTCTTTGAAGGCCCATTTATTTTTCTGTAAACAGTGCCATGATGTCCTTTACCAAAAAGCTTGACTTTTGTCTCATTTGTCTACAGACTACTTCGTGTCAGCAGTGGTGTCCTACCATAACATCCCTTTTCATTCAGATGTGACGGAAAGTGCAGATCAGCTTGAATTTGTTGGAAGTTAATCTGGGTGCTATATTTTTTTAAATACATTTTCCTCTTCCATCCACGTCCAGGAAGACTAGCTACAGTGCCATGGGCTGTAAACCTCTTGATGATATTGTGCACAGTGGACACATTAAGATCTCTGGAGATAGATTTGTAGCCTTGAGATTGTCCATGTTTTTATTTATTTTTTATTTTTTTTCTCAAATCCACAGACAACTCTTTACACTTTCTTTTACTTTATTTTCTCTATACTCAGTGTGATACACAGATACAACTTTTCTCCATTTTAACTGGTTCCAAGTGTGATTACTATATTACCCAAACCTGTTACTTGCCACAGGTGTGTCTAAATACAAATTAGAAGAGCATCACATGTTTGAAAAGCAATTATTTCTTATAATTTTGACAAGGTGCCAATAAGTTCTGAGTGAAATTTGAGCAAGTTTGACTTTTCTTCTCTGTTTCTTCTTTGTTTTTTTGTGTGTGTCTTGTTCGAGTGGAAACAAAATCACTAAACATGTGAATATCAAAACATTCACAATTGGAGCACTTTTTTAAAAGAATTGCAAGGGTGTCGATATTTTTTGGCCATTACTGTATTTTTTGCTTAACATTAAATAATAATGCCCGGCATCCTGGTCCGACGGCCGTCTGGTTGGTGCGGTCCTCATCCTTTTTCGACGCTCACCTTCCTGGACCCACGAGGACACCAGCGTGCATGCACGGGGAAGAGACCGGTCTCGGCAGTGATGAGGCTTAACGCACGTCAGGTGTGCCTCACCACACGCCGCTAGACGTGGTTGATTGGCACCTCTCCTCTCCCACACGCCCACTCCCGTCGATTATGGGACGGGCTGTCCAGGATCTTCCAAACTTCTTTTGCAAGTGAGAGGGGATGACGTCATCAGGTGGTTCCCCACTGCGCTGTCTAGGCTCCGCCCTGCCCGCATTCTCCACCACTGTGGCAGGAGGAGCACACGACAGACACAGGGGGTGTGGCGTCAGGCCTCGGAAAGGTTTTTATTAAACAGAAATACAAAAGAAAGTGTCCAAAATGGGGAAAAACAACAACAGTGTCCAAAATAAACCGGGGATCTGGTGTCCTCGTCGTGAAAGGGACGGTGAAGGAGGGGTAGTGTCTGATGAGGAGGGGTCCAGCAAGGGGCGGAGTCCGGCGGCCGCACACGCTCCCCTCCCGGGTCCGGGGCGCGATGGGCGGTGGCGTCATCTGCGCGGCTTTGTCCTCCCCTGCCCTCGGCATGGCCAGGGAGGGATCCGATGGCCCGGCATCCTGGCCCGACGGCCGTCTGGTTGGTGCGGCACTCGTCCTTCTCTCAACGCTCTCCATCCTGGACCCACGAGGACACCAGCGTGCATGCACGGGGAAGAGACCGGTCTCCTGAGGAGAGGCGCCCGCGCCATTTAAACAGCGGCGGTGATGAGGCTTAACGCATGTCAGGTGCACCTCATCACACGCCGCCAGACGTGGTTGATTGGCACCTCTCCTCTCCCACACGCCCACTCCCGTCGGGAGCCTGGCGAAGGCTGGCGATTATGGGACGGGGTGTTGATGATAAATAGGGGGGAGGCAACCGACTCGTCACAATATATATATATATATATA
The DNA here is from genome assembly GCA_033026305.1 of Cirrhinus molitorella. Lineage (NCBI taxonomy): Eukaryota > Metazoa > Chordata > Actinopteri > Cypriniformes > Cyprinidae > Cirrhinus > Cirrhinus molitorella. The sequence goes on from CM065134.1 coordinate 20,911,436, forward strand.
TATATATATATGCTTTAAAAGTGTAAAATAAATAAAAAGTAAATGAAAAGTAAATGATTTTAACCACATTTATACCTTTATATAATGTTATGTTTGAAACAAAATGTATTACTAAATAATAAAAAAAAAAAAAAAAAATATATATATATATATATATATATATATATATATATATATAGTAATAATAAATATGTGTGTGTGTTATTTTTCCTATAATTACATTTTTAAATGAAAGTATAAAGTAATAATGCATACATTTAATATGCATAGAAAATGTTTTCAATTTAAGAATAAAGTAATAAAACATTAAAAAGTAAATAAAAATATAGTTGCATTAAGTTGTTTAAACATGTTTTATTAACCACATTTATACTTTTAGATAACTCTTTTAAACCAAAACATGAATTAAGAATACTAAGAATACTAATAGCAATATTACAGATATTGTTGTATTACTTTTCATTCATTTATTCTATTTATTAAATCCATTATTCAGCAGAGGACCTTTTGCAAAAGAAAATGCAACATAAAATACAATAATAACCATAATATGCAGAAAACATTGTTGCATTAACTTCCATTCATTTATGATTTTATATAATTGTGCTTTAAACTAAAGTTTAAAGTAATAAAACAATACATTAATAAAACATTAAAAAGTAAATATTGTTGCATTCATTTATGCCTTTATATAATTCTGTCTTACATCAAAGCATAACATATTACTAATTTTACAAATGTTGCTGTATTAACTTCTATTATTATTTTATTTATTTTTTAATTATAAAATATGTCTAAATCATTCTTTTTCAGCAGATAAGCTCCTTTTGCATTAGAAAATTTGACTCACTCAGTCTGCATGTTTCGCTTTCCTATTTGTTAAAGAACTGAAAAGCAGTGCGGTAATCCAGCTCATACCCACACCCTCAACCAGGCCTGCGGAACGGATTTATAGTGAAACTGATAATCTAGAATCAGTTCCCCTTGACCATGCAAAGTTCTTTTCTATATGAAACAAAAAGGCTGGTCCTAGATCAGTGTTCTCACAAAAAAGATTTTTTCACACCTGATCTAAGGCTGAATCAAATGAAACCTGACACAAAACTCACTCAACGAGTCTTCTTTGGCGGGAAAGCTATGTTGTGGTTAGAAATGTCACTGCCCTGTTTCTAAATGATGTGGTCATCTAATTATAATATTATTATAGCTATCTTAAATTGTGCATTTTATAAAACAGAATCATCACCAAAACCATATATAGCAAAATAGTCAGCTCATGCATGCTCAGCCACCATTTTTACAAAAAAAAAAAGTGTCTGGATGGATTATGGGTTTTAATTTATGTTACATCCTGTGAATTGAAATAGGTCAGACTTGGGATGAATCACAAACTCGAGATTCATAATATCTAGGGCACATGTCTATTTTTAGACTCAAAATGCACATGCATCCTATATCAGAGCTCGCTCGGATACAAATATGTACACAAAAACTGAAAAATGAACAAGGTGCACACTAAGAAAACAGGACAACATTATGAAGTTGATTCTTCAGAGCTCAAATCAAACTGAGATCATATGACCTCTCTGAGAAGGTTTATTGAACAAAGTTGAAGTTTAACTGGGTTACTAGAACATTAATCGACCCGGATTAAAATAATTACCTAGACACAAGGTGCAGATGTTGCCATAGCGGAAGATCTTTGACCGCTCTTTGCATAAAATATGCAGTGTTGAAAATAACCCAATCTTGCAGTGTAAAAACCACTTCAAAAAGAAAATGACACAGTTACATTGTTTGTAGGGGCCCTATTCTGTTACATAATTTCACAATTAAAATAACATATTGTGAAAAGTGTCAGGCTTTTCCACAGATTATCCAATACTAATAAACCTTTAACTTTCAAACTGCACTTTTTTTAAACAAAAATTTGGGGATTTCTATGTCATAATGTTAAAATGTTTTGCTTTAGTTGCTCAGTGCTGTGTTATACAAGGAAGTGTATTTGAATTGTGCTCATCACTGGGTTTCATTATTATATTTGGTCAAATGTGCTGGTGTTTTCCGACTAGTTTGAGCTAGTATGGCGTTTCAATTCTTTCACTGCTGCTTTTCAAAAAAACAAGGAATAGAAATAAAAACAGTCAGTTTTCATGCATAACAGAGTCTCATTTTTATTTTCTGTTTGCTGTTTTGAAGATTCTGTTTTTCATCTACCCATATTAAAACTTTTTTGCATCAGAATCAGAAAGAGCTTTATTGCCAAGTATGCTTGCACATACAAGGAATTTGTTTTTGTGACATTTGCTTCCAGTATACAGAGACAACAACAACACAGACAATAAAACCTAAAAATAAGATGAGAATAAAAAATACACACATGTAAATATAAATAGACAAAAAATATATACAAAAATAAATTAAGAAATACGTTGCATGTACATTTGTGCTATTGATGATTGATAAAGGTTATTGCACTTTTTTTTTTTTTTTTTTTTTTTTTTATTGCACGTATTGGGTGAACATTTAGCTGTTCATAAGGTGGATTGCCTGGGGAAAAAACAGTTTTTGTGCCTGGCTGTCCTGGCTTTGGGGGTTCTGTAGCGCCGACCAGATTGCAAAATTTCAAAGAGGGAATGGCTTGGATGTTAGGGATCCAGGGTGATTTTCTGTGCTCTTTTCCTCAACCTGGGTGTATACAGTTCTTAAAGGGTGGCAAGGGGAGCACCAATGATCCTCTCTGCAGTCTGAACCGTTCTCTGTAATCTTCTGATGTCTAATTTTGTAGCTGAGACAAACCAGACAATTATTGATGAGCACAGAACAGACTTGATGACAGCTGATTAGAACTGTTTCAGCAACTCCTGTAGTAGGTTGAACTTCTTCAGCTGGCGAATGAAGTACAACCTTTGTTGGGCCTTTTTGTTGAGTCGATGTGAGTGTCCCACTTCAGGTCCTGGGAGATGAAAGATCCCAGGAACTTAAATGTCTCCACTGTAGCCACAGTGCAGTCCATGATGGTGAGTGGGGAAAGTGCAGGGGGGTTCCTCCTAAAGTCCACTATCATCTCTACAGTTTTGAGCGTGTTGAGCTCCAGGTTGTTATGATTGCACCAGACAGCCAGCTCTTTAACCTCCTGTCTGTAGGCAGACTCATCGCCTTCCTGAATGAGGCCGATGAGAGTGGTGTCATCTGCAAACTTCAGGAGCTTGACAGAGGAAGAATGTAGTCTGCTACATGCTCAAAAGTATACTTTTTCTTCACAAAGAGAACATGACTTACTGTATACTTGTATAATTTTAAAGTACAGCAGAGATTGTCTAATTATTAGCTAGCATTAGTTGTTCTTCACAGGGCTGCTACACTTGTGATGTGTCCCAATTTATTAAAAGTATATACTCTTGTTGTGAAGAAAAAGTACATAGTTTTGAGTATGTAGCAGAATAGTAGGCAAGCATGGGGCATACTACTTCATCATAACGGATGCTCTGTTGCTTAGTTACGTACATCTGGTCACTGTTTAAACTGTCGTCAATCATCTAGTCAAACAGTTAACATCATCCACATTTTCTTTAATTTGATTTCCTACTGTACTGGAGAGAAATTAAGAGGCACATTGATCTTTCATGTGGGTCTTTCATGGCGAGAACTCATGTGTTTGCACACTGATGCATTTAAAAGGTAATGACTAAACTTATCATTATAAAAGTTCACAGTGTTGCTGTAGAATACATATAATGTGGATAACATTGAATACATTTTTTTTTCATCAGGTTAGACATTGATCATTTATCCTTTAAACCCCTTTCTCTACCTGTCCGTCAGTCGCACATATCCGCCATGTTTGTAGTTTTTTAACACTTTTTATATGTGTGTGTGTAGTTTTAGTTTTAATCGAATCCTCGTCCACCAGGCAATGTGTTGTGGGCAATATTAGCTGTTAGAGTGTGGATCGATCTGCACTTCGAATTCTAAGCGGAAGTAGTAGACCATCCGGGAATCTTTGGAATACTTTTTTAAACATGCTACGATTTGGGACATACTAATTCTATTTTCGAATACTATTTAGGACGGCCAGCATGCAAATTAGGACGCAGCAATTGTCATACTATTTTTAGCTAGCATTAGTTGTTCTTCACAGGGCTGCTACACTTGGTTATTTTGGTAAACCAATGGTGGGTCAAATATGGACAAACCTTTTGTGGGTTAAATCTTTGACCCAACATGCTGGGTTGTTTTAATTAACTCAAATATTGATTGAAAATTACTACTGCAGGCTTAAACATGAAGTTAAAGAAAATTAAAAAAGCAGACATTACTAGAGGCAACAGTAATAATAGAAACGTGAAAATTTATTTAAAAATATGAGACTGAGTTGACCTATCGCTAAGCCCCGCCCATAGAATGCAGATGAGCCAATGGCAGTTGAGTATCAGCTGCACGGAGACGGAACTTGGACATCTTGAGCAGGAAGCCCTTAAAATATTCTAACTCCTTTATTTTTTGACCTAGCCAAGCAATCTCGGTGTCTAACCCCAAGTTTTCTGGGTCTATAAATTGCATTGACATGATTACATACTTATGGAATACATGAGCCTCTCAAAAAATTTGAATATCATGAAAAAGTTCATTTTTTTTATTATTTATTTTAACTTATTTAAAAAAAAAATGAAACTTTCATATATTCTAGATTCACTACATGCAAAGCAAAACATTTCAATTTTTTGTTTTAATTTTGATGATTAGAGTGTAAAGCTCATGAAAGTCAAAGATCCAGGCTCTCAACATAATAGAATAATTACATTTGAGTTTCATTAAATTACCATCCCTACAGTATAAATTCCGGGTATTTCTTGTTCTTTGAAATCACACTAATGGAGAAAACTGCTGACTTGACAATGGTCCAGAAGACAATCATTGACACCCTCCACGAAGAGAGTAAGTCACAGAAGGTCTTTACTGAATCGGGTGGCTGTTTACAGAGTGATGTATCAAAGCATATTAAATGCAAAGTTGACTGGAAGGAAGAAATTGGGTAGGCAAAGGTGCACAAGTAACAGGGATGACCAAGCTTAAGAATACTGTCAAGTAAAGCTGATTCAAACACTTGGGAGAGCTTCACAAGGAGTAGAATGAAGCCGGAGTCAGCACGTCAAGAGTCTTAAGGAAAAGGACTACCAAGCCACTTCTGAAACAGAAACCACGTCAGTAGCTTACCTGGGCTAAGGAGAAAAACAAGTGGACTGTTCCTCAGTGGCACTTATCAAGTGCAAAGTCAATGCAGCCATCTACTAGGAGATTTTGGAGCACTTTATGCTTCCATCTGCTGACAAGCTTTATGGAGATGCTGATTTCCTTTTCCAGCAGGACTTTAGCACCTACCCACAGTGCAAAAAACACTTCCAAGTGGTTTGCTGACCATGATATGACTGTGCTTTACTGGCCAGCCAACATGCCTGACCTGAACCCCATTGAGAATCTATGGGATATTTTCAAGAGAAAGATGAAAAACAGTCGATCCAACAATATACAGATGACCTGAAGGCTCAATAGTGCCTCAGCAGTGCCACAGGCTGATCACTTCCATGCCACACTTCACTGATACTGTCATTTGTGCTAGGAGCAAATAATTTCCTGTAATATGTGCTTCTGACCAAGTATTGAATGCATAAATGAACATACTTTAAAGAACTTGAACATTTTCTGTTTTGCAAATCCGTTTTTTGATTGATCTTAGGAAATATTCTAATACTTTGAGGTAATGGATTTTTGACTTTTATGAGCTGTAAGATCTAATCAAAATTAAAAAAAAAAAAAAAACTTTAGAAATATTTTACTTTACATGTAATGAATCTAGAATATATGCAAGTTTCAGTTTTTTTAAATAAGTTAAAAACCAAAATTTGCTTTTCCATGATATTACATTTTTTTGAGATGCATTTTGTGAGATTATTGTAAGGTTACATCTTTGTTTGCAGTAAACCAGAGATTACATATCTGTCATGCAGATATGCTAATTAGAATATTACATGGCCAAAACATGTATCAGGCACCAGTATTCTTGATCTAGGAGGAATACAAAGGAGTAATGGTCATTGAAAGGACCTGACGGCCACCATTTTAAACATGGGGCCTGTCTTGGAGTCAAACTTTGGTAAACTTGTAGTATGTTTTTAAGTACATCTGATACTATTGTAAACCACTGACAAACCTTTTGTTAGAATTTTTTTGGGGTCAAGCCATATTTTCAGCTGACTATATAGACTGGTTAAATGTAAAATAATTAATCTTACACTGCGGTACATGAACAGTGTTGATCCTGGATGTTGTCATCTGCGGTCGTGACGACCGTAACTTGAGATTTCTTCTGTTTGCATTGCGATCTGTAACCCCTTGATTTCAAATTAATCATGTTACACACCATATTTATTTTAACCTCTTAACTGTCACCCCTATTTTTGAAAATTCACAAGAAAGTGCACTATCCAAACTTAAATTACTATAATTCATGAACACTTTTGAATACAGATGTAACGAAGCGTCAGAGGCGTTTGGATCCATAAGCAGCTTTATTAAGGGTTGGTCAGACAGACAGGGGTCAATAGCCAGCATCAGCAATATCAGAGGCAAGACAGTACCGTAAACAGAGACAGGCAGAGTTCGGGGCAGGCTGATAGCAATCACAATCCAGTAGACAATCCAAATCGGGGGGCACAGAGAGGAATCACAGGTGAAAATTCAGTCCAGATCACAACAGGTAATCAAACAATAAGATAAACGCTCAGAAATGATAGCCAGGGCAAGATCAAGACTTCGCGAAAGTCTGAGCGTGAGCATGGCTTTTATGGAGTGAGAGTAATGAGGAATGATTGTTTGCAGGTGTGTGTGGGTGTGGTCAGCCCCAGGTAAGAGGGAGTATGGGAGATTGAGTCCAAATGAATGTCAAAACTCCGGTGAAAGTTCCCTCTGGTGGTGCAGAGGAGAACGTGCGGAAGCTTCCGTTGTAACAACAGACTTAAGGTTGGTCTTTTTAAAGAAGACAATTAACAGATTATTACAGAAGTTAAATAATTTAATAAAATTAAAGCATTCAAAAGTTACAGAAGTTTAAATTTACAGTAAAGAAAATGTATTGTACTATTTTTCTTATATTTTATATAAAATACATATATTTAAAAAAAAAAAATGCTAAAAATACAAAATTGCTATACAATTAAAGCCATATGTCTACACAAGTTGTGTTCCAAATTTGAAGTTGATATAAACAAATTTAGGTTCATATGCAATTTTGGTTAGGCGTTATGCCAAAAATAGCCACCGTGTGCCACCCAAACTCCATAGAGTTTGTTTTTTATGCATTTCTGTCACAAATCTATTTATTTATCTCTCAATATTATGTTTATCATCAAACACCTCAGACATTTCCAACGATATGTATTTTGTCAAGATATAAAAAGTTTTGATTCTAAACGTCCAGGTTACGTCTGTAACCATGGTTCCCCTAAGGGAACGAGATGCTGCGTCGAAACGCTTGGGGAACGCCCCCGGCGAGCCACCGTACTGAAGCGTGTGTAGAACCAAACCAATGAGGAAGTGCCACGTCATGAGCGGGATGACGTAGTCGATCAGGAAGCATAAGACACGCCGGCAACACGCTCATTTTAGCTTGACGCGAAGCGAGTGCGTGTAGGGGTGTCAGGAGTATGGCACGTAGACGCAGCGTCTCGTTCCCTTAGGGGAACCATGGTTACAGACGTAACCTGGACGTTCCCCGTCAGTCCACTTCGAGCTGCGTCGAAACGCTTGGGGAACGAGAATACCCACTGCGCCATACGAGTGAGCCCACCCCTACCTGAGTGTGTGTTAGGTCAGGAGGAGAGGACTCGAGAACCTGGAGTAGTTGGAAGGTCCAAGTTATAAAAACGAACAAATGTGTGCGGAGAGGACCAGCCCGCCGCATCACAGATGTCGCTTAAGGCCAAACCCAAGAAAAGGGTTTTAGAGGCCGCCATACTCCGGGTCGAATGTGCCCGGACCCCCAGAGGAGACCGGAGGCCCGAGGACTCATAAGCGAGTGAGATGGCCTTGACCACCCACCTGCTTATGGTCTGCTTGGTGGCCGGAGTGCCCTTCTTCGGACCACCAAAGCACACAAAGAGCTGATCTGCATTACGCCACGGGGCGGTGCTGTGGACGTATGTGTCCAGTGCTCGAACTGGACACAACAGATTGAGACGCTCCTGACCCGCCTCCTGAAAGGGGGGAGGGCAGAAGGCCTGAAGCACAACGGGACCTGGCACAGAAGTAGGCACTTTAGGAACATACCCCGGCCTGGGGTAGAGAAACGCCCTGACCATACCGGGAGCGAACTCGAGGCATGACACAGCGAGCGCCTGAAGGTCTTCCACCCGCTTGAGGGAGGAGATGGCGAGGAGGAACACAGTCTTAAGTGTCAGGAACTTGACTGGAACCTCCTCGATAGGTTCGAAGGGAGCTCCGCAGAGGCCCTCCAGAACCACTGCCAGGTCCCACGAGGGCACCTTAGTGCGTTGTGCTGGCCTCAGCCTTAGAGCACCACGGAGGAAGCGAATGACAAGGGGGTGTTTCCCAATAGATAGACCACCCTGAAAGGTGTGGAAAGCACTCAAGGCCGCCACGTACACCTTCAGAGTGGAAGGGGCTAACCCCGCGGAAAATCGGTCCTGCAAAAATTCCAGAACTGTACCAATCGGGCAGTTAACTGGATCTTGCGACCGCTGTCCGCACCAAGAAGTGAAGACGACGGTATTTACTGCGTCGCCAAAGAGGCCAGAAGGCGAAAGCGGGGCGTCCAGCAGGAAGAACCTGTCCTTATCTTCCATAGTGGACAGGTTCAACCACAGATGCCTCTCCGTAGCCACAAGGGCAGACATAGAGCGGCCGATGGCACGGGCCGTCTCTTTAGTGGCACGGAGAGACAGATCTGTGGCCCGACGCAGTTCAGCAACTGCGTCGGATTCCTTTTCCTCCCCAGCATCCAGGTCCCTAAGCAGGTCAGCCTGATATGCCTGCAACACCGCCATGGTGTGCAAGCAAGCACCAGCCTGACCTGCCGCCGTATAAGCCTTTCCCACCAAGGAAGATGTTTGCTTAAGAGCCTTGGTGGGAAGCTTAGGGGCCTTCAGAGACGATGCCGAAGCAGGGGAGAGATAGCTCGCAAGCGTCTGCTCCACTGCTGGCATCGCCCCATATCCTCTCTCATTCAGCCCCAACACATTAGAGTATGTAGACACATCGGGGCTGAAAATGCGAGAGGAATATGGTTTCCCCCAAGACCTAGACACCTCGGTGTGAAGGTCGGGGAAAAACGGAAGACCCCTTCGTGAAGGCTGTGAACGCACTCGCAGGAAACGTTCGTCCAGTTTACTTTTAGGACGAACGTCCTGCTTCTCGGACGGCCATTCAAGATTTAATTTAGAGACCGCCCGAGTCACAACCTCCACGAGCTCCTCATATGCCAAAGACTGTGGTGGCGAGCTCACAGTCTCTTCTGTGTCGACGCTCATCACGTCAACCTCCTCAGAGGAAGACAGATGAAGCGCCGGGTCCTCTCTCGGGGGGGAAGAAACCGCAGCGCGGGCTTCCGAACCCTGAGAGGGGACCGTGGATCTAGCGGTTAAGGACTGAGATAAGGACGAGCCCGTCTCAGATCCTTCCACTAAATCCACCTGCGAGCCCCACGAGAGCAGTCTGCGCTGGGCCTCGGCCGCAGCGGGACCGCTGCCCGCGGGAGCTCGCACCTGACCGCCCTCATCAAAGACGGCCAGGCGGGAGCGGAGCACGCGGAGCGGAAGAAGCTCGCAATCGTGACAGTCAGCCCGCTCGAGGGCTAACTGTGCGTGCTCCGCACCCAAACAAACGACGCACAGATCGTGTGTGTCCTCGCCTGCAATGTAACGAGGGCAGGGAGGAACACAACGTCTGAAGCGTCGTTCGCTCGCCACTTTGCTTTTACATTTAGACATTTTGTACACTTTGGTTTGGCTGGCTAACAGAGTAAGATTTAACTGAAGCACACACACACACACACACAACAGACGCGCTCGCTGAAGAGCAAAAGCTAAAATGAGCGTGTTGCCGGCGTGTCTTATGCTTCCTGATCGACTACGTCATCCCGCTCATGACGTGGCACTTCCTCATTGGTTTGGTTCTACACACGCTTCAGTACGGTGGCTCGCCGGGGGCGTTCCCCAAGCGTTTCGACGCAGCTCGAAGTGGACTGACGGGGAAACACCATTATACATTTTGTAATATGACACCCCCGCTAAGGGGGAGGAGACCGCTAAACGATTTGAAGTACCATTTCTATGGTAAAGCAATGATTCAAAATGGTTTTCACGGCATGAATTTTGAGATTTTAAGCTTTCAAATGGTATATAACTTATGATGATTACTAAAACATTTGATAGGGGAAAAGGCAACAAAATAAAGACTTTTTATGACAGGTCAGAACTCCTGTTATGATATAAATGTGTCATAGACTCTTGGTGCACTCTTGTCATAAATTAGTCTATTACTGTTCCTACATAATTTGTAACCAAAAAAAAAAAAATATATATATATATATATATATATATACATATATATATACATATATATATATATATATATATATATATATATATATATATATATTCAGGAGTCTTAGACCTTTCCAATGATATATAGTTTGTTATGATTACATTAAGATTTAATTGTAATATTGTGAAGTGACCTTAGGCATATTAAAGCCCTACTTGAATGCTCCTCGACAAGAGGTGGTCCTTCTGTTCAAAATCTATCAAAATCTATCAAAAACATCTTCAGAAAAAGGTTTTCACACTGACAACTGTCATTGTAATACAGTGGGAAACTGTTTGTTTGTCCGAGGCAGCAACAGTAACTAAGGGGGCGGGGCATAGCGATAGGTCAATTATACAGCGCGGTTTTGAACATCAACATTGCATACATTTAAACTTGTGTAACAAGCATTTTAGAAATAAAAATATGACTTAAAACAAAAGTAGTATTTCAATTCAAGTGTATTAAACGGTTCTCTGTTATCCGTTTTAAGTGAAATAGTGGGGGATCAGCAAACCTCAGACCGTTGCCTCGCATTTCATTGATAGCTGAAAAATGTCGCCAGTGACTCAAAAAATAAACAGTACATAGTTTTGAGAACATCTCGTTCCTATATGTTGCGTTGCACGAAAAAAAATATATATATTAACGGCACAGTAAAGACTTTAGAGATAAATACAATGTATACAATATAACGCTTATGTTAAAAACAATATGTATAAAAACCTGTTCACTGAAGAAGTCCACCAAATCGGCGGTGCGGAGGACTCGTTCTCTCCTGAAGAGAATGAAAAGCCCGCGGCCTGACTGTATCCCAACCAGCTGGGTTGAAGTGAGTCCCGCGCTAGGTTATTTCATCAGAGGGAGGGGACGGGTGTATAGTTTCAGCAGTCAGTGAGATTGACCCAGCCACTAACCCTACAGCTGGGTTACACAAAAACTACCCAACACTGGAATAATAACCTAACAGGCATAACCCAGCAGTTGGGTTTAAAAAATAACCCAGTGTTTTTTTAGAGAGTAGGTTTTCACAACAAAACCTGCCCAACTGCTGCTTAAAAACCACACTCCGGGGTGGTTCTGGGGTTTTGGCAGGGTTCCCCAGGTAAAATTCACATATCAGGTGCTAAATATGATGTTATTGGGGTTGCTTCAACCCACGGACATGCAAAAAACCCAGCGGCAACAGTGTTAAAGTAGCCCTAAACTGCAGACTTAGCAACACTGGTTTTTCATGCTGATATGTCTTAGGATATGCTAGGCGTTTTTGGAATTCTTAATGCATTTTTAAAACCACAGACATGAACAGTCTCAACTGATTTTTAGCGCTGTAATGCTCTGAACCACTACTAGATGATTCGACCAGACTGTGAGACCACACACTTGTTAAGTATAGGAAATCACTTGAGTGTACACCACTCATCAAATTTCACCCAGAGCAAAGATTGGCACTCAATAGAGCCCCAGACAATCTAAAAAGGTCAAACATCGCCCTCTTCTGGTAAGATATATTACTTAACATCACCACTGACCAAAGGTTACTTCATTCACAGCAGACTCATAGGAAGATATTTGACTAACAGCATAAAGTGTTGTCTATTTGAATGAAGACAATCAGTTATTTTTGTTTTGCATGTCATTTAGGGGAAATATTATTGAAAATAGATTCTAACAATAATAAATCCACCACAAAACTGTAGTACTTATATTATACTAATGACTTGAAGGGTTTCTTCACCCCAAAATTACAATTTTGTCATTAATCACTTACCCCCATGTTGTTCCAATGCGTAAAAGCTTTGTTTGTCTTCGGAACACAATTTAAGGTATTTTAATGAAAACCAAGAGCTTTGTGGCTGTCCCGTTGACTGGCAAGTAAAAAACACTGTCAAGGCCCAGAAAAGTATGAAAGACGTCATCAAAAAGACATCCATCTGCCATCAGTGGTTCAACCATAATTTTACGAAGCTACGGGAATACATTTTGTTTGCAAAGAAAACAAAACAGCGTACGCTAAAGCGTACATTGGGGTAAGTTATTAACTGACAAAATTTTAATTTTGGGGTGGAGTAACCTTTTAAAGGTTAGCAATGTGTGAGTTACAGAAAAGGTTCACAGATATGGATTTCCACTGGGTTGGACAAACTGTATGACAGTTGAATGAGTCTGGTAAAATGATAGGAAACTTTCTTCCAGGAATGGATGCTAACTTCTGCTTTGCCCTTCCTCAGAACACTTCCTTTTGAAACATTAACACTTTCCCACACACATTTTACTGGTCATTTGATCATATTTTCCAGATGAACTGCTGAAGTCATCAAAACACTGGTTTATTCTTCTAAGTTCTGCTAACATGTGAGGCAGAGACTCATTCAATGGTGGAATGAATCAACCCAATTGCATTTCCATACACTCAACCAACTATGAGGTTAGTTTACAAGGATAGCCAGTGTTCCCCTGACATTAGGGTTTTTTTTTTGTTTTGTTTTGTTTTTTTTTAATTTACCAATTATGTGTGTTGATAATTTGCTTCTTGATTTCCTTCCTGTCCTACTGACTTTTCTTCTTGTTCTAATAGAAAGTTTTCAGTTCTTCTTTCATGGAGATGTGTGTTTTGTGCCAACTTAGACTTAAGTTGATGATGTGAGTCATATGGACAATTGTTTTGGCAGAAAATTATACATTTGCCTACATAAAAAAAAAAAAAAAAAAAAAAACATAAATAAATAAATTGCTGAAACCTCTTCCTGGACATCTACCTTCCTGCAGAGTTTGGCTCCAACCATTATCAAACATACATATGTGTAAATATCAAGTCTTCCAAGTTCCGAGTTTAGAAATCCTGGAAGTTGGATATTCTGAGTTTCCAGTAGGAACTTTTAACTGGAATGCCCTCATAAGTCAAAGTTCTGACTCAGAATATAAGAGGAATTGCAAAAACTCCAACTTCAGAATCCATGGCTGCTCAGTGCAGAAGTAGTAATATATTGTTTATAAGCACTTATATTTGTCTGTGTCTCAATAAACTAAGCAGTACACACAGTACTTTTCAACCTCTATTTGTAGACATGAGACTGTGACGTTATCTGTGCAAAATACCGCTTTTTACTGACTCTTAACTGAAAGAATTCTTTGCATTTCCAGTCTCCATTGTTTCTGGTCAAATTAGCATATATTCCGAGCTGATAATTTAATGTTAAACCTACTCAAATATTTTTAAATAGCACATGGCTCCATAGCGCCATCACTTTGCAATGTCGCAATGACAGTCATTTGTCCGTGCCTCACTCAAAGTTTAATGAGTGTGTAGCTGACACGAAGCTGTGGACATTAGCTATTAAAAACAGATGGACGCTATTTGAATGGGTTCCTATGGAGGCCGGAACAGAAAAGCATTCAATCTGATGCCAGAATTTGTAATGTCTGCACTCATTGTTTACTCAGGAAAAATGTATATATAGTGTTTTCATGACACGTCATTAATCGGCCATATTGGTGGCACTGAACATAAATAATGCCACTGAACTGAACGAAACTCACATATTTTGCTGATTATTGCTGCTGAAAATGGTCAATTATTTTCATGTTTGGGCTGTACTAACTGGTCGGGTGGGGAAAAACATTTGGAGTACTATAAACTAGGGATGCACAATATAGATTTTTTGCCGATATCTCATATGCCATTATTTTTCAAATTCTTTTGACCAATACTGATATATTTCCTTTAGTTTAGAAACAATGCCAAGTCTCTCCTGTGTACAAATTATAAGCCAACTATTTTATTTTTTTAAAACTATTTTAGGCCAACAGTGTCCCCTACAGAATTAAGGCTGCCGCTTTGCCATGGCACGTGCCATTTCTGTTTACTCTATCACACACCAATTGCTTTATTCTGTAAGTGCATTCTCAGTTTAAACGCAGCGAGTCATCATTCAAGAATGAGCCACACTGCTGACGTGATCGCTAGCACACCCTGAGCACATGTGAGTTAGTGTATTCCTCTTACTGGCAAGACATTTGCCCATGGGCGTCGCTAGACCCAATTTCTGATGTGCCCCAGTAAAATCTAAAGTCTTGACTTATAGTTCACTTTATTTGTCGATTTCATGATGATAATCCCAAAACAAAGAAATTTATCTATATGCAACAACCAAATCAATGCTTGTTAAAGCAACACAGTTTAACCAAAGACAAACTGGCCCATGCGTGCAGAAATCCATGCCCGTGCGCGTCTGTGTATTTAATGCTGCGTTCCAGGCAGGTTTTTGAGCTCGTAAGTCACGGATTCAAACCACGACTCATGACTTTGTAGCATTCGAGGCTTAAGGCCACTTACATATAATTTCTGTAGCCAAAGGTCCTTATTTCTTGCTTATTTGAGGGAAACGGATGAGGAAAACGGAGAATAAGACAAGAGAAGCAGTTATACCTTTTATTTTCCGTTATTTGGAAATACATCCGTAGGGTGCAATAGTTGGTTCGCGGGCTATGTGACGTCAGAGCTCGGAACTGGGAGTGCATCGATCTAGTACACGGGTGGGAAGTCACTGGTTTGACTGCCATTCCAGTGCACTTTCACCGGTAGAAGTCACGGGTAACGGGTTGCCTGGAACGTGGCATAACTACCACGCGCACGTCACGTAGCCTCTCACGCAGAAGTGTCAGTTGAGGTGGGCTATGAAAAAAATGACGAAACCAGTTTTCGAACTCGGTCTGGTATGCACCTGTATGCCATAGCATCACTTTTATACTTTAAACCTTATCGTACCATGAATTTTGAAAGGAGAGATGAGTCTAAGGGAGGTAAGACCTCAGCCATCAGAGTCAGGACTGAGGACCTAGTTTGTCTTGTTTTGAGTGAGTTTCAAACATGCAGTTAAATTTACACCAATTATGTTAGCTAGATAGTTAATTGGTAGAAGCAGCTCTTCTGTATGTATAAAGTTAGATAGAGCAGAGCTAAATGTATATACATTGCCTTAAAATGCTGAAAATCATGTGAAGACGCTTAAATATGTTCATAAAGTATTATTGTATACATTTACTTCCCCTAGCTTCTTGCAGTGTAGAAATAGTGGGTTATGAGTAATGGGGGACCTGTGCCCCAGTAGAGCTTTAGGTCAAGCAATGCCCCTGTCATCTGCCTAATTTTTCATACCGGGCCGATGCCAGTATTTACATTTAAAGCCTTTATCGTCCAATTCCGATATCAGTCCGATACTATAGACTGCCAAAAGTTAAAACAAATCAAGGAGAAGAGTGCATAAACTGTCTAAAGAACAAAAATTGTTTGTGGTTGGCCAAACTAGACCAAGGCAATGATTCTTATGATTTCCTGTCAAGTAGATTAAATATTAGGCTAATATCGTAATACTGCTCGTACATATCTTTACCACCTAGTAACTTTAGTTTGTCAAAATGTTGCGCCCTTTCCTGCTTACGAAATCCTTCTCTACATGATTTAGCAGCTTCCATATTTATACAGCATAAATTAGCAGAACAACGTATTCAGTAGTCTGGGTGACTGACCAAATGGCAGAAGGGTCTATCTTGGTTTTCTCTATAAATAAATAAATTCTCTCTCTCTCTCTCTCTCTCTCTATATATATATATATATATATATATATATATAAACAGTCTTGGTGAGCAGAAGAGACTTAAGCATAAAGAATCATACTGCTCAAAAACTTTTGACTGGTAGTGTAGATCTCCAGGAATAAATTTATCCTGGTATAAAGTCTCAAAGCAGCCATTTTTAATTTGCCCCAACAGGTGGCGGTATAGAGTTAAATTACACAGTTGTCTTGCTTCCTACCAGCTGAGATCATGCACAGTCAATAAGATTGCTAACCTGCTTGACTTTAGTTATACAGTTATGAAAGGCGTAAATAAAAGCATGTGTTATCAATAAACAATGACTTGATCTGCTTTGCTTTGTTAAATAAATCCGATTTCTCCAAGGATAAGTAAAGGACATAAGAAATGCAAGGCTGCTTCCTCGTGTATTTTCTAATGCCATAGTTGAAAACAAAGCCTCCCCTCAAACCTGTTCAGTGTTCGATGATTTGTCTTGACAGGTATTCAGAAGACTTTGTTTTGTTTTTTGGTCATCAGTCTTGTAAAGTGCCTTGTCATGTCCCAACCCTAGCTATTATCACCTGTATGACATCACAAGTCTAAATATATATCCCCTATGTTTACCTTAGTCATTGCCTGCTGTTGAATGTGTAACCTAAGCCTTTTGCTTCATAGTCATACTCATATTCAAATACTCCTTGCTGTTTAAATACATTACCTCATGTGCCTCATGATATTATTTTGCACTGTGATATTTGTAGCAAAAGCCAAAAACTCATTGTTTTGGTCAAAATGATAGATTTTTATTTTATGCCAAAAATCATTAGAATATTAAATGGGGCATAATGCACACAGTTTCACCCAATCTCATGTAAATCGTGAGTACCTACAGAGTAGTACTGCATCCTTCATATATCCAAAAAGTATTCATTTTTATCATATTTACAAAATAAAGATGCAGCTTTACGATTCTCTCTGAAAACAGCCGAGCTCCTGGAGGCATGCCGTGGGCAGAGCTAAAGATTGACGAGCACTTACACGGCAATTGCCAATAAAAACGCATTCATTTGATGCCATTTCACTTACCATCTGCAGTTCTGAATCATGACCGGGATATTTTATAGCTGGGACCACTCCATCTTTCAGTATCAAACAATGTGTAAATCCAGCATTGAACTGGGCCTCCCCAGATAGCACACGTATGTCTGCAAGATATCTATTAAAGATCTCTTGATCTGGAAAGCATCTGCTCTGTACAAACGTCTGCCAGACGTCTGTAAGATGTCAGTTTTACATACAGTGGGTACGGAAAGTATTCAGACCCCCTTAAATGTTTCACTCTTATCACATGGTCCTAAGTATTCAGACCCTTTCCTCAGTATTTAGTAGAAGCACCCTTTTGACCTAATACAGCTATGAGTCTTTTTGGGAAAGATGCAACAAGTTTTTCACACCTGGATTTGGGGATCCTCTGCCATTCCTCCTTGCAGATCCTCTCCAGTTCTGTCAGGTTGGATGGTAAACGTTGGTGGACAGCCATTTTCAGGTCTCTCCAGAGATGCTCAATTGGGTTTAAGTCAGGGCTCTAGCTGGGCCATTCAAGAACAGTCACAGAATTGTTGTGAAGCCACTCCTTCGTTATTTTAGCTGTGTGCTTAGGGTCATTGTCTTGTTGGAAGGTGAACCTTCGGCCCAGTCTGAGGTCCTGAGCACTCTGGAGAAGTTTTTCGTCCAGGATATCCCTGTACTTGGCCGCATTCATCTTTCCCTCGATTGCAACCAGTCGTCCTGTCTCTGCAGCTGAAAAACACCCCCACAGCATGATGCTGACACCACCATGCTTCACTGTTGGGACTGTATTGGACAGGTGATGAGCAGTGCCTGGTTTTCTCCACACATACCGCTTAGAATTAAGGCCAAAAAAAAAGGCCAGGAAGGGTTCTGGTCATCCCAAACGTCTTCCATTTAAGGATTATGGAGGCCACTGTGCTCGTAGGAACCTTAAGTGCAGCAGAATTTTTTGTAACTTTGGCCAGATCTGTGCCTTGCCACAATTCTGTCTCTGAGCTCTTCCGGCAGTTCCTTTGACCTCATGATTCTCATTTGCTCTGACATGCACTGTGAGCTGTAAGGTCTTATATAGACAGGTGTGTGGCTTTCCTAATCAAGTCCAATCAGTATAATCAAACACAGCTGGACTCAAATGAAGGTGTAGAACCATCTCAAGGATGATCAGAAGAAATGGACAGCACCTGAGTTAAATATATGAGTGTCACAGCAAAGGGTCTGAATACTTAGGACCATGTGATATTTCAGTTTTTCTTTTTTAATAAATCTGCAACAATGTCAACAATTATGTGTTTTTTTTTGTTGTTGTTGTTGTTGTTAATATGGGGTGCTGTGTGTACATTAATGAGGAAAAAAAATGAACTTAAATGATTTTAGCAAATGGCTGCAATATAACAAAGAGTGAAAAATTTAAGGGGGTCTGAACACTTTCCGTACCCACTGTACATTCTTTTTACATACAACATACAAAAGACAAATTTGACATCTGATAGAAAACGTCCAATAGACGTACTGCAGATGAGCAAACTACATCTTGCAGATGTAAATGCAGACGTCAAATAGACATCTCTGAGATGAAACTGCATCCACTGTTCATGTAACACTGGGTTCTTTGGGAAGCTGAGCAAAGGTTGTCTTTGCCTTACAACCAAACCCAAACTTCTTTAGAGACATTCTTCCCTAGTGACTCCCGCGCAGCCGAACAAAGCGCATTGATGAGCGTGCTTTTACGCTCGCCCTGGTCGATGGGCGCACGGCACACTCTTCTGGGAGAAATGCCCATACAAGAAGTTCCACCCTTCAGGATGTAATGAGCCATGATTGGAAAAAACAAAAACAAAAACCAAAAAACACTTTTAATTAATCCAGAAGTGTGTATTTGGCACAACAGTACTGTGTACTGTGTACATGTCCAAATCATTATTTTACTTTGGCCATGTTTAGCATGAGAATCCAGCTCTTTAACAGTGTAAATAACCCAACAACAAGTGCAATTGTGGAATGTTTCTGTGACATCACTTATTAGTTACTGTAAATAACAGATATAATTGACAGCAACAAACTGTAAACACTGTAATTAATATATTCATAAATACGTGACACCTGCTTTTTCAAAGATCTTCGCACATGATCTTTAGGTGTAAATCAGTTAAGCAGTACACATACCTATACACTGACTTTGTTCATGGATCATTGCTATAGAAGTAAAAAAAAATGTGCGTCATTGTCTCTGGTTAACAAAATATTTTCAGGTCGAGCAAGTTATGCTTATCTGTGGCATATATATATATATATATATATATATATATATATATATATATATATATATACACAATGGACAATCTAAGTTAATAATGAGGCCAAACCATACATACTGAAATACTAACCTTTTATCCAATATTGCCATGAAAACCTAAAATCTTATGACAGGACAGTGACAATTTAAACAGCTTTTCAGCTAAAATAATACACAATAATATGCAGAACTAAACTACAGTAAGTGATGTTATTAAATTATAAGCTTTACAATTCTGTTTTTAGGTTCTAACTAGCCCTGGTGAAATACAGTAAAACAGCAATATTGTGAAATATTATTATAATTAAAATAACAGTTTTCAATTTGAATACATTTTAAAATCTAATTTATTCCTGTGATACAAAGCTGAATTTTCAGTATCATTACTTCTGTCTTCTCATGACCCTCATAAATCATTCTAATATGCTTCTTAAGAAACATTTACTATCATATCAGTGTTGAAAACAGTTATGTTGCTTAATATTTTTTGTGGAAACCATTATTTTCTTTATTTTATATTTTATTTTTATTTTTTATAGAATTATTCAATTAATAGAAAGTTCAAAAGAACAGCATTTAATATCAAAATCTTTTGTAACATTATAAACCTCTTTACTGTCATGTTTTAATGGAATTAATGACTTAATCAATCAATCAATAAATATTTTATTGACTGAAAACTGAATGGTACTTTCTGTTGCTTAAACTGACAGTTTCAGTGAGTCACAGACATGTTTTCAGTTAAATCATGTGGATCCAGTTTCAAAGTGTTACTTTTCTCTTTGTTTATACAATAAATACATACAATAAATGAAAAGTGTTTTAAGTTCTGTTACAGCACAAATAGCCAGTGAATGAGGTGATGTAACCCTTCTCTTTTCTTCATTGTATTTGCTCTAATTTGTCAAAATTCTTAGAATTATTATTATTATTATTTATTGGTTTATATAATTCAGTAAATCAAGGTTGTCTCATGTGTGTCATACATAGAGATGTGTTCACTATTAGTGTTCATGGTTAAACATAATGTACAACCAATATATTAATATAAGGACAGTAAAATAAACTTTAAAAACATATTGTTCCTTTAATTTCCTGCTAGCTCGAATTCTTTCCATATGTGTATTCAAAAGGCATATTGAAAGGCTGAACAGTGCTACCTGTGGTGGAGAGAGATGTTGAATTACAGCTGCTTTTCTGCCTTGTCATTCTCTCATTGTGAGGTGTCAGTGGAACACTTCCTGTTCAGTGTTGTGACACATGATGATGAACAGCTCTTTCATCTGACCGCTGCAGCTGTGCAGGAGAATGTTCTCACACTTACAGTGATTCTGAAAGTGTCACAAAGATTGCAAAAAGCACAGATTTAATTTAAAATCAAAAAGTAATATGGTCTAATTTCATTTCAGCAGTGTAAATAATAATAATATAAATACTATGAATAATAAGGAGAAGAGGAATGGTTTCAAATTAAAGAGTATGCTAAAATATGGTGATAACCTACTGTCTGTGACATGAATTCTTACTCTGTAAATTTGTTGTGCAGACAAGTTCAGTAGTCCATGGGTTGAAATTCCCCTATAATCTTACTGGCCCACTTGACAATTTGGTTCAAATAATTCTTGTTCTTCAAAGACAAACTCCCAAACCAAGCTTTCTGAGACAAAACAGATGCTGATGTCCTTTTTTATTCCTCGATAACAGGACCATGACCAGGCTCAATAGCAGTGCCATCTGTGAATTTCAGTATAGTAATATTAGAATGTTTACTTTGGCATATATTAGTATACAAAATATAAAGTAGGGGTGAAAGAACACAGCCCTGGGGTGAACCCATAGATAAACATAGTGAATCTGATAAAATACCATTTACTTTCACCTTCTTTTATCTATTAGAAAAAAAAAACAATACCCAACCCACCATATTGTTGCTCAGATTAAAATCATCCAACAATCTCATAACTAAGATGTGAGGTTGGATAGTATTAAAAGCTGATGAAAAGGCAATAAGCATCCTCGACCCCCCTGAGTGCTCTATAAGCAAATTGCATGGGGTCGAGAGCTTGCTCAGCTTGCATTACAATCTCTTTCTTCACAAGCTTCTCAAAAGATTTAATTACCAGAGAGGTAGAGGCAACAGGCCTAAGATCATTTAAATCCCAGGGACTGTTACTTTTAGGGACCGGAATAATAGCCTGCTTCCATAAGGTACCAGTTGAAGATATAAAGACATTAATTGGACTTAATTGGCTTGCACAATATTTCAACAGCTTGCCACAAATATTGTCAGGATCCGGACTCTTAAGTTGAAATAAAGAAAAGAGCTCTCAACTGAACTCAAACAATGATTGTCTTCAAGTTTACGTCTCAATTTCTCTCCTCATTAAAATTAAACTGATCAAATATTACATAAAAATCATTTAGAGCATTGGCAAATTCAGTATTTGACCTGAAACAATCCATGACAATGTCAGTTTTATGCATACTTTGCTGTAAACCAGCTATGGTTTTCATCCCTGACCAAGCTGAAGCAAGATTCTTCTCAGCCAGTTTACTCTCTACTTTGGTTTTATACTTTTGTTTATCTTTTAAATTTCCCCTTTAACCTCTTTTTTTTTTTTTTTCGCTGCTACTCTTTCTAAGGTATCACCTTGACAGTAAGCCAACTTCTGCATCAGGCATGTAGAGTCTTTCACTCTTTTCACCACAGTCAAGAAGTTACAATACCATTTGTTAACACCACTTCCACAGGATTTGCATGTTGCCTCTACCTTCCAATCCAGATGAAATGGAATGCCGAATCCAGTAATAAACAGATCGCTGTCCAAATCCTGCTCCGTAAGACAAGACTCTGTAAATGCCATGACGCATGTCTCTATATTCCCGGAGGAAGCAAACATTTCCTTGTAGTTCATCCAGTTTACTTTGCAAGGACTGAACATTTCCCATCACCACAGAGGGTAACGGGATGCGTGTAAACTGTTGTTTCCTTATTCTTAATCTAACACCTCCTCTTTTCCCCCGCTTCCTTTTCTTGGCCTTACATTGCTTGTCTCTCATCACAAAAAACTGATGTAATCCCTTCGTTGAATGCGATCAGGGCCCTGAAAATCCGACCGAAATCCAGTTATTAAATTCTATGTATTCCATTGTAGCAGTGGTCTCTAGTATATTGTATCCTCAGAGATTTCACTATGATCCCGTGACACACGACGGTCAAGTTGACCAAAAACCACAAAGCAGCAATAATTAAAAGTTCCATTTGTATAGGACGAAAGTACAATACCTAAAGGTTCCTGTTCATGACAATCTTAAGCAATAAAACACATAAAAAAGTTAAAAACAAAAAATAATAGCACAAAGCACATCGAAAAACACACTGCCGGTCGCCGAATGAGCATGCGCCCAAACATGTTTTAGTAATTTCCTTGAGTACTAATCTTAATATTTAAGCATATAATGATATTCTAGGGAATAGAATTTATAGCAAAAGTTTGGACAGGACCCTTTTTTATTCTAACATGACAATGCCTCTGTGTATAAGGCAAGGTTCATAGTGAAATGTTTGATTCAGTCAGTGTGGAACAACTTGACTGGTCTGCATAAACCAAGTTCTAATCCCTGCTGAAGCCCTCTGGTGTGACTTTAAATGCAGACCTTGAGCCAAAAACTCATCACCAAACACCAATGACTTGTACATACACTATATGGACAAAAGTATTGGGACACCCCCTTCTTTAGAAAAAGGCACTTTAAGAACTTTAGCAACAAAGATGGAAGCATAATTCATGTATTTAAAAATTGTATTTCCATCTCTGTTGCTTCAGTTTTGGAAGTGACTGTAGCCATATGCACAAGTCATTGGTGTTGTTGGCTCAAGGTCTGCATTTAAAAGGTCTGCATTATGTCAAGTCAAGTCAAGTCAGCTTTATTTGCATTGCACTTTTTACAATACCAATTGTGTCAAAGCAACTTTACAGTATCAAATAGGAAAGTAATATCTCAATAATGCAAAAAGAAACCGTAAACAATTTTAGTTAGAAGAACTTCATCAATAGTTCCAAATTAATAAATTGATCATCCCAAATTAATTGTCCCCAATTTAGTTGACCCCAATGTTATGTTAGAATAAAAAAAGGGTCCTGTCCAAACTTTCGCTGTAAAATTAGAAGGACACAATTCCCTAGAATGTCATTATATGCTTAAACATTAAGATTAGTACTCATGGAAATTACTAAAGTATTCAAACCTGTTCATTAGAAGGGGGTGTCCCAATACTTTTGGCAATATAGTGTAGAACCATAACCATTTAGGTGTTTAAAAGTCTCCAAAACATGCAGGGCTGGGAATTGTATGGTGTGACGCAGAGGGATGGAGTCCGGGGAATGAATCAGGGGAGATCCCAAACCAACTGGTTAGTTTAGTTACTGGCTTCATTTCCAACTGGTTAGTTTTATTTTTATTTATTTTTGGATTATTATTATTATTTATTTATTTTTTTTTAAATAAAGTGATTTCTATCATGTATCCATTCAAAAGACTACAAAAGCGATCCCATTCTGCACATAAACGTAGCCAATGTAGACTAAAACCACTGCAGGATATTTATGTCTATGGTTCACTGCGCAATGCCATCTTTTGCCATAATACCTACAGACTGCAACCAACAGAAATGTTCTCTATGCGTGTCCTGCTCCTCACAGTTCGTGAAAGCAGAGTGCTGTTTTTTGTCATTCATTATAACAAATGTGGAGATTATGTAAATAACAGATTTAGTGGTCTTTGGCAAACTTCACTGATACTCCATGAGGTGAGATCTTACATGGAGCCTCAGTCCGAGGGAGATTGACAGTCATCTTGAATTTCTTCCATTTTCTAATAATTGCACCAACAGTTGTTGCCTTCTCACCAAGCTTTTTTGCCTATTGTCTTGTAGCCCATCCCAGCCTTGTGCAGGTCTACAATTTAGTGTCCTTAGACAGCTCTTTGGTCTTGCCCATAGTGGAGAGATTGGAGTCTGATTGATTGAGTGTGTGGACAGGTGTCTTTTATACAGGTAACGACTTCAAACAGGTGCAGTTAATACAGGTAATGAGTGGAGGATAGGAGGGCTTCTTAAAGACAAACTAACAGGTCCGTGAGAGACAGAATTCTTGCTGGTTGGTAGGTGATCAAATACTTATTTGATCACCTACCAAATTTCAACCGGAACCGGGAACACTTCCCATAACACCTGATGCAAGAAAAATGGAATCTATGCTAATATTGTCTGTCTCCTGCTTATTCCGAGGTCAGATCCAGTATGAATCCTGAAGAGTTGGCCACTGCAGTTTTCCTTGATCCAGTTTGTATCCAGATGGTGGGTCAGTATAGACCACCTCTACAGGTCTGTATGGGAGTATAAACTACTTGTTTATTGGTCAGAGGAGAACTGACCCCCAGACTGAGCCTGGTTTCTCCCAAGGTTTTTTTTTCTCCATCAGTGTCACAGATGGAGTTTTGGTTCCTTGCCACTGTCGCCTATGGCTTGCTCAGTTGGGGACAACAGCTAAATTGGGGACAAACAATTTATTAATTTGGAAGTTTCTTTTGAATTATTGATATATTACTTTCCCATTTGATACTGTAAAGTTGCTTTGACACAATTTGTATTGTAAAAAGCGTTATATAAATAAAGCTGACTTATTTCCTGCAATAAAATTCCTGCAGTTGAGGTGTACCTACAATGAAATTTACAGATCTCTATTCTTTGTAAGTGGGAAAACTTGAAAAACCGGCAGTATATCAAATACTTATTTGCCCCACTGTATAATACAATATAACTATGAGGAAATATAATCCAGTAGATGTAGATAAGTAGATGTTCATTGTGTGTTATAAATTATCATACTCTTAAAAGCTATAACCACAAATAAGTAAACATTACAATACATTAAAACTGTTCTTATAAATATTCATAAGATACTATATATATATATATATATATATATATATATATATATATATATATATTTTTTTTTTTTTTTAGCCACAAAAGATGACATTTTAATAAAGTTAACAACATGGCATTGCAAAGGTTAAACTTTAAGGAGTCAAATATCACCTTATAATGGGATGGTTCATTTTTGTTATTTATTAGAAGGTTTTCCTAATTTTTATTTATTTTATTTTATTTTTTTTATATTTTATATATATATTTTTTTTTAAGTAGGAACACTAGTGCTCCTGAAAATAAATGTAAGCGTAGGGTCCTTAAGAATGTAATGTTACCTTTTAAGTACTGCGGAAAGCTGACTCCTTGTCATTTCTGACTTATAACAAAAAACAGGACAATGTCTAAAAACTGCTATGTGACAAGGTGTACATAAACAAGCTAAAAAAAAAAAAAACAGAACTACATTTTTATAAGCTGTCAAGCCCAAAAAACGAACGTTTAAGGACACAAATAGTTGTAGATGTCAGGGAATTTCATGATGGGCGAAACTGAAGGTAAGGAAAAGGAGCACTGACACAGACCAATAAAATGTAGCTTCTCAATATATCTCCTCCTTTCACGTTTACATAGGATGGTGAAATAATCCTTTGACCTGAATAATGAATGTTTACTGTCACCGATTAAGTTTCCCGCCAGTGGGCGTTGTTCTCAGAGTAATATGACACGTTGCAGTCTAAACGCTTGTTTTTTGGGTCGACAGCTTATAAGAATGTAGATCTGTGTTTTTTAGCTTATTTACTGTACACCTTATCACATAGCAGCTTTTAGACATTGCTATGTTTTGGCATAAGTCAGAAAGGACAAGAAGGTAGCTTCCCACAATACAAAGTCAATGTAGAGCGTGGCCTAAATGTGCTCTGTCTCTATACTGTACTAGTAAATAAGAAGTGTTTTGATGGCACACACAACATATCTTTAATTTGGCCAGAATTGCAAGTCTTAATATACAAGAAGGTTTAGAGAAAATATTAAATAAGTTGTTAATAAATGTCATTTATAAAGGGCATTATAAATAAATACATCCAAAAGGTCATCTAAAATCACCTTTTATAATCCCCAAACCCCTTTCCAAGCTAGTCCCCTCAGTAAATTTTGGCCATTTCCACCTAGACATGTGACAACTTGCCCCAGTAACAATGCCTTTACGTTATACATACATACATACATACATACTACATACTGCTGACCAACAGTTTATAATATTTAAGTTTGTTTTTTTAACAGGTTTTCGAAAGAAGTCTCTTTTGACAGCAGAAGTCACAAATAAAGTAAAACCAGCAATATTGCAAAGCAGTAATACTGCAAAATATTGTCTGTATAAGTGTAATATTGTACTTCAAAAGCTGTATTGATAACATATAACTGTTTTCTATTTTACTATATTTTACAATGTAATTAATTCCTGTGATGTCAATTTTAAATTTTCAGTTCAGCCTTACAGTTGAAGTCCTTCATTATTTAACTGAATCTTGATTATTTATGTTTGAAATATGATAAATTATCAAACTTTTTTTTTCCCAACAATTATTATACAATTAGCTTTTTAAATTCAAATATTAACATTTCTGAGATACAGCACTGTGACAGACAATTATTACCCAACTTCTGGCTTGCACCTGCAGTCTACAGAATGGTCGCAATGCAGTTTAACATCTTTTGTCTTTGATAAATGAAGTCAAACTAGCCATTCATTTTTATCCTACAGAACTATTTTAATTTCAAAGCATTATTGTTTGCACACGTGGGGTGGAGGTGAATACAGCATTGTATTAAATTGCCACATTCATTAGATCTGCCTATTGCACAGCAGTGATATTCTTTTAACAACTTTCCAACAAGGAAGTTATTTTGATACAAGTCTATTTTCGGCTCATTGTTCCCACGTGAGCCAGGGGGAAGTGAGGGAAGAGCGTCCTGGGCTCTAGTGTCGTGAAACTGGTTGGGCAGGTAGATATGACACTGGAATTCCTCCAGTGAGACTAAAAGAGGGAGGATACGAGGGCAGTCCTAACCATGTCTTGAAAAGCAGGTCACAAATACAAAAAGGGTCTCATTTGTCCTTTGGGATTGTAGAAACAGGTTGAAATCCCGCCCACCCTAATACATTAGACACTTTGGATCTAACCATAGTCCTCACTCCTGTGTCTAATGGCAGAAAATGAGACGGTAAGACAGAATCACTCAGTTTTTGCTGCAGAGTGAAAGCTTTTAGTTTTATTTGACCAATATCTTTTTTTTATGCATGTGTGAAAGATGTTAAAGTTTGGTATGTGTGGTCCATTTCGGTGGTCTGTTTACATAAAAGCATATTAGTCTGGCTTGCATGTATTGTATTGGTCTCGAACATCAATGTTTTGGTTTTGCTTTGCTAAAACAATGTATGACTTCAAATAAAAATAGAAGGCCAGTGAAGTAATTGAAATAATTGCTTGTACCTAACCTGTATTTAAAAATAAATAAATAAATAAAGATGTAATAAATAAATTACAGTTGTGGCATTAACCTAATGCATTTTGTCTTTAACTTTAATTATTTAAAAAGTATTTTAAAAAATGTGATTTATTAACTAACTGCATGTATTATCTAACATACCATTTTCAATTGTCCTAATAAGAATGTATACATTTATATATTATATAATAGTAACACTTTAACATTAGGTTCCATTTGTTAACTCTAATATTAGTTCACATAAACAATTAACAATACATGCATTTTATGTACCACCACAGGTAGTTTGCTGCTAATTGCTTTATATAATTGCTAGTCTCTCTCTTTTAGATAAGGGTCAGAGTTCTGTCAAACCAGTTCCTCCACATGGAAATGAAAACATTCGCATTCTCTATTTCAGCTTTAGTATCACACATTGCAAAGTGAGACCTAAACCACATCTCATTTGTCAAATGCTGGGGTAAAAACCCTAAGTCTTATTGTTTGAGGGTGTGTAGCCTGATATTGGATCATTTCAGCTGTCTGCAGAGAAAGCCCACAGAAAATGGATTTTTAAAAATCTGGTACGTTGAGGTAGTCAAATGACACTCTTATTATCTTACAGTACATGTCAGGCAGAAACCCACTATTTATTCTGGACTGAAACTTGTCCTGGGGTCAGTATTGTTTTGGTATGTCTGACTGTAAGACTGTGACTCATCATTTCAAACGTTTTACCTGTTAAGTAGGTTTAATAAAGGAGTACTCAAAACAACTCCTTTGTTCAGAGGTTTTTAAATTAGAATTACTTACTATAGAATACATTCATTAACAATGCACTCTTTATTATGACTGATTTATACTTGACATCAAGTAGGATTTAAATGCCACTTCACCAAAAATGTAACTGGTCTGGTTTGGTTTTGGTGACTGGACAGATTGAATGGGCTAATCGAATTATCAGTGTTGTGGAAAGTTACTTTTGCAAGTAATGTGTTCTAATACTGCATTACCCCCTAAAAAAGTAAGTTATTGTGTTATTTAGTTACTCTTTTATGGAATGTATAAGGCATTACATTACTCGTCTGTTGCTTTTTCTCTTCTGAGCTGGGTTTGCTTGATTGTTTTTAAAATAAAAAAGTTTTTTTATTACTTCAAAAAAGTCATTCTGTTTATTTGTATGGTTGAAATGGATCATCGCAGACCAGCAGCAAATAAATTGGTTAATAAAGTGGGATTAAACAATTTAAGGATATTTGTGTCATTTCACTTATTTAGGGTGATTATACACATGTAGAGCGATTGCTTTGTTCCGAAACAGGGATTAAAATTATTACAATGTTGCATTTTATTCTTGGTGCGGTTCGCGTTCAAGTTTCTACGGACCAAATTTGTTAATACAAGTCATGTGAGAGTAAACTGTCCTCTCATTGGTCAGTTCCACGGCTTATTTTTTCCGGGATTCAGCTCATAGCTGTCATCCATCAGGATGGAACGACACAGTTTTGCAGGCTTATTATTGTAACGCGTCTAGGATTCATTAAAGAAAACATTTTTAAAATGCACCTACTACGAAGACCACCAACATTATAAAATGAATGTCGAGGATGTGCTCATCCACTGATATTAACAGTTTGCCCACCCAAGTGCGATTGCTGCATTCTCACCTCCCCAAACGAACCGCACCAAGATGGTAAACGAACTGTAGTGCGATTCTACCGAACTAAATAAGGCGGGTGTGAAAGCACCCTTAGTTATTGCAGGTTTGCGTCATTCTAAGTTTGTATTTCAGTTTTTATTCATTTCAAGAAATAGTGGATCAGTGAGACGAGTTGAGACGAGTTAATGCATGATCACATTTAGTCTAGAACTACAGTAACCATTGTGTTTACACCGTGCACACAACGCCTCTACAATTACTCCTGATCGGTGTTGATGTCCAAGGTTTTCCCATGGAATTGGGTAGTTTTTATGTCAGCTGGTTATATCGACCCCAATAACAGGATATTTAGCCCCTGAAATGCAATTTTTTTTAGGGGACCATCTTCGAACCCAATTGGGGTAGTTATGTTGTGAAAACCTGGCAACCCTGCTCCTGATTTTTTTTTTTTTTTTTTTAACATGGGGCAGGAGAGCTGTCATTTAGTAAACTGGAAACCACAGTAACTGGTGCAATGCAAAGGTAATGCATTACTTTACTAGTTACTTGAAAAAGTAATCTAATTATGTAACAAGTGTTACTTGCAATGTGTTAGGCCTAATAAAATCCACCTTCCTGATCAAGCTTTCTGCTGTATTGTGATAAATAAAAAGTGGTAGCTAAATGGTTTATGTAAACTATGAATCCAACATGAATTCAGTACCAGTGTTGGGTAACACATTACAAGTAACGCAAGCTGTGTAATCAGATTACTTTTTTCAAGTAACTAGTAAAGCAATGCATTACTTTTTAATTTACAAGAAAATAGTTATTTTGTTTTCAAATAAGTAATGCCAGTTACTCTCCTGAAAGCTCTTCTGTCACCATGTTTACAGAAATAGAGAGTAAGATTTTACTTTAGTTCTAGAAAAAATGTGAACATGCATTAATTCATCTCACTCCCTCACAAAAAAAAAAAAAAAAACGGTTTCAGTATTCCTCAAAATTAATAAAAACAGTGCAATGCAACTCAGAATATGGCGCAAACCTGCAATAATTAATAAGTAATGTGTTTAATCCCATTTTATTAACCAACTTCTTTGCTGCTTACCTTTGGTGATTCAATTCAGTCATACTAATATGCAAAATTTAATCAGGATAATCTTTTATTATTATTATTATTATTATTATTATTATTATTATTATTTTTTTTTTTTTTTTTTTTTTACTTTTATATATTTATTTTTTTAATTATTATTGCTGAAGATTGTTGAACCTTCTGCGTACTGTACAGATGTGAATTTACCTTTCCTTCAGCCTGAGGCTTTTGGTGTGAAAGGGCTTTTGCATTTGCCAAAAACAGAACTTTTATATTAAAAACAAAAAGCAAGTCCCTGACCAGATTTAAAAAAGTAACGCAAAAGTTACGCAACATTACATTCCACAAAAAAGCAACATAATTAGTTTTTAGGGAGTAACGCAATATTGTAATGCATTATTCTTAGAAGTAACTCTCCCAACACTGTTCAGTACACATTTAAATCGCAGAAAACATGACACACCTGTCAAATCCTGGCAAGGTGTGAAACCCGCACAGTTCGTATGACACTGCAGGTGTAAACACACAGGTTTATTATTATTATTTGGTCAAGCAGTGCAAGCACTTACACACCTACTCACTGGACTAAAGAGGTAGGCTGCATTTTCTGAAAGCGACAGAGAAAGAGGCCATTGAAATGGAAATTCAAAGTGAGGTAGTCTGTGGCCTTCAAAAGAAAACACAACTCTGTACTGTATCAGAAAGCATCTGGCTCAACTGCATAGTTTCCGAAGGTGAAACTACTGAATACGCCGCATAACAGCAAGGGCAGTCAAGCCATCATTAGCCAATGTAAATAAACCATTAGCTACAGAGTGTTCACTGCCACGACGATGTTACATAATATCAATACTGATGTGCTATGAAGTAATTTACATTAATATTAAAAACCTCACCTGAGACACAAGATATAGCGCCAGTTGCAAAGCCAAATTGGTGCTGGTTCACAAGAGTAACACTCAAGATGTCAGTTATCAAAAAAAAAAACAAAAAAAAAAGGATGCCTCGCAGGCGCGTATCATTTAGCAGCAGATTAAATATCTAGAGATTCAGATCCTGTGCTGTGATGACTGGAAATAATTTGTGGTGACAGAGGGTTCGAAGAAGCATGAACGATGCCGCTGAATGCCCCGATTGGCCAATCGGAATCAAGTGATTCAAATGTGTATAACTTTACGTTTTGCTAGAAATACTCCATAATACTCAAGAAAAAATGTATACACCTGACTGATATTCACAGCCTCATCCAGATTTGGAAAAAATAAATTAATTAAAAATCAATCAAAGTCACTGAATCAGTAACTAATCAGTAGCTTTGTGGACTGGTTCGATTCTCGAGTTCAGCTCATTGATTCGGTCACGACAATGAAAGGGTCACTGGGTGGAATATCAATTTCACTGTTTTTCACACAAAGACGTGAGGTGGCTTGCAGTATTCCCATGGACTCGACCACGTTTATTTGCATTTTTTTTAAGTCGTCATGAGAATTTCTCAAAAGGCTTTTGTGTTCCACAGAAAAAAAAAAAAAAAAAAAAAGTTTACATGACATAACCATGAATACAATATACTTTTACTGAACTATTCCTGTAAATTTAAATACTTCCTGTAATGGTATACATCCAGAAGAAGAAGAGACACTGTGGTCTTTTCTTCACTGTTGTGCTTACAAGGAAGCAATCCATTTTATCCTAGTGACCAAACTGTTTATGTAGGTTACAGATCAGCATAAAGACATTAACACTTTGTCAATCACCCGGACTTTCCTCAAGACGAAATCTTTCCCAGAAACTAAAAAAAAAAAAAAAAAAAATCCTGGTCACATATGTCCGGTCGAATAATGCATGATAATGGATTGGACAGTCTGAACCAATACAATCAAAGGGGTGAAAATGAGCAAGACGAGGAATTGAAGCGAGTCTCCAAGCTGCATGTCTACTAGAAATGGCATTGTAGGTGAAGTTTCATAAATAGGTTTCAGTAATCAACAACAACGATTATTGTTTTACACAAAATATGGTTTTAGTCTTTCTCCTTCAAAATGTAGAATTTATTTATTTATTATGCTACTTGCTGCTTTGTAATTAACTGTGACATTTACTTGTCCACAAAACCGGTCATAAGGGTCCATTTTTGGAAATTGAGATTTTTACATTCATACATAAAGCTTTCCATTGTCCAAATTAAGTTCTAAGCAATGCATATTACAAATCAAAAAGTAAGTTTTGATATATAATTAATATCCTAATGACTTTTGGCATAAAAGAAAAATCAATCATTTTGACCCATACAATGTATTTTTGGCTATTGCTACAAATATACCCGTGCTTCGTGCCAACGTTTTGAGATTTTTCCAAACCATTCTCAAGATTAGGGTAAAACAAACAAAACAAAACAAAAAGTAGACCAGAAATACAAGTATATGGACATATTTGTTATGTCATTCGACTAGAATGTAGACCTCATAGAATTCTGGTACGGGAGGAAAAGTCAGGCATTTCAGTTATTTAGGACAAGGTACGTACGCAAATTCTAAGAGCTTTGTGTGGTGTTTTTTTCTGTTTTGAAATGAAGATAACACTATTATCATGATCTTGTCAAACCACACCAACCCTAATCGAGCTGATGGAAAAGTGTATTATCATTTCTAAAAACTTTCACTTTCTTTTGTAGAAGGACCCTCCTCCCCCATATTACTCTGTGGCAGTCGACCCACAGACACCTCCTATGAGCTATGAGGAGGTGATTAATCAGGACAAATATGGGGGTATACAGAAACCTGTGCCATACTATGCTCAAAAGGATCCAGCACAAGTACAAGTAGCAGCCGTCATCGTCACACAGCGTGTCGTTGGTATGTAATCTTTTTAGTCACGTCGGTTTGGTGCTGCTGTGAAAAAAAGCTTTCTACGTATAACATAATCAACATAATCAATTACAGCTGCTGGAAAATAAGGAAAAATAATTTTCATGAAAAAAATCCTGCAAACTGTGTACCAAATTTTTAATGTTTATATTATTATTTATACAGTATATTATAGTTGTAATGATAAATTGATGCACCACAATTTGTGGATTGATTCTGAGATTTTATGAATGCATCATGATTCTGAGGTTATACAGCATTTTAAAATGATATACGATCTTCGTCTACACTGGTGTTTTCACTGCGTTTCAAAAGGTCTTCGTCCACACTATACAACTGCAAATGCATGTCACATTTTTTACTTTGCAATTTAACGGTCACAAATGAGTTTTACCATTTTCTAATCCATTCATTATGTAACTACAGAAGAGTCAAGATTTAATTAGGAAAGATATTGAAACTCTTTGATCATTTTTGAGGTCTAATCAGATTCAGTGATGCTAAGCTATGCTAAAAGTGTTGTCGCCAGACCCGGAGATCGGCTGAATGGATTAGAAAATGGTAAAACTCATCTGTTTAACTAGGGGAGTTGGAAAATTAGTCTATTTTCCAAAAAAGTGGAGTCTTCCTTTTAGAAAAGTGACAGTTTACATAATGTAAGCACAGCCCACTGTGAACATCCTTATAATTTGCTTTATGGAACTTTATGAATGATTATTTTAGGTTAAAGTGTGTGTAAGGAATTGGAAACAAGCAGAGTACAGCTGTTTCTAAAGCATGCAATGCCATCTGCTGTTATAAAATAAGCCCATAATCAATTCAACAGGGAATCACAATGCATCTGTAAAATCTCAGAATCGATGTACAGTGGGGAAAGTAATTATGGGATCCTCTGCTGATTTCGTATGTTTGCCCTCCGACAAAGAAATGATCAGTCTATAATTTTAATGGTATTAAACTAATGGTTTATTTTACCAGTGAGAGACAGAATAACAATTTAATTTAATTTAATTTAATTTAATTTAATTAAAAAAAAATCCAGAAAAACACTTACATTTTAGATTTTAATTAGTTAAATAAGCATTTGATCCCCTATCAATCAGCAAGATTTCTGGCTCCCAGGTGTCTTTTATACAGGTAACAAACTGAGATTAGGAGCACTCTCTTAAAAGGAGGCTCCTAATCTCAGTTTGTTACCTGTATAATAGACATCTGGCCACAGAAGCAATCAGTCAATCAGATTCTAAACTCTTCACCATGGCCAAGACCAAAGAGCTGCCCAAAGAATGTCAGTGACAATATTGTAGACCTACACAAGGTTGGAATGGGCTACAAGACCATCGCCAAGCAGCTTGGTGAGAAGGTGACAACAGTTTGTGCGATTATTCGCAAGTAAAAGAAACACAAAATAACTGTCAATCTCTGTCTGGGGATCCATGCAAGATCTCAACTTGTGGACTTTCAGTGATCATGAGAACTGTGAGGAGTCAGCTCAGAACTACACAGGAGGATCTTGTCAATGATCTCAAGGCAGATGGGACCATAGTCAGCATAGTCCTGGAGTGGTCTAGCCAGTCTCCAGACCTTAATCCCATAGAAAATCTGTGGAGGGAGTTGAATGTTTGAGTTGCTAGACATCAGCCTCAAACCTTAATGACTTGGAGAGGATCTGCAAATAGGAGTGGGACAAAATTCCTCCTGAGATGCGTGCAAACCTCGTGGCCAACTAAAAGAAATGTCTGACCTCTGTGATTGCCAATAAAGCTTTTGCCACCAAGTACTCAGTCATGTTTTGCGAAAGGGGTCAAATACTTATTTCACTCATGAAAATGTATAACTTTTTTGAAATGTGTTTTTCTGGATGTATTTGTTGTTATTGTGTCTCTCACTGTTCAAATTAACCTATCATTAAAAGTATAGACTGATCATTTCTTGTCAGTGGGCAAACGTAAAAAATCAAATAATTATTTTCCCCACTGTAGAATCATGTTTTTGAATTTGTTATGCATTGATTTTTCAATTGATGAAGACATAAAAAGTAAAAGTTGCACCTTTTAACAACCTGAAATAACCTGAACAGATATCTACATTACATTCTCCAGACAGTTACACCACCTACACTTTTATTTCAGAAATTGAAAACGTTTATGATATACAAGGTGCATATTTGTCTTTATGAACTGCACTGAGATGCATTTTTTAAAAAATGAACAGTCCTTGACTTGCTTACAATTACAGTGCTACAAACTTTCGATCGTAAATATGTGAGAATAGTCGAGTTTGATGGGTGATTTGTTCTCATTTCTTTAGCTCCTCCAAAAAGACAGGAGTCTTGTGGACGGAGTGCCAAGTGTTGGGGTGGATGGGTAGGTGCCCTGCTGCTGTTGGCTCTCATTGGACTGGCCATCTGGCTTGGAGGTAGGGGAGGGGATGTGTCTGTAATGACAGGACACGTCATTAATATTTACTTTGTATCTAAATATCTCCTCTTTTTTCTCTTTACCACTATTATTTATGGGGATTAGTACATTATGGATCCAAGTCATATTCTGGCCATTATGAGAGTGACTGCAGAGGAGATGATTGCAAGAACAATGACAATGGCTGCAGAGGAAAAGATTGCAAGGAGCAAGAAGACCATGAGGACAATGAGACACATGATGGCGTGAGGGTGCCTGACAACTGCTCCAACTCCTCCATGCAGTGTGATGGCATCCAAAATTGCCTACAGGCCGCCGATGAGATAAACTGCGGTGAGAAAATGTTCTAAAAGTGTTGTTTCCAAAGTGGCTGACAATCAGATGTAATGGATCCTTTCAGGACATGACACTGAGAGATTAGTGGTTGAGTGTTTCAGATAGTTCTTTGGATTTAAAGTGAAACCACAAAGGAGGCAAGTCTAGATAAAGACACTAGATTTGAAGATTAGCTTGAAACGGTACTGTTCTGCCCTAAGCATTTACAGTACACAGTACAGCCTGTATTTATTGTGTAATGACACATTGTTGAAAGATATACTAGTAGTTACACCGAGAAAAAAAAAAAAAAAGATAAATTTACTTTCAGATGTTTAGAAACAAAATTGTTTAAGATAATAAGACTCAGAGAATATATCCTGAATTAAGTTAAGAATATGTCGTAACATTTATGACTGTTATAGTGCAACCTATAGTTCAATCTTCATGAAAGTTTTTGTTTAGGATTTCTGCTGTTTACTAACAGCTTGTGTTAGTGTTGCCAGTACTTGCCAGGATTTACTAAAGATGTGTAGTGAAGAATTAGCACAGAAAAGGTGTGGACACAATTATTTTTTGACTACTTTTTATTTTTTGATACTTTTAGTTTGCAAAAGTTGCTTGATATCTGTAGATCTATCAAATTATATGAATATTGCATGGATGTGCAAAACACCACTTTATTGCAGAGGTGTAAAACTCATTAGCCCCTCCCAGTGGCCAATTTTGTTTAGAATTCTTACAGAACTCTAGGTGCTATGAGTCGAACAACCAAGTTTCATTCTGATTGGCCTCTGTTAACCTTGTCTAATAGACACTCAAAATTCATTGGCCTATGGTGGCCATGCTTTTTGAGATACATGAATGTCCTCATAGACAATTGTGGCACCCTGGACAAAGACAAGGAATACCAATTGTCAAGTCAATCGAACTAACGAGTGCGTAGTCATAGCCTTTTTTTTTTTTTAAATGTTATAGCATCATCAAACTTTTTTCCCTTTTTTTCCCTTTGAAACACTTTTTTTCTGAGACCTCAGATTGAGCTTTTTCATACATGTTCAGTTTGGCAAAAATATATCTTTACATTCAAGAGTTATAGGTGTTTTAGCAAAAAGATTCCAGAGAATCTTTCTGCACTGTCTTGGTTCTGATCGGATGAAAAACTTAGGACAAGTAGGTTCAAAAAATCTGAAATACTCCAAAATTTCTATCCAATTTGTGATGTTTTGGTCTGTCAAATCGGTTTTAGGTGGACAATGCTGATCCTTGGCCATTCTAACAATTACAATAGGGTTTCAGTGCTACGTGCTTGAACCCGTAAACAAATCTTTGACTTGCAATATCTTGTTTTAATGATGGTCAGATATTTTACTGTAAAACATGACAATAAAATACTAATTAAGGAAATGTATTTCAGTTGTTTTAACATTCCTTTCCAACGTTCTGTTCAGTGAGATTTGCTGAAGGTGGAGTGCTGCAGGTCAGAACTGCTCAGGATAATCGATTCCTTCCAGTGTGTTATCAGGGATTGGATCAGAGTTACGCTGACAAGATCTGTGAACAACTAGGCTTTAGAAGGTAAACCTCATTATCAATCAATAACAAGAATATTTTCAAAATTCAGCCATCGTTAAATCACCCTCATGTCAGTCCAAACCTGACCTTTTTGTGTGTGTGTGTGTGGGAAACAAAATGAAATGTTCTGAAGAACAATTCATATGAGTTGTAAATTCTCTGTATTATTCATGGTAGAAAATGAATGTCATACAGGTTTGGAACGATGTAAGGGTTTTTTGGTGAACTACTATCTTAATGCTTAAATCATCTGAACTCATTGGTCCAAATATGAATCTTGTTCAACAACAGCTATTCTAATATAACTGATGCCTCGGATTCCTGTCTCTCAGGTCTTATGCAACAAATTCAGTGGACAGCAAGACATCCGTAGCCCTTACTGTAGGACCTGGATCAGCCAAACTAATACAGGGTCTGGTCAATGTCAGGTAAGACTAGATTACATCGGATCACATGTTTTGTTTTGTCAAGATAACTGTCCCCTCAATAGTACATAATAACTTTTGTGGTTTTTGCTTGTTCAGTTCAGGCTGTCCGGATGAGAAAGCAGTCTCTCTTGAATGCACAGGTAAGGAATAATCTATTTTTATTTAACCACCAGTCATATTTAATCTCAGTTTATGTCTAATTACTGTGATACATGTTTCCTTTGTTAGCTCCATTTGTTAATGAGACATTGTGTGGATGAGTAAACTGATGATGAGCTATGGAATTGTAAGGTTTTTCTTTTCTTTCAGACTGTGGCAAACAACAAACTGTCTCCAGGATCATAGGGGGCACCGCTTCACAGCTTGGCCAGTGGCCTTGGCAGGTCAGCCTGCATTACAGTGGAAGCCATGTTTGTGGTGGATCACTCATCTCTCCAGACTTTGTGGTGTCAGCTGCCCATTGCTTTCAAGGGTTGGTATTCACACATTCATCTAGTGATGAGAGAAACAAATTTTTTTTTTTAAAATTCTAAATCATCTGAACCAATTGCTTCAAAATAATTTACTGCTAAAAAATGCTGAAAACAGTGCAGGTGTAAATGCAATGAAAACACAGCCCAAATCATGTATAATGACACCTTTTACAAATTAAATGTTTTCATGAAAATTTGCAAATAATTGAGTAGGTGAAGGTTTTGTCTTTGTGTGTATTAATAGGCAGGGCTTGGCAATGTGTCAGTTAGAAGTAATGTAAAAAAATTATCCTTTTCTGTAATATATATGAAAAAAGTATTCGAGTTAAGATCAGTTAAAACCACCAGACACTTATTCATGGGTTCAAATTAGTGGCATCCAACACAGAACACTCATTATTTGAAAAAAATAAACCAAGGTTCAAAACAGTATAATGCCTTGTTTGCTGAAATCACATGACTTGGTGAGTTTGTTAAAAGCTCTAAATGTTTCTGATCTTCATGAAAGCAGTGTTTCAAAAGCATTTTTTTTCTTGATTACAGCCCAATGGCGAATTCTGGAAATTGGCGTGTCTATGCTGGGACTATTTCCCAGAGTACCCTTCGGACATCCTACCTTGTGAAGAAGATTATAGTCAATGAGAACTACAACAGTAAAAACAATGATAATGACATTGTCTTACTGAAACTTAGCAGTCCTGTTACCTTCTCCAGTAAGTTGGGGTTACTTGACGAAAGTATGACTCATACTCTATATTCCAAATATTCTACAGTAACTTTCTCTTGTCAATCCAGGCACCATGCAGCCAGTTTGCTTTCCTACATTTGACCAAACCTTTTCTGATGGATCAGAGTGCTTGACATCTGGCTTTGGGACAACAGAAGAGGGAGCAGGTACAGATGGACAAAAATGTTATCCAAGATGTTCTTGTCTTTCTATCTTCAGTCGAGAAGAAGGAAAACTTTCCAGGATTTTTCTCCATATAGTGGACTTCAGTGGGACACAAAGGGTTAAAGGTCCAAACTGCAGTTTCAATGCCACTTCAAAGGGCTCTACACGATCCCAGCTGAGGAATAAGGGTCTTATCTAGCAAAATTATCTGTCATTTTCCTATATATATATATATATATATATATATATATATATATACAGTCATGGCCAAAAATATTGGCACCCTTGCAGTTGCAAATTTTTCGGTACTCATGTTTATTGTGCACAGTGGGCACAGGAACATTAAGATCTCTGGAGATGGACTTGTAAACTTGAGATTGTCCATGTTTTTCCACAATTTTTTTTCTCTCAAATCCACATACGCTTTCTTTTCTCTATGCTCAGTGTGACACAACAACACAAAGGTTGAGTCAACTTTTTTTTTTCCATTTTAACTGGTTGCAAGTGTGATTATTATATTGCCCACACCTGTTACTTGCCACAGGTGTGTCTAAATACAAATTAGAGGAGCATCACATGCTTGAAAAGCAATTATTTCTTACAATTTTGACATGGTGCCAATAATTTTGTCCAGTCCATTTTTGAGTTCTGTGTTGAATCATGTGGAGCCCAAGTTGCACTAAAACTGCAATTTGGATCTTTAAACCGTTAGCCACCATAGAAGACCACCATATGGAGAAAAATCCTGGAATGTTTTCCTCAAAAAAATGTCTTTGTGACTGAAGAAAGAAAGACATGAACATCTTGGATGACATGGGCTAAGTAAATTATCAGGTTATTTTCATTCTGGAAGGGAGCTAATACTTTATATTCTGATTTTGTTCAGAAATAAAAATACTTCCAGATAGAAGAAAAAAGAGAATTACA
Organism: Cirrhinus molitorella; assembly: GCA_033026305.1. Lineage (NCBI taxonomy): Eukaryota > Metazoa > Chordata > Actinopteri > Cypriniformes > Cyprinidae > Cirrhinus > Cirrhinus molitorella. Next base: position 20,952,033 of record CM065134.1, read on the forward strand.
TAATTATTAAAAATTAAAACATTTGAACACATTCCAGTCATTAAAAATTGGGTAAGGTAAAATTTAGGCAAAACAAAACTAAACTAAAAAACTTGATCCTAAAAATAGAAATTGTCTATAAAATAGTAATACATTGTCTTTATTTTTATTTATTTCATACTGAACTCAGCCTAGTACTGTTTGAAAAGGCTAATTTGATCTTAGAAGTTTGTCCACGCCACAGTTTTCAGTATCTATTGACTTCTTTGAAGATTTTAGCTGACCTTTGACCCTTTGACTGTAAGCTTTCCTTTGCTCCCACAGTCCATGCTTCTACAAGCCTCATGGAGGTGAAAGTGAATATCATCAACTCGCTTCTGTGTAACAGCAGTCAGGTGTACCGTGGGGCCGTCACCAAGAATATGATATGTGCCGGTGATATGAATGGGGGCCGGGACTCCTGTCAGGTGGGTCTACCTCAGCTACTAGAGCACAAGTGACCTCAGGCAACTACATTATTCACTGGCCAAGTCTCGCCCAGTGCTTCTTTATCTCATGACACTGATTTATTCTGGTTTGGACAAATGTGTCTTTTTTTCACAGTGCTGCAAGCATGTTTTATTTAACCAAGTATGTACTATAAGCTAAGACGATGAAAATGTTTTACTATTCCCTATTTTAATAATTGTTAAACATGCTTGTTCACAATTATCAGAAGTTTATGTTGTATTTGCTTTCTCTCCATCCTTGTTGTTGGTCTCAGGGTGACAGTGGAGGTCCGCTGGTGTGCAAGGGAGCTAATGACCGCTGGTATCTGGCCGGAATTACGAGTTGGGGAGCGGGATGTGGACAAAAACAAAAACCAGGAGTATATAGCAGAGTGACCAGCCTTCTGCCCTGGATCTACAGCAAGATGCAGGTAAGCTGGACAACATGGTCCAACATTAGTCCACATTGTTCACTGATTCATAATACTGTTTTTTTTGCTTTTGCTTTCTTTCTCTAAACCTGTCTATATCTTGTCTTCTTAGCAAGAGAAGCCGTGATGTCTCTCTTCTGTATGATGTGTCCATTCCTGAGGACAACAGCAGTTGACACAGAACAAAAAATGAAGGACAGAGTATTACACTTTGACATGGGACGATGTTGCAATATTGTAGCCACAATTGGACAAAGAAAAACAGACTTTATTAATCGAACATTCTCCAGTAAGAAAATAATATAACAACTTAACTTGGGAAAGCAGAGCTGCAGGCATTGAGGACCCTGCGGCCCCCTGTTCTTTCCTCATTCTTTTCTTTGCATTTATACTGTAAGTTCAGGATACGCTGCTGAATCTGAGCCTTTTTTACCTCTTTAACTGGGTATCCTTGCACTGATTCTATAAAAGATTTTGGGAGTATTCTGAAAATATGATGTATATTTAATAACCAAAGGGGTGTTTATTTTGTTTGAAAATAATTGTCTATAATAGCTAGAATAAAATGTGGTTGCATTGTTTTAGCCTACTATATGTGAAGGGTCCATCCTTTTTTATCTCTGAAATATACTGTTTGTTTATAAATCATGCCAAAACTAGACACAGCTTTAGCTTTATTCTCCCAATGCAACAAATAATGTAGGGGACTATGGGGTTAACTATGGAAAATGCTGCACAACCACTGGACAATGACACATTACGATTTCAAGTTGAAAGAGTGTGAGGTACGATAGAAATAGATAAACACGTAATATTTGGCAACCATTTTACAAAAAATAAATAAATAAAATCAAATAAATACAAAACCAAAAGTAGTGTCCAAAAAAAAAAAAGTTTTAAAATGTACAAGTTTTAAAATTTTGTGAATCATGTAATTGAATGTGATGTGAAAATAAAATGAACAGAGCCATTTTCACCATATTATATACAAGAATGAAAGTGAATATGTGCACATTGTATTTATTTATTTATTTATTTATTTTTTTTATTAAGATATTTTTTATGAAATCCGAGAGCTTTCTGACCCTGCATAGACAGCAACACCATACCACATTCATTTTCCAGAAAGGTAGTAACCCAGCTAACAAAAATGTGTTCCAAGAACGTTTTGCTAAACGTTGTTTCTGAATGTTTTGTCCATTTTTGTAATGTTTGAGAAACATTCTAATATACCATTGTCATAACATTATGAGAACATCTGAATGTTATCTCTATGTTTAAAACACCCATATTTTATGTTATGAAAAGTTGTTTTACTGATTATACAAATGTTGGACAAACATTCCCTTTCATCCCTTTGACCCCCCTTCAGTAGAAATTGTGATCACTTTCCCCTTGGTAGAAATCGCCCTTCTACATCACCCTAACCTCCCCCTTACGATGTCCCATATAAGAATGTTTTCTCCTACTATTACAAGAACCTCAACGTGTACAAATAACATTAAAAGAGTATTCTGAGAATGTTGTTCTGAGAACATTTTCTCTTAACATTACAAGAACCTCAATAGTGTACAAATAACATCAAAAGTGTGTTCTGAGACTGTTGTTCTAAGAACATTTTTTTTCTTACCATTACGAGAACCTCATTATTGTACAAATAACATCAAAAGAATGTTCTGAGAATGTTGTTATAAGAGTTTTCTCATACTATTACGAGAACCTAAACGTGAACAAATAACATCAAAAGAACGTTCAGAGACTGTTGTCCTAGGACCATTTTCTCTTACCATTACAAGAACCTTAATCGTGTACAAATAACATTAAAAAGAGCATTCTGAGAATGTTGTTCTAAGAACATTTTCTCTTAACATTACAAGAACCTCAATAGTGTGCAAATAACATCAAAAAAACATAAAAAAAAACAGTCCAAGAATGTTGTACTTTTTCTCTTACCATTACGAGAACCTCAACTGAGTACAAAGAACATCAAAAGAGCATTCTGAAAATGTTGTTCTATTTTCTCTTACCATTACAAGAATCTCAATCGTGTAACATTAAAAGAGCATGTTGTTCTAAGACCGTTTTCTCTTAACAATATGAGAACTTCAGTCATGTACAAATAACATTAAAAGAACATTCTGAGACTGTTATTCTAAGACCATTTTCTCTTACCATTACGAGAACTTAAATCGTATGCAAATAACATTAAAACAGCATTCCAAGACTGTTGTTCTAAGATCGTTTTCTCTTACCGTTATGAGAATCTCAATCGTGTACAAATAACATAAAAACCTTTCAGAAAGTTTTGTTCTAAGAAAGTTTTCTCTTCCCATTTTCAGAACGTAAATCGTGTACAAATAACATCAAAAGAACATACTGAGAAAGTCCTGTTTTCTTTTACCGTTACGAGAACCTCAATTGTGTACAAAGAACATCAAAAGAATGTTCTGAGAATGTTGTTATAAAACTGTTATGTCATAATGTTACGAGAATGTAAATCAACCATTAATAACGTTATTAAAACATCCTATAAACATTTTTTTTTTTTAAGAATGTTCTGTCCTGACCTTTAAATGTCTTTGAAAAAAAAAACATTAATGAAAGTTGCGGGATGATCCTTGTTAGCTGGGAAGAGCATTGTTAAAATGGTCCATGTGACATCAGTGGTTCTACCATAATGTTATGAAACTATGAGAATACTGTTTGTGCACAAAGAATACAAAAAATAATGACTTAATTCAACAATTGATTCTCTTCTGTGTCAGAACCACAACACATGTAAGAATATCCTAATTTATGTTCCAAAGATGAACAAAGGTCTTACTGCTTTGGAACAACATGAGGTAATTAATGACATAATTTTCATTTTTGGATGAAATTCCTATCCCTAACAATCCATATATTTATGTGTCTACAAAAAAAAAAAAAAAAAAAAGATTTTCATTGCAGTAAAAAGTGTCAGAACTAGTCTCATCTTCCTCTGTGAATCTTTCTGGGGGTCACCCCCAATCCTGAGGAAAATATTATTGCAGAATTCACTTTGTCCTAGAGGTTTCTCCTTAAAAAGAAGAGACAGTTGAGACAACAAAAGTTAAACATCTCACATTTGTGAGAACGCTATAAAAATACAAACAAGAGCCTATTTTATTTGTGGAGTCTTTAGGAAAGGCTCAGAATGGACTTTTGTATACGCTGTGAAGACTTGTTATGTGCTCGTATACACTTACAAAGACCGACCAACCAACACTTGCGACAAACGCGTGCGGTGTCTCTCATTGCGCGCGTGGCGGGGCGGGAACCGAGAGAGCGCGAGAGAAGAGACAAGGGACAAGCCAACAGTCAATATATTTATATCAGAAAAGAGGAGGGGAACTCTGTTGGCTGCTATACTACATCAAACGCTCGCGGATTTTTATCCATTCATAACTTTTCGTTCTATGTAAAAACGTCAAAAATCCACTTAACAGACAACGACTTGAGGACCCTACAGTCGTGCGGATCGTGTCAATAGGAAGCAGCGTTTGCCCCCACTGTTGCCCATCCACTTACAAGTACCCTTAAGGAGACGAGACGAGGTAGGGTATGAAGTCACTTGTCCAACTAGGGCGTGTGCTGTTGTTCTACAGTCTTAGTGATGTTGCATGATGTTTCCTAATTCTAAAGAGGGTATTTTGGGATGACTTGCGTCAAGCCTCGCTTTTACTCCAATGACATCATCAGTCGAAGTAATGTAAACATTTGATAAATGAGCAGTCTGCATTTCAACAGCAACATTGTTTACACGTAGCAGAAGTGTATTCGGAGTTTATTAAATATATGTATGGATATAAAATGCTGTAGGATGACAGCGCGCTGTTATTGTTGCGTGAGGGTGTGTCCGAATTGCATGGTACGTTTTTGCCTCATTAGCGCGTTCAGTGAGTATTTACATAACCTCTGTGCATCATTTATGCTATATTTCGGCATATTATTATCTGAGTGATGTATTTGTGTAATAATAAGAGAAATGTGTGAAATTATTCGACTAGAATGAAAGGGGAAATGATGGTGGCGCGCAAGCGGATTAGAGTTTAATTACTGAGAGAAAATGAATCAGCTTGTAAAAAAGTGTGGGGAAATGAGCTTTTAGTATGCGTGCTGAAGGAAATCCACAGGTTGGGAGGGGTCCGGTGATGACCGCGACTGAGCTCCGAGCGCACAACAGGTAGCGCGTTATCTTCGGTACTGATCGATACGTTATAAACGGAAGGCGTAAAGTTAAAGTGTTCATTACGCGGCGCTCAGAATACTTGATTCTGATTGATCAGTGGTTACATATTTCTGAATAATGACTGTTATGACACATTTGCTTCAAAGTAAAATCTTATTATTCAAATTCAAATCAGAATAGTAGTCGTGTAAGTGGAATAATGTACACAAATCCCTTCAGGGTAATACAAGACAAGGCAACATAATTATTTTGGGAAATTATTTTTAAGTTGTACTTATCTCCTACAGTTTATACATTTCATCTTGTATCCGCGTTTATATGATTTCGATTACGTGCTGAATGCCATCGCGTTCCAATTTCCAAATGTCTGATTTGCCAGAATGTCTGGGCAAGTATTTGTCCTTCCCTTTCATCAAACAATGATAGCCATCGTTTTTAGTTTCTAGGTTACCATCACTATCTGTTTCAAAACTACAGCCAGCTTTTTGTACTAATAATCGTAATCACCTGACGGATACAGTTGCCATAGCAATATTTCTGCACCCTGGTAGAGGCGCGTCTGGCAGCGCGCCAATGAAAGCTTTGTTGTCATGGATACAATTTACCCTCGTTGTGGTTGTGATGAAAGGCTTGAGGGTCTCACCTTAAATAGTCAACGATGACCTATTGTTCACAGCGAATGTTATTCAATAAACTGATATCCTAAATCTGCCACAATAAATTTAATAAATACAAATATCTTGCTCTGCTGAAATATGGTAAGGAGTAATTATGGGTGACACCGCGCATGAAAGCTGGTGTATTAATCAGAAATTATATGAGCTCACCAAAAAAAAAAAAAAAAAAAACAGACAAAGAGATAGTATACAGTGCATCAATATTGTTTTGCAGTCTATTATATGCTAGCATTTTCTGTCATCAACACCCCCACAGACATTTCAGGAGTTTACTTACACTGTATCACATTATTTCTAAATGAAAGAGATGCAATTTAGTTAAACACTATGGGGTCAGATATAATTTTCCACATGAAAACAAAGGGAGGGAAGGGAAACAGGCACATCATTCTAAGTTCTGGATATGAAATTATAATAGCTACACTGTAAAAAATCAAATCAAATCAAATCAAATATTACAATTTTAATGGAATTTGGATATAAATAAAATCATATAAACAGCTAATCAATACTATGTTCTTGATATTTTCTGATCAAATACAGTGACAATTGTTTAAGATTTAATTCACCATATATATATATATATATATATAGTTTTTTTACTGTAAATATTGTTGAAATTATGTTTTGTATTAGTAAAAATGCAGTCCGTTTGTAATTTGCCATAAAAAAACATTAAAAAGATTCTCCTAGAAGTAAAAAAATAAGTATTATTTATATTTATTCATTTATTTTTAACTTTTTTGTTATGTGCATGACAGTGTTTTTTTAAGTTAATGTTTATTGTTATACTACACTGTGATTTATATATATATATATATATATATATATATATATATAAGTTTTGTTTTGCTTTTTGAACCTTAAACCGCATAAGCACATTGCATTATGTGTTGCATGTGTTTACAGAAAGCACTAGAATATTTCAGAATGTTACAGAAACTTTGAGGATGTTTCTATCCTTGCAAAATAAAAAACAAACAAACAAACAAACAAACAAACAAACAAACAAACAAACAAAAAACACAATTTGTACAAAAACCTGAACTAAACATTTACCTAAATGTTGATACTATGTGAAAATAAATAATACAATAATAATTGTCACCACAAAATGACAGAACCATAAAGAAAAAAAAAAAAAAAATCAACATTTTGTTACATTGTGTTATTTTAGCATTGTGACTTTTTTATGTTGCCTCTATTTTTCATGTGGTCATCCATTGTATCAATCTGCAACACACTGTGTTATTGTAGCATTTATTTATTTATTTATTTTGTTAAATAAAGATAAGATTACTTTTAATGACCAGTTTTATACAGAAACACACGTAATTCCAAGGGTTCACAAAAAAATAATAATAATAAAAAAAAATAATATTAATAATAATTACACTTTTTCAACTGAAATCAATCATGATTAATCACACCTAACCTTAAAGTTGTTAAATATACTTTTATATTGCAATAATTTCACATTCAATCTTAAAATTAATGTAGAAACAACATAAAGTCAGTATATTTTTAATATTTGTTAAATAGTTTTTATGACAGAAGGTATCACTGATACCAGTATTACTGATGTCTTTAGAAAGATGTTATTTTTTTCCTAATATTTAACCATTGATTATAGCCATTCAACATTGCAGTAATTGAAAGCGATCAATTTTAACATTTATTAGACTTATATCTTCTAAAATAATAACTTCTAATTTAAGTAAACTTTAAAAAGTCCTCAAATAAACCCACTTATTTACCTGTGTCCTTCAGCAAGTAGGAAATGTACCGAAATTGAATGAAGTTATCAAACACTAAATACTAAATTAAATATATATGTGAATATCGACCACATAACCAGTCATAAACCAGTCATACATTTTTGAGATTTATACATCATCTGAAAGCTGAATAAATAAGCTTTCAATTTTTGTTTGTTAGGATAGGACACTATTTAGCCGAAATACAACTATTTAAAAATCTGGAATCTGAGGGTGTTCTTAGCAATGCATACTAATCAAAAATTTTTATTTTTATATACTTACAGTAGGCAATTGACAAAATATTGTCATGGAACATGATCTTTACTTAATCCTAATGATAATTTTGACCCATACAATGTATTGTTGACTATTGCTTTAAATATGCCCATGCTACTTACGACTGGTTTTGTGGTCCAGGGTCACATATATGAAGCCTTAAAGCTACAAAAGCGTATTGATTTCCTCTTTTTTCTTTTGTTCTTTGATTAATAGAAATCACAGCAGCTGGATTGTTAGATTATTTGGCTGCTATTACTTTAAGAGCTGTATAATATGAAACTATACAGGCTAAAGTGCACACGCCACTGCATTTGTGTGCAATTGAAGTGCAATTTCTACAAGCACAGTATAATGGCTGACAGAACAGATAAATTCATTTTTACTGACATATGGCCTGACAACATCTTATCTGACTGCAGTTCATTGTTGTTCTATTGAAGGTCCCTTGTTGCAGCTAAAGTGAAGTTGGAGTGCATGTCTGAAAAGTCTCCCATTTGATGGGGCCTTAAAGATGTTCTGCGACTAAATAAAAACACTTCTTGGCAAAAAAAAAAAAAAAAGAGAGACAGAAGCAGCAGTTGTGAGTGGGGTGGCCAACATTGTCTCCACCCCTGCGTTAAATATTTTTGACGCCGTTAAACCAAAAAAATATATCACCTGCGTTAACACGCTATAATTTTGACAGATCACAAACTAGTTCATATCACATTACCACTTTGTTTAAAAGTCAAAGAAAATATTGATCTCAGCTGCACATATTTCCCAACACAATCTGCCTAAAATAGAGATGGCAACTAGCATGAGAAGTTTCTCTCCTAGCTGGTGTTTTTAGTGGGCCTAAAAGGGCGTAAAAAAGATAGCTAATTAGATGGGGAGAGAAACTGCTCCAGTTCTGGCAGAATAAATGTGTGTAAACACATGCACTCCTCTTACACCTAGTCATGAGAGCTCTCAGCCGGTGCCAGGCTCTGTTGATGATATTATTCACTCTAATTCATAGCGCGAGTCATATCAATGAGGTCAGACTCTTTCAGCTTTCGACATATGGTCTAGTAACTGCTTACATGATCAAGCAGCATTTAATGATGAAATCAGTCAGTCAAAAATAGTACTACAACATATGCACTTCGTTCGTGACTGGTTGGCGTCTTACATAAGATACTCTTCTGTTCAATATGCAGTGCTCATCGTAGGATACTCAAAAATGACTAAAAGACTAAAACTCAAAACTACAGAGTAAATAAAAAAAATAAAAAAAATTCCATAATCCAATCCCTTTGTGCGGGCAGCTGTTTGTTTGTATTTGTTCCTCGTCAGTATAGAAATACATAATTCATATGACAGTCTTGTAGTGAATTAGGTTTTGTCTCATTTGCAAAGCTTCCAGATATAGCGACAGTCTTCCTTTTGTCCTCCAGGGAACACAGTAAATATCTGTGGCTGACAACATAGTCTCAGTTGACTTTAAGGGTGAATTACACGGGTCAGCGACCGACTGGGGAGGCTTTTACTCGGAAGGAGAAATGAATTGGTGCATCTAACTATAGCACTTTGTCGATATGTCTGCTGATAATTAAAGCCAGGCGAATCTCGTCTTCTGGCGTCTGTGAGTTAACAAATTGGTTTGTAGCTGAAAGGTGCAGAGCTAGTGTTGCCAACATTAGAGTTCTATGGATTCCCATGAAGATGAGGAATAAATTGTGTATATATATATATATATATATATATGATTCATACTTTGATTTTAGTATCTGTTACTTGAGAGAACAAACAATGTGAAAGTTGTGAAAACACCTAATTTTAATCTACCTCAAATGTAGTGTACACTGTTGAGCCAAAATTGACATTGACATTAAAGGTGCATTCAGTAGCGATGGGTGCTTTCAAAACACTGCTTAGAAAGCTTTGAGTTTGTGGTTCGGGCAACATACCCACATATGTCTGCAAGATCTCTTGATCTGGAAAGCATCTCCTGTGTACAAACGTCTGGCAGACGTCTGTAAGATATCAGTTTTACATACATTCTAAATCATAAATGTCTTAAAGACATCTAATATACGTCTATTTGACATCTGATAGGAAACGTCCAATAGACATATTGCAGATGAGCAAACTATGTCTTGCAGATGCAAATGCAGATGTCAAATAGACGTCTCCGAGATGTACGTGTGCTATCAGGGTTGGCTCATTGGAAATACATGACAATGTGTACATTTCTGCAAAACTGAAAACAACAGCAACAAAAACCATACCTATATGTAGAATTCACTGCAGTTACCAGTTTAAATTAACACCAGAGGCAGAACTCAAGACAACTTATTATTTTTCACACAAAGTATGATTTACAGGTACAGAGTTTTGATTAATAAAGCCTAATTTTCACACTTGCAGAATATTATGTTATGACTTCAAAACATTTTTAGCATAATGCACGATTTAAAAACTGATACTTTTAAATGTTGGCATCACATATACAGCTTCATATGCATACTCGTTTGCTCACATAATACGGCATTGTGCTTGAGTTGTGAAAAGCTCTGGTAGGAAGCCTGTGAAACTACGTTTTAACAAAACAGCTTAAATCCGCATATGGAAGATATAAGTAATAATATTACTTTTTTTCAAGTAACTAGTAATGTAACGCGTTACATTAAAAAATATCTGAGTTACCTTTTCAAAAAAGTAACGCCAGTTACTTTTTGTTTTCTTTATGTATTTAATCCCATTTTATTAACCAATGTCTTTGCTGCTGACCTTTGTTGATCTAATACAACAGTACACTGCAAAAATAATTTTCTTACTTAGATTTTTTGTCTTGTTTACAGCCAAAATATCAATAAATAAATAAATAAATCTTAAATTAAGTAAATATTTGTTTTGTTTTGTTTTCAGAAAAAACTGACTTTTTGCTTGTTTCAAGCAAAATAATCTGCCAATGGGGTAGGCAAAAAATCTTATTTCAAGCAGAAAACAAGATAATTTAGCTTACCCTATTTGGGAGTCTTTGCATTTACACAGTTTTGACCAGCAGGCATCACCAGTGTGTGATGTTATGAGCACTTTGAAGCAACTGATTTAAACTTTGAAAATTATCGTTTCTTCCATCACTAAGGCTTAATCTGAAATTGCCCCCTGTAACCTTGAAAGGTAAAAAATTAAAATTGAATTACTCACCATCAAGCCATCCTAGGTGTATATGACTTTTTTCTTTTAGATGAATACATGAATGGCTGTTGATTTTTTGAAGTCCAATAAAGTGCTCTCATCCATCATAAAAAGTACTCCACATGGCTCCAGGGGGCCTTCTGAAGTGATTAGCATTTGTGTAAGAAAAATATCCTTGATTAAAACTAAATAAATTGTGATCTCTAGCTTTCGCTAACTGTTGTACACATGCTCACAAGAGTGGCATTCAAACAGATGACGTAAGATGTAGGCGTAGCATTAGCTCTGGTGAGAATATACTCTCACAAGAATCAAGTTTTGTTTAAATCGAAGGAAAACCAGTCTTTGCTTGGCTCTGAGAATCCTCTAATATTTTGTAATTGACATTTTGTAATATGAGTCAGAGTGCATTTGTCTGGAAGAAGAAAGTCGTATACATCTAGGGTGCTTGAGGGTGAGTAAATAATGGGCTAATTTTGTGAACTATCCCTTTAAATAGGGCACTATTTGATAAGACCACAATTCATCCAACAGCAGTGTCCAAAACCATAGTGGACGTTGAGTGCGCTCATTCAATCTCATAATGCACCACAGTGAGTGTACAACTGATATACAGTCAATGGCTAGAAAATACCCATAATGCACTGTGAAGGTTGTCCCATATTTGGCCAGAAGATGGTGCCTGCAGCTGAATCATCCATCCATCTATTTTCCAAAATTCTTTTTAATGTAGGTACAGCATAATATCACACAGGTATAAATTTATTTTTAACTGATTATTAAATAGCTGAATTAAAGTCTATAAATGCGAGTTTCAATGACAGAGCAAACACAAACTATGCAAAAGTGGCATCCCTTCCTTCGGACTCAGTGTCCGAATTTGCACACTTTTTTTTTATTTGCTCCTTCAGCCAGACTATATTAGTGGTCTAATGTAGGGAACACATATTAATTAATTAAATGAGCACCTAAATACTGAATGAAACAAAAATGACCTCAGAAAGTGTACTGCTAATGTGAACACTAGTTATGAAAATATGAAAAAATAATAAAAAATAAATAATGACCACAACAATGCTTAAAAAATATATATTAAAAAGAAAAAAAGTAACTAAAATATATATATATATATATACACACCTACAAACAAGCAAGATTTCTGGCTCTCACAGACCTGTAACTTCTTGTTTAAGAGGCTCCTCTGTCCTCCACTTGTTACCTGTATTAATGGCATCTGTTTGAACTCGTTATCAGTATAAAAGACACCTGTCCACAACCTCAAACAGTCACACTCCAAACTCCACCATGGCCAAGACCAAAGAGCTGTCAAAGGACACCAGAAGCAAAATTGTAGACCTGCACCAGGCTGGGAAGACTGAATCTGCAATGGGAAAGCAGCTTGGTATGAAGAAATCAACTGTGCAAGCAATTATTAGAAAATGAAAGACCACTGATAATCTCCCTCGATCTAAGGCTCCACGCAAGATCTCACCCCGTGGGGTCAAAATGATCACAAGAACTGTGAGCAAAAATCCCAGAACCACACGGGGGGACCTAGTGAATGACCTGCAGAGAGCTGGGACCAAAGTAACAAAGGCTACCATCAGTAACACACTGCGCCGCCAGGGACTCAAATCCTGCAGTGCCAGACGTGTCCCCCTGCTTAAGCCAGTACATGTCCGGGCCCGTCTGAAGTTTGCTAGAGAGCATTTGGATGATCCAGAAGAGGATTCAGAGAATGTCATATGGTCAGATGAAACCAAAAAAGAACTTTTTGGTAAAAACTCAACTTGTCGTGTTTGGAGGAGAAAGAATGCTGAGTTGCATCCAAAGAACACCATACCTGCTGTGAAGCATGGAGGTGGAAACATCATGCTTTGGGGCTGTTTTCAGCAAAGGGACCAGGACGACTGATCCGTGTAAACGAAAGAATGAATGGGGCCATGTATCGTGAGATTTTGAGTGAAAACCTCCTTCCATCAGCAAGGGCATTGAAGGTGAAATGTGGCTGGGTCTTTCAGCATGACAATGATCCCAAACACACCACCCGGGCAACGAAGGAGTGGCTTCGTAAGAAGCATTTCAAGGTCCTGGAGTGGCCTAGCCAGTCTGCAGATCTCAACCCCATAGAAAATCTTTGGAGGGAGTTGAAAGTCTGTGTTGCCCAGCGACAGCCCCAAAACATTACTGCTCTAGAGGAGATCTGCATGGAAGAATGGGCCAAAATACCAGCAACAGTGTGTGAAAACCTTGTGAAGACTTACAGAAAACATTTGACCTCTGTCATTGCTGACAAAGGGCATATAACAAAGTATTGAGATGAAATTTTAATATTGACCAAATACTTATTTTCCGCCATAATTTGCAAATAAATTCTTTAAAAATCCTACAATGTGATTTTCTGGATTTGTTTTTCTCATTTTGTCTCTCATAGTTGAGGTATACCTATGATGAAAATTACAGGCCTCTCTCATCTTTTTAAGTGGGAGAACTTGCACAATTGGTGGCTGACTAAATACTTTTTTGCCCCACTGTATATATATAAAAAGACCCACACTCTGGCAAATACTTGTATAGAGACCATTAACAGGTGTCTGTTTAGTCACGTATAGACTGCCTATTGATTTTCTATCCAAACACAAATGATTAGGGTCAGTAAACCACGTGATTTATTCAAGTGCATTCATGTCAAACAAACATAACTCTAACTCTATCCCTACCAATAACAATCCTAACCAGTGTCATTGTTAAGAATTAGTCTGTGTTTTCTCCCTTTAACCAATGATATTACAGGTGACATATGTATATGACTGTAGCCAAAAACATATTATATAAATTGGAACAAAGTACCAGAAGATCTAAACATGAATCCTAACCAGTGTCATCAATACTTAACTTGGCTGGGACATGATTTTTATGGGTGGGCACGAGATATTGAAACACAAGTGTGAATGGTTTCTGCTCATGTCTAAATGTGTGAAAGGGACTGCTTGTCGTCAGGAGGAGAGAGATCAAGCTGATCTGACAGACAGCATCTGTTGTTTACAATATACCCACAATGGCCTGTTACATCACATGATAAAAACATTTATAATAGCCTTTAGTAATACTTCTGGTATAGTCTGCCTTATTTGAGTATCGGTGACCAAAAACTGAACTTTGGGTCAGATTAAACTGATTAAACAGTATAACTCAACTATGTTGCTGTTATCGGCTCATTCCAAACACTTCAGCTCCATGTGAATTCATTGAGTCCGATGTTGTCCATTAGCAGACGGCAGTGCCTCTAGAATAGGTGACATGCTGATAAAACTGAAGCTCTTAAAAAAGACTGAGATAAGGGAGGTATTGCACTGTGTTAACATTATCACACATAAGGTAGCTGTAGAGCCATGTGTCTCTTGATATAGTTGAAAAAAGCATATGAGGTTAACCAAGATGATATTATGCTACTACAGAAAGAATTTCAACAAAATTTTCCAGATGTCCACCATTTCCTTGTGGTTCTGGCTTATTTGCTGCTTCTTCTGTTTGGACATCTGGTAACCAAGATGTCTGCTATTTTCAATGGCCATTCTTAAAGAATTTGGTTCTTTATTTCCATGACATGAAATGACTGCACTCATTGAGCTACTGGCACTAGCATCTGTTGCAATTTTTACTACAACACAACTCGGAAAATAAAATACTGATATGATAACCACAGATACTAAAAGAGCTTACAGATGGCGATGGATACAAGCATAGGTTTAAACCAGATGCAGTCCACAAGGAGTCTAAATTGAGTGAAATCCACACTGAGAAACTCCTTCAGTGGCTGTGGTGTCATGACAAGAGTCTACATGCTTACATCCTGCCAGGGCGGCATCTAGTGTTTCTTGTCTCTGTCATTTGTAAGCTCTTTCAGTAGCTGTGGTCTTTTAAAAGTCTCAAAGACATCAGGGCACAAAGATGCAGGTTTTTAGGAAATTTTATTCATCCACAGGCATCTTCCCATTCTTTTTTCCTCTTCTTATCACTAGCAAAACTGAAAATTACAACTAAAAGGCGCACTACCAGGAATTTAATTTCTGAGTTGTGTATTCTGAGTTAAAATAGCAACAGGTAGCACCAGTAGCTCACAGAATGCAGCCTTTTCAAGTCATTGAAATAATGACGCCCTCTATAGTTCAAAATATGTATAAACCAATGTGGATTTTTAAAATAATGTAAATATTTGTTGGGTTTTCTACAACATATTTCAGTAAGAGACATCATTCATGTTATATTAAGCCATACTGTCTTAATACCCAGGGTTCCATTTAAACATTAATAGAGTCTAGTATTGTTTGAACTATAGTGACCAAGTGACAGATTCTGAATGTATGTTTTAGGAGTAGGGGTGAAGTAGTTTCACACACACAAGAGAGCTTTGGGACATGCCTTGGGTTTTCAATATATATTTGCACACTTGTTTGATGAATTGTATTGCATTATGGTCATATGTGTCGCATTACACACTAAATTGAGTGCAATGTGAATTAGCATCATTTTAATTTCATCAGTTAGTCCTGGGAACAACATTATCTCAGAACGACCCGATTCCCTTTACAGGTTGACCATGACACCATTTTGAGATGATGGTGCCCTACTTAACAGCAGGGTGGCGATGGCAGGATTTGCTCTAAAAGGTTGAGAAGCAGCAGGAGTGTTTGGTATTTTTAGTTTTACAAACACATCTTCATTTTGTGTAAAGCTATATGGTTGAGTAAATATCCGTAATCTGTCATTTTAGAAAATGACTTGAATTCTGTTTTGTTTGGAAAAATAATCATTTCTCTTTTTTGATATATCAGCTTGTTTTTGTTTTTTTTAAAGGATGCTGGAGTGATGGGTAGATTTGGAAAGCTGAGCTCAACAACTGTGTCGTGATTTAGTGAATGAACTGTCAATTTTAAAAGATTGTTCCTTTATTACAATCCATTTTTTAAACACTCAGAGAAGAAGGATAAATGTCCTGCCTGTGGTCAAGGGCAGTTAATCTCATCTAC
Source organism: Cirrhinus molitorella (assembly GCA_033026305.1). Taxonomy (NCBI): domain Eukaryota; kingdom Metazoa; phylum Chordata; class Actinopteri; order Cypriniformes; family Cyprinidae; genus Cirrhinus; species Cirrhinus molitorella. The sequence continues at coordinate 20,968,052 of CM065134.1, forward strand.
CCCATGTCATTTTCTTGTCGATGGCTTTCAAATGCTTAATGTTCTAGTAAATGACCCTGCTCTGAAAGCTGTCGTAGGGACTGTGGGACTCCTGGCAGAATTCAGAAGTGTCTTGCCCATGACACCCAACAAACGACTTTCCTTGTGTAACAAATGTTGGCACTCACTGACAGAAAGTCAGAGAAAAAATGTAAAAGGCGGGTAGAGACAGTAAGACAACTCCTTTTGAAGGCAATTTTTATGTGAGGTGTGGTTCTTTTGCATGTTTGCACAAATATATTGACAGCATGTAAATGTAAAAATGTTCATATGAACAACTTTCTAGAGATGTACAGATGCAGTAACCACTGTAGCACGAAATAAGATTATACGACTAAAATCTTGGAGGGTTACAGCTGACAGAAATTAGTCAGAAGTGTAGAGGCCCTTGCTTTGAGTGACTTTAGCACATCAATGTTCTGAGCTTCAAGGAACTACAGGTCCTTCTCAAAAAATTAGCATATTGTGATAAAGTTCATTATTTTCTGTAATGTACTGATAAACATTAGACTTTCATATATTTTAGATTCATTACACACAACTCGAAGTAGTTCAAGCCTTTTATTGTTTTAATATTGATGATTTTGGCATACAGCTCATGAAAACCCAAAATTCCTATCTCAAAAAATTAGCATATCATGAAAAGGTTCTCTAAACGAGCTATTAACCTAATCATCTGAATCAACTAATTAACTCTAAACACCTGCAAAAGATTCCTGAGGCTTTTAAAAACTCCCAGCCTGGTTCATTACTCAAAACCGCAATCATGGGTAAGACTGCCGACCTGACTGCTGTCCAGAAGGCCATCATTGACACCCTCAAGCAAGAGGTCTGTGGGAAGGAAAAAGTGTGGCAGAAAACGCTGCACAACGAGAAGAGGTGACCGGACCCTGAGGAAGATTGTGGAGAAGGACCGATTCCAGACCTTGGGGGACCTGCGGAAGCAGTGGACTGAGTCTGGAGTAGAAACATCCAGAGCCACCGTGTACAGGCGTGTGCAGGAAATGGGCTACAGGTGCCGCATTCCCCAGGTCAAGCCACTTTTGAACCAGAAACAGCGACAGAAGCGCCTGACCTGGGCTACAGAGAAGCAGCACTGGACTGTTGCTCAGTGGTCCAAAGTACTTTTTTCGGATGAAAGCAAATTTTGCATGTCATTCGGAAATCAAGGTGCCAGAGTCTGGAGGAAGACTGGGGAGAGGGAAATGCCAAAATGCCTGAAGTCCAGTGTCAAGTACCCACAGTCAGTGATGGTCTGGGGTGCAATGTCAGCTGCTGGTGTTGGTCCACTGTGTTTTATCAAGGGCAGGGTCAATGCAGCTAGCTATCAGGAGATTTTGGAGCACTTCATGCTTCCATCTGCTGAAAAGCTTTATGGAGATGAAGATTTCATTTTTCAGCACGACCTGGCACCTGCTCACAGTGCCAAAACCACTGGTAAATGGTTTACTGACCATGGTATTACTGTGCTCAATTGGCCTGCCGACTCTCCTGACCTGAACCCCATAGAGAATCTGTGGGATATTGTGAAGAGAAAGTTGAGAGACGCAAGACCCAACACTCTGGATGAGCTTAAGGCCGCTATCGAAGCATCCTGGGCCTCCATAACACCTCAGCAGTGCCACAGGCTGATTGCCTCCATGCCACGCCGCATTGAAGCAGTCATTTCTGCAAAAGGATTCCCGACCAAGTATTGAGTGCATAACTGAACATAATTATTTGAAGGTTGACTTTTTTTGTATTAAAAACACTTTTCTTTTATTGGTCGGATGAAATATGCTAATTTTTTGAGATAGGAATTTTGGGTTTTCATGAGCTGTATGCCAAAATCATCAATATTAAAACAATAAAAGGCTTGAACTACTTCGAGTTGTGTGTAATGAATCTAAAATATATGAAAGTCTAATGTTTATCAGTACATTACAGAAAATAATGAACTTTATCACAATATGCTAATTTTTTGAGAAGGACCTGTACTTTACCTGTTTTGCAGTGTGGCGGGACCATTGTCTTTGCAGGCTGACTGAGAGATGATTCCATTAAAGGAACTGTGTGTTGCTGAAGGAGGTTCTCACCCTGCCATGTTGTTGTAGAGGGCCAACTCCTACTTCAGAAAACATCCTCCAAACCAGGGGTCGGGAACCTTTTTTCACCAAAGAGACATTTTTATTTTTTTTTTTATTTTTTTTGGCGAGTGCATTTTTTTAAAAGAGCCATTGAAAAACAACAACAACAATATATTACTATAATAAAAAATAAAGGTTTTTAATAATAAAATCTTTATTTGTCCATGTACAACTCAAAAATAAACAAATTTGAAGTATCACATGCTGAATGCATGAATGAAAAACATGATTTTGAAATTCTGGTTAATACATTTCTTTTTCACAAATACATTTTAAAATAAACTAATAATTTACTATAAAAATAGCATTTACTTATTTCGGCTTTCACTTTATGCATTTTCTCTGATTGGATATCTATCCGCTCGTGAAAAGACCAGGTGTAAATGCCCTTTGAAATGCTTTCGAGACGGATTTAATTCCGATCTCTCAAACCACTTAAGGAGGTAGTCTAGGCCGCATTCCAGATTAAACTGCATCTAGTTGTTGAAACCACATATGCAAATTTAAATTCTCCCAAAATGTTAAAATAAAGAACGTGTGAGAGCGTTTTATAGGCTAAATGGCATGTTACAGTCAGATATGACAGCGCTAATGCAACAAACATCGCCGCGGATGAGTAGCTGAGTATCTCTTCAGCAAGCCGACAAGCAAACTGCTACAAATGAAACTGAAAGTAAGTCGCAGATGCTCAACGCACAATCATCTTCATTAAAAGTAGTGAGACGAACTTATCTTTCCAGTGCGGATGCCACACTCTCTCCTCTTGCGGTCTTTCATCGTGAAATTAGCTGATAATTAATACAATGCACCGCTTATCTGTTCCTTTCCTACTACTTTATCTACCTATCTACTTTAAATGTAAATATAAGATCGGATTTAAATCAGCTTTGCGACGAAAATTGATCTGAGCAAATCAGACAGAGCAGAGCACATAGCTTTCAATAAAAGCAAATGTTTCTGTTCACTCATTTTGAAACTTGCTGGCCGATGCTCCTCTGAATGTTTTCTTTTTGCCATCACCACTCACGGCCTTTCCTTAGTTTGACGCAGAACAAAATGTTTCCCATCAGACCCAAATAAATTAAACTTAATCTCATCACTAAAGTGAACATTAGTCCAGTCCTCCTCTGTCCACACAACATGCTCCTCAGCAAATGTGAGCTTAGCCTTTTGATGCTTTCTACTGAGAGGTTAAACATGCCGAGACAGATCAAGCAATTCCAGCTGCAGTTTTGGACCAATTCCCTATAGAGAGTCTCTGCATTATTCTGTACTCTCGTACATTTGTCTTACGCGGACAATCAGCCTTTTGGGGGGACTTGAATAAATTAGTGTCATTGTAAACCTGCAATATTGAAGAAATCACAGATTTGGAATGACCAACTTATCTTGTAATGGCTGAAAGGTCATCTCTTTGGCCTTTATCTGGACAACTTCCTGTCGCAGGGTTTCAGTCACCTTAGTTATTAAATAATTTTCTCTATTTTTCATCTCAACTGTATGTGTAAGATAGAAACCAAATTACTCATGTTGTGATAAAATATTTTGGTCATACCACCCAATCCTGAGTGTTACATGAACCAGATGTATCATAAAATGGCAATAAATCAATCAATGAATCAATAAAGTATGTATGTATGTATGTTTATGCAGGGAACATGTTTCAAAAACCACAAGATGTGTATTTGTGATTTATGTCTGCAGGGAGTCTTTCAATATTGCATACAGGTACAATGACAATATGCCAGTCAAGGACAAAGCATGATCATGTTTATAAATCCTGTGAGCTTGTGAGAACTTTCTAGTCTTTCTGGATGTGGTAAGCATGTAACCCACTAACACCGATTCTCACTCTATTTACTATCTCTTACTCTCTCTCTCTCTCTTTCTCTCTCTCCCCATTGCAGTTGCCATGGAAACAGTTCTGGTCTTCCTTTTTTCCCTCCTAGTCTATGTGGCGGGTAAGTCCCCCCCCCACTCCCCTTCCATTTCACTCCAAGCTCCCTGTGTCCACTGGGATTGGAAAGAACTGGAAAAGGATAGGGAAAAAGCCATGACATGACACATTAGCACCATTCTAGGGTTCTTACCTGAGAATTTGATCAGTGACCCCTCCTAATCTGGGATCACATTTATGTGTTTGTGTGTGTGTGTGCTCCATAGACTCATCTAAAGCTCTGTGTTTGTACCGCATGCATGCTTTTACATGTCTGTGAATTGCTGTCCTGCTTTTGCCAAACAAACTTAATTTGCAAAATGAGAGCATCCATTTAAATAACATTCCCATCCATCTCAGTCCTCTGAGAGACTCCACCCTACCCATAATTAGGCCACATGAAACAGCCAGCACATGTGCACTAGATTCATACTCACACACAGCTCTCGACACTGGTAAAAAATTAATCCTTTAGGTTTGTCAACATTTGCACACTGCTAAAAGCATGCACTGTTGACTGTCAGACTAGTTTCATCTGGTTATCTTTCACAATGCCTCTTTTACAGTTTCCTTCTTTTTATTCTTGCCTTCATTGTTTGTTCCTTCTTTCCTCCATTCCTTATGTCATTTCTTCACTGTTTCTTTTTAATAGTTGCTTTCCTACACTAAACTTGGTTAATTACCAAAAATAGACAGGTTTTTTTGGTAAATACTACATAATACACTCTTAAAAATATAGGTTCCAAAAGCAAATGATGCCATAGAAGAACACAGTGAACAGTTTTGAAAAGAACCATTAATTTCTTAGAGTTAAGAATATTTAAATAGTTTAAAGAATCTTTTGTGCAATGGAACGTTTCCATGGATGTTAAAGGTTCCTCATGGAATCATAGTACATCATACTGAACCACAAGCCACCCTGGGTGTATATGGCTTTCAATGCAATCAGAGTTATTTAAAAAATGTTCTGGCTCTTCCAAGCTTTATAATGGCAGTGAATGGGTGTTGACATTCAATAGTCCAATAGAAATCCAATAAAGTGCGTCCATCCATCATAAAAAGTACTCCACACGGCTCTGGGTGGTTAATAAAGCCTTCTGAAGCAAATTGATGAATTTGTGAAAGAAAAATATCCATATTTAAAATTTTATAAACCATAATCTCTACTGTAGCTTCTGCTAACTGTCATACATACGTTCACATCATAGTGGCTTTCCAACGGATGATGTAGGAAGTGCAGAAGTGCAAAGGAGAGAGAAAAACAAAATACTGGCCTCAAATTAGAAGCAAAAAATGTGATTTGTTAAAAAATAAAAAATAAAGTAAAAATAAAAGTCGGAGGATTTTGATATAAGACAAGAGGAGACTGGTTTCCCTTTGTTTTGCCAAACAAAATAAATTGTGCTTCCTTTTTTTTTTTTTTAACTTGCTACTCCTACGTCCTATGTCTTCTGCTGGAACGCCACTTTCTCTCGAGGATGCACACACAACAGTTAGCAGAAGTTAGAGATTCTAATTTATGAAGTTTTAAATATGAATATTTGTCTTACACAACTGCTTTAATTCACTTCAGAAGCCCTTTATTACCTTACCCCCTGGACCCATGGGGAGTACTTTTTATGATGGATAGATGCACTTTATTGGACTTCAAAATCTTAACATCCATTCACTGTAATTATAAAGCTTAGAAGGAGCCAGGAGATATATATTCAGGGTCAACTATCTCAGTTTCAGACTTTCTACAGACACATTTTCTATTTTTTCAGCAAATTTTTGTTTATTTTAATAGCAGTCTTTCAAAAGTAAAGATTTCCCCATAGATTTCACAGCAAGATTCGCCCCGTTGACCAACAGAAATCTGGTTTGAATGTGACTTCTCAGTGAGCTGTGCTTCACACATCAGTATACTATTGACAATAGACAATGTATATTTCTTGCCCACAAAATCTCTCCCAAATTTTGCTGTGTGGCAGCACCTTTAAGACAGTATGTAAACATAAGCACCAAAAAGCCATTTTTGATGTCAGTCATCAAAAATGATCTTTGAGAGCTGTTTCGTTTTCTTTGCCGATCCAGAAGAGAAGCACTTTTGTTTTACTTTTGTCCAATTTTTCAGAATCTTCAGCATTACTTCTGAGTGATAGTACTGTAAACGGTGTGGAGTAATGACATTCTCTGCCAGAATGTTATAATTGGTCCAAATCAGATGGCAATTCTTACGTCAGTGCATCCTGACTTCGTATATTCTCATCTGGAATCTTATGCTTTGTTCAAGTCAAGTCAAGTCAGCTTTATTTATATAGCGCTTTTTACAATACAAATTGTGTCAAAGCAGCTTTACAGTATCAAATGGGAAAGTAATATATCAATAATTCAAAAGAAACTTTAAACAATTTTAGTTTGAGGAAATTAATCAATAGTTCCAAATTAATAAATTGTTTGTCCCCAATTTAGTTTTCCCCAATTTAGTTGTTGTCCCCAACTGAGCAAGCCATAGGCGACAATGGCAAGGAACCAAAACTCCATCTGTGATACTGATGGATAAATAAAAACCTTGGGAGAAACCAGGCTCCGTCGGTTCACACAAATTACTGGTAATTTTACAACTTCCTGTCTCAGAAAATTGCCAGAAATTAAAGATCCTGTTCATACATGATCTCAAAACAGTAATTTTCCAACAAAGGTTGTACATGTGAAAGCCTGTCATGGTCTCCTCATTACCTTCTTTCTTTTTTCTCCCCTCTTTTTTATGTTCCTTTTTTCTTCCTTCTTTATTTTTTTCCTTCACTGTCTCATTATTCCCTTTGCTGTTCCTTCCTTCTATCTGTCTATTCTATTTTTTTTTTTTTTTTTTTGCTTTACTGGACCTTTCTTACCTTCATTGATTGTCACCTTCCTTCCTTCCTTTCTATTCTTCCTTCCATCCATTTATCCATCCATCCTTCACTGTCCCTTTCTTCTCTTCCTTCCATTATATGTATGTTATTTTCCATCAACCTTTTTCTTTTTCTTTTTTTATTGATTTATTATTTTTTTTTTTGTCATGTTTCTTGTCAAGTGTCTCTCTGTGTCAGGTGTCTTTTTCATTGCCTGTTTTTGTTCCATAAAGTTCTCCTGACCTTGGTCTCTCCTGTAGTTCCTTTTCAACTCTTGTGTGAGGGTGTGTAAAAAGAGGAAATATGTCGTTTCATTTGTGAGAGCCAAATTACATAATCAATAGAGCTTTTATGAGGGGTGGGGGTAATATCCATCCTATAAATACCTTCACCTGTCAAATTATCCACTGCCAGCTATCAAATGCTATATAAAGAGACTTGCTATTTTAATAAACTGTCAGGCTTGTATTTAAGACTGTTAACTCCATAAAGGCTCATTTCCAGTTTGACTGTGTTTCTATACAATCAACTCTATTGTAAGATAACAGCATAAGTTAAGATAATTGTAAAAGCACAAATCCTAGGTTGCTTGGAAAATCTTTTTAAACTCATTGTTTGACAAACCGGAAAGCTGTTAGTCTGAGTGAGTTTTCCCTTCTGCCTCACAGGCATTGATTTAGTCTAATGGATTCTTAGATTTTGATATACAACAAATGGTATTGACCCTGTCAAAAAACCCTGTTATTATGGCTGAATCAGATCACACATTCATTAGGCAATGTCATATTTCTGCCAATATTGCATCTAGCTTAGGGCTCTGTGATTCTCAACAAGGAAAAACACCCACCACAAACAAATAACATAATGCAACACTCTTGTTTCAGTTATTGGATGTTTCTGTGAATATAGTGATCTATAATACTAACAATTCCACTCTGTGTTTCTCTTTCCTCATAATGGTTTCTGCTCTCTGTATTGATCTTCTGTCTTAGCTTTGTCTGACTCTGCTGCCCAAGGCAAGTTACCTCTTATTTTATATTCAGCATCACTGCACATTACTGTTTTACCATGCATATGTACAGTAAGCCTAATGACTAAATGTGTGATTTCTGATTGTTTTCCATCAGATGGAAAAGAGAAGGCATTGGAACCATTTGTATACGGTAAGAATGAATACTTACAAAAGCTTTCACATGTTAGTATTGTATAACAAGGATTATGTCACTTTATAAGGAACATACTTCTCAAACAGCAGGAACCCAAAGAGAGTGGGATTGGTATTTTGGCTTTCATCACCTGTATAGTCACACTTCATATACAGTCATATTCATCTGTGCCTTCAGAATGCAATTACACTGAGGTTTTTTGTTTTTTTTAATAGTGTTTACATTAAAACTAATTAAAGTATTTTGATAATCCCCAGAATACTATTTAAAACCTGAAAAAAATTGTAAATAATCTTTTGAAATACAGGTCAAAATGGGCTCCAAAATGTTTTGTATCCACTCAAACCACAATTGCAGCATGCAAACACATTGCATTTGTAGTGTAAACACTAATACATCTTGATGCGTCTGTGAAGAACCACCTACCCACCTGTCAATCAAATATGTGGTTAAACAAGGATCATAATACCAAGTGTAAATAGAGCCTTAGTAAGGCCTCACAAGTAAAAAACATCACATCACACTCCTTCGAGATGACTATAAAGAAAAGAAAGAATATGAACAGCCTGGTCTCATTGTTTATACCAAGCTGATCTCATGATGAAAACGTACCTGTGGGAACTTTTTCGCAAGACGTGAAATACGTACCGTCACGTACGTTTCGTGACACATTCGATGTGATGTCCACTGAGTGGCGCTAAAAGATGAAACGTACATATGGTGAAATATGAAACAGATGAACGTACATATGGTATGTATGGTATTTTGGTTTTGTATGTGTCACGAGTTCTGAATTAAAATGTCCATTGAGTGGCGCTATAACTCTAATGCTCTGTGATGTTTTAAAAGCACTACAGCTAAACCTTCCCGATAATATGAACAAAAGCAAATGTGATGAAAATGCAATCACAAGCATGCCGATTTAGCTTCTGGAAACTACAGTGATTTACTTATTGTTATGTTTTCGTCATGAGATCAGGTAGGTTTATTCGTAGGTATTAGTATGTAACGTTTACAAGCACAAAACATACAATTTTGTATTTTTTTATTCATGTTGAAACTTACAATTTGGATGTATTTCAACATTTAAAGTGTAAAAACTGCTACGTTTTTTAAGCTAAAAAAGTAAAATATATACAAATCTTTAAAAATATTTGTATCAATGCATTTTGTAGCATTTTTTTCAATAAGTGATTTAGATTTTAAGGCCCCTTAACCTACTCCCAAATCAAAACTTTACCCATTTTACAGTAAATGTAAAAATATATAAAGCGTATATATAAATTATTTTTATATATATGATAATTTTAGTAACAATATCCCTGATAGCACACGTACATCACAGAGACGTCTATTTGACATCTGCTTTTACATCTGCAAGACATATTTTTTAAAGTGTTTGCTCATCTGCAATATGTCTGTTGGACGTCTCCTATCAGATGTCAAACAGATGTATATTAGATGTCTTTAAGATGTTTATGGTTTAGAATGTATGTTAAACTAACATCTTACAGACGTCTGTCAGATGTTTGTACACAGCAGATGCTTTCCAGATCAAATGATCTGTCGCAATCTGTGACGAGGCAGGCGAGAGCCAATGAGCGTTCGATTTTCCTGCTGCAAAACCTGTCATAAGGTTTCTTGAAACAGCAACTTTTAAATGTAAAATGAGCGCGTCAGTGCAGGTTTTGACACTTATGGCGCTGCTCAGGATGGAGATGAGGACTGTTCCTTGCAGTTGCATAAATTCTGAAGATTTGGATTACAGCGCATGAATAAAATAGATTGCTTTTGTAATTATGTTACATTTTTATTGTTAGTTGCACCTTTTGTGTCCCATGGTAAGCAAAGTAAATGATTGCAGAAATTGTATTCGTTTTAACATTGTGTATTCTTCTAAATGAGTCGGCAGCAGAGAACAGAATGAAATGTTGTCATTTCATGTTAAGTGAATGAGTAAACAATTTAATAATGCAATTGAAAACATAATGCCCTTGATATGACAACTGAAAATAATAATAAACTTATTGCTGCAATTTCAGTATTTATAAGGATTCATTTATAACTTTGCAAAATTATTTGCACGCAAATAATTAAAATATTATATACGTTTAAATGCTGAAAATACCTTATGTACGTTTAGATGCTTTAAATATGTCAGTTTTGTACATTTTAGTGTATAAAACGTAAGTAAATGTACATTTTGTAGAACCACGTTTTATGTCAAATTCAAACGAATTATCATGAGATCATGTTGGAATAAAACCATTACAATTGCAGATACTACATCAAGCTGTTCAACCAGACAGGCAGTTGTCAGGGAAGAACCCAAAGGGCCAGTTTCTCACTGACAGAGCTCCAGAGCTCTTTGGCTGCCCAGACATCAACAACCACTTCAACACTTCACAGGTTTGGCCTCTTTTGGAGAGTGGCTAGAGGCAAGCCACTTGTGAGCGAGGCCACAATTACAACATTATGCCTTGAGTTTGCCAGAAGGAAAAACCTGCAATCTTCAGTCAGATAATTTTGTAGTTTGAGTTCAGAGCTTAGCTCTTGGGCCCACAAGCTGGTGTTAGGTTTGACAGAAACAAAATTCATCTTAACACCCAGGTTGGATGATGGTAACTCAGTGGTTAAAGTTACAACTGAGTATGGAACCTTAACCACATATTGCTGCAGGGGTTTTCCTTGGAAAAATGTTTTGGATATTTATTTTATTTTGTTTATTTTTTAAAATTATCTCCTGAAGAACTAATACCTAACACTTGCCTGGGGAGCTCTATGGCATTGTAGATAAAAGTTCAGGGCAAGCAATCACAATGTTGCATAAGTGTAAATGCATGAATGGATTTATTTAATTCAGCCAGAGATCAGTGTATAAGTCAAAAATAATTCAAAAACAGTTTTATGAGAGACAACCATTTATAAGTATGGCAACTGATTTTACTGTATGTTTGCCCAATGACAAAGAAATGATCAGTCTATAATTTCAATGGTAGGTTAATTTGAACAGTGAGAGACAGAATTAAAACAATAAAATCCAGAAAAACGTATTTCAAAAATGTTATACATTGCATTTTAATAAATGAAATAAGTATTTGATCCCTTTGCAAAACATGACTTTGTACTTGGTAGCAAAACATTTGTTGGCACAGAGGTCAGACGTTTCTCGTAGTTGGCCACCAGGCTTACAAACATCTCAGGAGGAATTTTGCCCCACTCCTCTTCAAGTCATTAAGGTTTCAAGGCTGATGTTTGGCAACTCAAACCTTCAGCACCCTCCACAGATTTTCTATGAGATTAAGGTCTGGAGACTAGCTAGGCCACTCCAGGACCTTAATGTGCTTCTTCTTGAGCCACTCCTTTGTTGCCCTAGCTGTGTGTTTTTGGGTCATTGTCAATGCCCTGGCTGAGGGAAGGAGGTTCTCACCCTAGATTTGATGGTACATGGCCCTGTCCATCGTCCCTTTGATGCGGAGCAGTTGTCCTGATCCCTTAGCAGAAAAACACCCCCAAAGCATAATGTTTTCATGTTTGACGTTGGGGATGGTGCTCTAGGTCATAGGCAGCATTCCTCATCCTCCAAACAGGGCGAGTTGAGTTGATGTCAAAGAGCTTGATTTTGGTTTCATCTGACCACAACGCTTTCACCCAGTTCTCCTCTGAATCATTCAGATGTTCATCGGTAAACTTTAGACAGGCCTGTACATGTGCTTTCTAGAGCAAGGGGACATTTCTAGCACTGCAGGATTTCAGTCTTTCACTGTGTAATGTGTTACCAGTTGTTTTCTTGGTGACCATGGTCCCAGCTGCCTTGAGATCATTGAGAAGATCCTCCTGTGTAGTTTTGGGCTGATTCCTCAATGTTCTCATGAACATTGAAACACACCAAATGTTGTCACCTTCTCACCAAGCTGCTTGGTGATGGTCTTGTAGCCCATTCCCGCCTTGTGTAGGTCTACAATCTTGTCCCTGACATCCTTTGACAGCATTTTGGTCTTGACCATGGTGGAAAGTTTTGAATCTGATTGATTGATTGCTTCTGTGGCCAGGTGTCTTTTATACAGGTAACAAGCTGAGATTAGGAGCACTCTGTTTAAGAAATCTTGTTGATTGATAGGGAATCAATTTATAACTTTTTCTGAATGCATTTTACTGGATTTTTGTTGTTGTTGTTGTTGTTGTTATTCTGTCTCTTACTGTTCATATAAACTATCTATAGCTATTTGCTTTGTTTTAAATATAAAATATTATTAAAAATAATCTATAGAAACTATAGAAAATACTATTTCAGTCTTTCTACTTCAGAACTTTGTTTAATTCAGTGTGTTACTTGTCATTTCTACATATAACTCTGCATATAATATTTTTTTTTTTCAAAGAAAAATAAATGTATCCATAACATTTTGAATTAAAATGTAGTAAACAATATATTTTTATTTTATTTATTTATTTATTTATTTTTTTTTTATGTCCCTTCCTGATAAAATATAATTCAAAATCCCATTCTACATTTTTTTTTCTTCTCTGAATATCCTGTTTCATCCAAGAATGTTGCATTTTATAAGTAAACTGTTCTCACATAAGCTTGAGTCCTTCTTAAAAGATAACTCAAAAAATTAAAAGCCTTTATTTCTCACCCAGACTATGAGAGTTTGAGGATCGGGGGTTTGGCGTTTGCTGTGGTGCTGTTTGCCCTGGGAGTGCTCCTTATTCTCAGTAAGAAACATTGTTGTATTTATAATTTTTCACTCATCATTTTCAGTCAGAAGCTAAATCACTCAGACATTAGTGTAAAGCAAAAGAGATCAGAGCACAATAGCCAAACTGAGCTGCCTAACAATAGATAACAGCAGTGCTTTTATTCAACTAAGCATGAGATGAAGTTTTATTATGAAATAGAGATGCATGAATATATGTCACACCGGGTCGTAGAGATATAAATGAAGACACGCTTGCTATCAACATGTCATGCGGGTTACAAGAATAACATATGTAAGCTATTATTATCCCTTATTATCCCAGTAATTATCACAAAATAAAACCAGACAGGTCATTTGTATGGTTTGACATTCATCCGTTTAATCTAAATCGCATTTCTTGTGTGCACCCTGCAGGCCGCAGATGCCGTTGCAGTATCAACCAGAAGCCCAGGTTAGTCCTATACAGCCTTTTTGATTCTCTGTCATGCGTTGCATGGGTTTATAGCAATTTTTTTTATATTATATATTCTCTCAGGGCTCCAGGAGATGAAGAAGCTCAAGCAGAGAACCTCATGGTCTCCAAAGGTGAGATGCAGTACTGTCTCTTGTAATACTCATTGGCCATGTTTAACAACTTTTTCCAACCTCATCTCATGACGAAAAACGTACCTGTGGGAACTTTTTGAAGTTGCGAAGTACGTACCACCATGTTTAATGACATATTAGATGTTAAATATACACTGAGTGGCACTAAAAGAGTGTTATTTTTTTTCCCCAAACAGATTAACGTACATATGGTTTTATATGACATTGGTTTTGTACATGTCATCGTAGTTCTGACTTGAAATGTCCATTCAGTTGCGCAATAACTCTAATGCTCTGTAATGTTTTAAAAATAACGCATCTGCACCACAAGTATGAACAAAAGTGAATGTGATGTAAAAACGCAATCGCAAACATGCCGTTTTTTTTTTCAGCTCTCTTATCATGAGTAATGTTTTCCACAGGATTTGTACCCTAGGATTCCATATCCTAAGTCCAATTATGTGCTAGCTGAGCTACTGAACAAGCTTGTTATTTCCGGAAAGCAAAACTGTAATCATAACTGTGTATGAAAACGATTACAAGTGCTTGCTGTATTATCATCTCTAGTTTTCATTTCTGTTGGAAACTGCAGTGATATGTACTTATTGGTACGTATTTCGTTTCTTGCTAAAAAGTTCCCACAGGTAAGTTTCTCATGAGATCAGGTAGACTTTTTTTAACTGCTGTTCTTTTATTTATCTTCCTCATAAAGCCAAGGAGACCCCTAAAACAGAAAACTGAAACAGTCCAGGTACAGCGACTTTCCTTACAGAAGCAGAAATTACTAAAGTGCAGAATCCTTGCTGTGTTATGTAATATCGGTTATTTCTTCTCAGTGTTGCTGAACACATAGCTGTGGCTGAACAACTTCACTGATGCTGCAGATGCTGATGATGAAGCTGATTCCAGACCATGGCTATGAGAGAAAAGAGAGGAAAACAGATTTGTGGGGAGAGGAGACTATGACTCGGATTTGTAATGGGCCAGTGTCTTGTACGTAGACCTCTAGTCCTGTCACGTGAACAGTAACCGTATCTGTCTTTCTGTCAGTGCCCTTTTGCGACAGTCTGTCTTGAGTAAGTTGTTTTAGCAAAGCTAGCCACTTTCTGCAGATTATTCTTAACGTTTTGGGCTCCTCTCCAAATAAACTAGTGTGTGTGGTTTAAAGGAACAGTTCACCCAAAAATAAACATTCTTATTTGTTAAAAACTTATATGTAATGCTGTTATTTTTTTATGTTGAAAACAAAAAGAGATACAATTAAAGATTCTTTATGTAGCCCTTATCATATAATGACAAAACCTAAAAAAGAACAACAAAAAAACAACACCAGATTTAATTTTGGATGGACTGTCCCTTTAAAAAAATGTTTTAACGTCTAACAGTGAATAACTGTAACTCTTACTGTTGGTGAGACCACTTGTTATTGTCATTTGTGTCGCACCCGCTGTTTTTTCTCTTGTAGATTGTATAGATTATATGCACACATATTTAAAGTATTTAATATAAGTATTAATTCATATGTGATGCAGAATATATATATATATATATTTGAATACACAGTGTATGCGTGTGTGCGCGTGTGTATGAATAGATCCTGTAGAGCTTGTGTGAATGCGTGTGTGCATGTACGCCCACATTCAGGGCAGCTCCTCCCGACAATCTTTCGCTCATTGTACCCAGACCAAGCACAAAAACAACACAGTACCACTACTGTACCACAGGGGGCGCTGTACCGCTGTCCTTTGATCAGCTGCAACACTGCCGGGCTCAAAGCCCCCATTCGGACCCACAGTCTAAACGTCTGCGGCCTGAGAATGAGACCGCAGGAGCAGTTCACTTCACCATAGTGCCGCAAACCTGTGTCCTTTACCTTTACTATCACACGCCTTCTGTAGCCTATGTATTTTCTTAATGGAATAGCTCACCCATAAATGTGAATATTGTACCATTGTCTACTCACCTTTATGTTTATGTAACTCTACAAACAAGATGGTTGTCATTGTTACGTGGAGCACAAAAAAAAGATATTTTCTTGAATGTCAAAGCAGCTGTTTGCCATACATTGAGTATAGTGCAAAGTATATTAGCGCATTTTTGTGTGCATGAACACAAGTGGTCAACGCATGTGCACAAGAAAGTGTCATCCCTGTCTAGTTTCTGAACTATTATTTAAAAGTTATGAGCCACAAAAATGTCAGATGTTGTCTGTGAATGTAAATTGTTGACAGTGTTGCCACCCAGTGTTGCCAAGTCCGCAGTTTTTCAGCAGAATTGGGCTACTTTACCACTGTTGCTGGGGGTTGTTTTTCATGTCCGCGGGTTGAAGCAACCCTAATAACATAATATTTAGCCCCTGGAGTGCTAATTTTACCAGGGGAACCCTGCCAAAAAACGTGTATTTTAACACCCGGAACACAATTTTTAATGGAGGATCCCCTTCAAAACGCGATTGGGCTACTTTTGGGCTAATTTTAAGTAGCAGTTGGGCGGGTTTTGTTGTGAAAACCTGGCAACCCTGTTGCCACCTTGTGGACAAACCAAATAATGGAAAATATGTGACAAAACATGTAAAAACGAAGTACACTTTGGCCTTACACCGTGTCCTAACTACACGCGATGCGTCAAGATTCAAGCGACAAGGCTGCCCACAGCAGACGTGACGCAACAGCGCAACGAATCAGTGACAGAATCACTGAAATATTATTCAGATTATAATTGTCATAGTTTGTATGTTGTTGTTTCAGCAGTGCCATCGCAGAAATAGAAACTGTTTCTGAAATGTGTTTGTGTGTCGCTGTCGTGGCTAGTTGGGACAAAAACTACAATAATCATGAGAAAGATTACTTTTATTGTGTGTTACCGCGTTGCGTTGCATGTAAGGACACGGTGTTACTGGGACTAGCTGGAACTATCATAAAAGTATTTGATATGGCTTATGTTTTATGCATGATGGTAAGGAACAGACTGAAATTTAAATCATTATTTGATGATGTAGTTCTCATCATTTGGCGTTCTTCTCCAACTCTGCGCTATAATTTAAGGTAAACAGCGTGAATGAGATGGATTGGGAGGTTTACGGCAAACGAAATTCCAGGGCTATGGCATACTTAATACTTCGAATCACATTAAGTTGAGTAAGCTAAACAATGACACAATATTGATTTGGGGGTAAGCTAACACTTTAATATCACTCGTATGGGACCAACATCGGCCTCTGAAGAGACCAACCTTTGCATTTGTGTGCGTCTGCGTACGTATGTGAGTGTGTTGTTCCAAACATCACTTGCTGTGATAAACCTATGAGAGCTGTAGAAATGTAGGTCAGTTTATATAAAGAAAGAAGCGTTTCACAGAATATTTAATCAGATGTATTCAACAGTCTAACTACAGATGCTTCGCTATTAGAGAGGAATTTAATACATATTCGTCTCATATCTGTGCAGCTGCTGTGTTTGGCCGCTCTTCGTGCTTCGAAATAAATAAAGTCTTTGTCTGACACAGGCATCGGTGCGTGGATTCATTTTGTGTGTGTGTGTGCGTGTGTTTTGAGACATCTGGATAGAGATGCCAAGCTATAGTAAATCTCTCTTCTTCTCGTTCCTTTAAAAAGGTCATACATCACCTGCCAGAAAAAAAAAAATACGTCAGGTAAAAAAAAATATTTAAGACCCTCTAGACTTAGTTATCCATCAGAATGATCGATTTGACACAATTGTTGCGTCTTGTCCTGTGTTGTCGACTAAAAAGGGGGGTTGAAGTCGATACCGACGTCTGAAAGCTCTCTGAGGTCCGTTGGCTATACTTCAAAGTCGAGACAGAATATGGCCACGATCACTCCCGGCGTTTTATACTGTGATGTACTGTGACTTCCCTCGGGCAATGATTCCAAAGGTTGGGCTCAGTGGTATTTTATCATAGTTTGAAGGCCAGTGTTTATGGGCTAATAAATGTGTTTCAAAGAATGGTGGGGCGGTCAGATTTACGAATGCTCTGGGAGGCAGGGAGGGGTAGAGGGATGAAATACACCTGGACTTAAGACACTCACTTTAGCCAAGACGTCTGGAGGAAGAGGAGTTTTCCACAGTACAGGTGAGCTGAGATGGGAACTGTGTTATGGATTTTTGCAGAACATCAGCATTTCTAACAAGTTTTTATTGGTTTATTGTTCATGACTTGACAGCTGAGGTTTGGGACATGTTAGGTTGCATGTTCATGCTCTGTCGATATTCACTTTGTAGACTTGTAATTTCAAAACGACCTTTTTATATTACTTTTAAATTACTTTCAAATGTTTTACAGACTAAACTTAGTCAAACGATATTTTTATGAATCTTCAATTTTATGAATCTGCTTTTTATTATTATGGTAACACTTTACAATTAGGTTCCATTAGTTAAAAATACAGTCGTTCATTGTTAGTTCATGTTAATTCACAGTGCATATTCGGGGTCAAAATACAGTGCATGTTGAAAACTACAATAAAACAAACATGGATAAGTGGATATATGTAATTTTGAGGCTGTGTAATCCTTGTAATAGGCTACAAAAAAAAAACCAAGACCATTTTAAAAAATACAACAAAACAAATTCTAATGGACACTTAATAGCAGTTAGCATGCTCTTAGCATGTGAAAAATCTTTGCATGCCTTAGAATAAATATTTTTTGGTGGCAACTTTGTTTCTGGAACACTGAAAATATAATACAATACAAGCAAACAAATAATAAATTAATTAATTAAAATAGACAAATAGCTGGAATTAGCATTATCTTATTCTAAATACTGGATGCATGACTTGCAGTTATTAACCTTGGTGTTAGTGTGATCCATACCATACAAAATACAATAAAAATGACATTAATTTTTTTTTTTTAATTCTGGGGTAAATGTAATGCAGGAACATCGTTATTATGACTTTAAGCATGTAAAAGTTCATTGCATGCATGAATTGCAATTAAAAATTTAGCTACATTTACTTTTATGCTGTATACCCCTAGTAAAATATTTATTGACATATTGCTCAAGACTTACTGAAAATTGCATTTAAACTTTAATTGGAGTACTATTTGTGCACAATACACATTTCTTAATATTAAGCTTAAAATATGTTTTAATGACACTATTATTGAAGATTGTATGATCTTTAGAAAATATCGGTCTTTATCAATCAAATATACTTATCTTTAGTTGGACTTCAGTACTACTTCCGTACAATTCAAGTGTATCAAGGGCAAATTAGTTGTCCCAGACTTTAAGTATACCAGTTTACTATACTAAAAGTAAAGTTGCAGGGTATTTTTTTATTAAGTGCATAATATATTAATACATAATATGTATTTATTTGTCACTAGGGACCAGATACTCTTTCATTTTACTTTTCACGTTAACATTTTGAATAGTACTTTATAGTGTTCATGTCAGAAAGTTTTGAACGTTACTAGTCAATAAGTATGTGTAATTATGGGTGGTGTGGTGCAGTGGTTGAAGGTTAGATCAAGAAAAGTTGCTCGTCTGTGCAAGGAATGAACAATAAGCCAAAACCACTGTGCCCTAGAGCAAAGCATTACAGAAAAAGCTAACATCATAGACCTGAAGTGTTTGTTTGTCTGACAAGATCTGCATATAAAATTGAAAAGCAAACTGCCCTGACTTGAGACTTTATGAGTCATTTTCTCTTCAAAGCAGCATGAGTTAATCATTACTCCTGAGATATAGATTGGGAAGTGAATCAATATAAGCACTGTACTTAATAAAGCCCAGAGGAGCTGAAATGAGAGAAATGTCTCAGGGTCTGCAAATAGACCTTTTCAATACCATTTTCTGGCTGTGTGACTATTCTTGAGTTGAGCTGTGCAAACGCATTAAAACAATTCTGAGAAAATGTCAGATTTCTTTAAAGCAGCAACAAATTGATGTATACAGATATCCACTTTAATTAAGACAGTGATATATTCATGACGATGAATTCCATTCACTTACCTTATACATGAAAACTACTGACATACAGTTGCTTTAAACCCCAAAAAAGTGCAGAATTGAATTATAATGTTTCATTATGATATACATCACCAGTTTTGCCATCCGCACTGTGATCCACAAAGAGCAGCCATGTCATCTGGAGCAGGTGAGTCTGATTTTTAAGAGTTTGCTTGAACTGCTGTAGTTGTATTCTGCTGACTCCTTCACAGTGTTAATGAGAGCTGGAGAGAGAATCTGTCCATAAAAGCCAGTCCTTCCTTGTAAGATTGCGCTGCACTATAAAAATAAGACCAAACACTTTAAAACAAGCACAGCATTATGGGTTTATGGTATGTTATTGCACTAGTTTTGCATTAAAATTCCATGAAGGCTGGTTTTATTAATATGGGTTTCTATGATTGTACTGTATATGGGTGTTTTGTGTATTCTATGACTGATGTAATGTGTTTAATATAATTTTGCCTCAGAAATTACATTTTGCACATCTTTGGAAAAATGTTGGGAAGAAAAAAATATATATTTACGTATGTACATGTAGTATTTACAAAGTATAAATATTTTAAACAATGATGAAAGCATGCTTTAGACACACCCTCTCATTTAAGGTTTTTAAAGAAGTCTCTTATGCTCATCAAGGCTGCATTTATTTAATCAATAATACAGAAGAAAAAAAAAACTGTAATATTGCAAAATGTTATTACAATATAAAATAATGTTTCTTTTATTATTATTATTTCAATATACTTTACAATATAATTTATTCCTGTGATGCATAGATGAATTTTCATCAGCTGTTACTCCAGTCTTAAGTGTCACGTGATCCTTCAGAAATCATTCTAATATGCTGATTTATTATTAGAATGATCAATGTTGGAAATAGTTGTGCTGCCAAATTTTTTATTTTTTTTTGCAACCTGTGATTCTTTTTCAGGATTCTTTGATGAATAACAAGTTAAAAAGAACAGCATTTATTCAAAATATAAATATTTTCTAACAATGTAAATCTATGCTATCACTTTTTATTAACTTAACACATCCTTGGTGGAAAAAGTATTAATTTCTTTCAAAAAAAGAAAGAATAAAAATTTACTGACCCCAAACTTTTGAACAGTGGTGTATATTGTTAGAAAACCTTTCTATTTTAAATAAATGCTGTTTTTTTTAACCTTTTATTGATCAAAAATCCTGAAAAAAAGTATAACAGGTTCCAAAAAAAAAAAAAAAAAAAAATGAAATAAAAAATAAGCAGCGTAACTGTTTCCAGCACTGATAATAAATCAACCTATTAGAATCATTTTTGAAGGATCATGTGACACTGAAGACTGGAGTAATGATTCTGGAAATTCAGCTTTAATTACAGATATAAATTAAATTTTAATGTATATTAATATAGAAAAAACATTGATTTACATCTTAATAATATGTCACTATATAATTTTTTTTCCTGTATTTTTGATCAAGTGAAAACAGCCTTGATAAGCATAAGAAACTTCTTTAAAAAACATTAAATGAGAGGGTGTGTCCAAACTTTTGACTGGTAGTATATATATATATATATATATATATATATATATATTAATGGTCCCTTTAATGCCAAATGCTATAATGTTTTTTTGATGTCTATGTGGTTTTATTTTTATTAAAATTATGTTCAATAATATCTTCCTCACCTCATTCCAACTTTTCTTTCAACAGTTGACTTTAACTTGCTCACTGGCCAATTCCTTTCAAACATCTTTGAAGCAATATATTCTGAAAGTGCTATTCAAATAAAACTAAATGAAACCCCACCACCTCATTTGCAGGCCTGTATTTGCATGTTATTGGAGGTGTTGCAGTTCAGCCATATTGTGAATGACAGTTATGCCACATGTTTTCCCTGCAGACCTTGATTTCCTCTTCTAACTCTATTATTGTCATCACCTCTGGGCAGAAGTAGGGCATGTCTCGACCAACAAGTAAATACAGAACTAAATCCTTTCGGGAAATCACATACATAATATATGAAAACTCACAATGGCACATGAACACACGCACAGACAATTCATCATGGCTGAACAGTGATTCCCGACCAGGGGCCCATATGCCCTATACAGGGTACTTAATCGTGCATTTCAATTAAG
Organism: Cirrhinus molitorella; assembly: GCA_033026305.1. Lineage (NCBI taxonomy): Eukaryota > Metazoa > Chordata > Actinopteri > Cypriniformes > Cyprinidae > Cirrhinus > Cirrhinus molitorella. The sequence goes on from CM065134.1 coordinate 20,989,588, forward strand.
CTTTGTTAAACCTATTAAACTGGAAAATAATTGATTAATCCACCAAAGTGTAAATGCATCTGATTCAGGAGGCAAACACAAATCTCTAAGACAGAATAACATGCAAATCAAACCACAAGCAGCCTGAACTCATGACAATTCAAACATATATTTTATGAGGTGGCTAATTCAGATGAATTCGTACAAGTGAGATTGTACAAATTAATACAAATTAGCCACCTCGTAAAATTTTGGATGAATTTGTGCGAATGACTTACCCCTAAACCTACCCATCAGTGGGGTCCACACAAATCATACAAAATTGTATGAGTGAGGTTGTACGAAACCTTTCACACGGATCCATGAAAATGACTTAAACCACTGTTTTATACATGCTATGCCAGTAGATGGCGATGTCACATGCAAACACTTAATATGAATGTCACGTTTCACGAATTCAAATTTTTGTACTTTACATAGATGCTACATGTACATTTGAAAACGGCTTTTTGTGTTTCAAAATTTCTCTGTTCACACTAGTAATATTCAAGTGTTTTCCAGAAGTTTCTCATCCAAATTGAAACATCTGAAAATGTTAAATTCACCTTACTACACATGAGGAAAACCTCATAAAAAGCTCACTGAGCAATGCTGTCTAATGACCAATTTGTACATATTTTACGAGGACTTCACTTGTACGCTTTTGTACATTTTCTGTGTGGAGTAGGTTTAAGGGTGGATTTAGGGGTGGTAATTCATATGAATTCCTACGAATTTGCCATCTCGTAAAAAGAAAACCTTAAGATTTTTCACAAAATGTACGAATTTGTACGAGCTATTTTGTATGAATATCTGTGAATTAGCTACCTTATAAAATATGCACAAATTACTGTGAGATCAGGTTGCTCTGAGATGATACAGACATTACAAACTGAATAATTTTTCACACTCTTTCTGGCAGGGTAATTTTATTTACAAAAATATCCCACCATTCACTGACGACCAGGTCGCACTCACTCACTATTATATGTTTGGTCTAAAAGCAAATGCCCTTATATTTTGCTGCAGAACAGCAATTGTAAGTAAATTTTGTCATCTTTGCCAGACTTTAGTATGAAGAGTGTACAAAGTAACATATTTTTAACACCAGTGTGAAAGTAGCATATAATAGGCACAATAGTGGTATAAACATGTCTATTGATAGTTTTTACATGATGTCACATCCTTACAGGAATGCCCACCTGGAGGGCAAAAGGAGGCTTTACTCCACTGACCGCCAGTTATTTTTACACGGTTTGCATTAAGTAGTAATGTAGTAAAACGATGATGTTAAAGGGTGGAATTCAGTATACACTGTATTACACTTTGTCTACCTGGTCTCAGTAAGCAGATGAACCCAGAATATAAATGCAACCTGCAAAGTTTCACATTAAAGTTTCCCATAGAAAACAATTCCAAAGAAAACTCAGAACTATTTAGCGCACTGAGTTCATATTCCGGCCCGATCTGCTTACCTATATAAAGTATGCATTATCAATAAGGTGTGTACTGAATTTGATCTTTAAATATCATCGTTTTAAATACATTAAGGCACTTTAAGTGTTTTTTTTTTCAGTGTGCTTGTCGCGTTGTTTAGTGAATGAAATATTGTGGCAAAAAATATTGATTGCAAATGGCCAAAACTTGCTCATTGTTTTATTCTTTTGAGAGGTGATCTAAATATTTTTTAGCTTGGAAGCAGATGGAAAATTGACAGGCTTGAAACTGCAGTTCTATGGATGTTTTGCCGTCCAGGCATTGAGACTGAAAGCTATGAATTGGTACAATATGTATCACATGACTAAATGTATCATTGTAATTACATTTATCCACTTTGGAGAGAATAATAATAAAAAAAAAATCCAAAAAACAACAACAAAAATAACAACAACAACAAATGTTTTAGTGTGGACAGAAGGCCGAAATGAAGAGAAAAAATGTGTGTCTTCAAATGATGTCCAGAAATTATATCGTTTTCCAAAAAAAAACAAAAAAAAAAAAAACAACAACTTTGAATTGAGTTTTCAAAAGTTTGCAGACCCCCAAAACACCCCTAAAGATCATGGAGACAGAGAAGGCTGAAAGCACACCCTGTTTAATTTATTTTACAAAAGCTAAGTTTTGTTGTTATTATGTTTTGTTGTTAGTATACACAAATAAAAGTAGACCCTTGAATGATGTATTGCTCTTATATGTACGATCAAAAATTACGAAGTAATTTAAGTTCCTTTAAGAATTATCAGGAAAATATACCACAAAATACAACAGCATGTGTGTCAACCCCAGAGGGTTATTGATGGCACAGAATTTACTGGTGTTTTGAAACTGATGTGTGAATGGTGCTTTACCGGTAAAAAGACTGAACGTCATTACCTATGTGAACAGTGCATTTTTGTATTCACTGGTAAAATCTTTCCAGTACTTTTACATCATTTTACTGGTATTATTGTGTGAAAAGGGCTTTTTATTGGATGTTATGACTAGGGATGCCCAAGAATAGCTGACTAGTCAACTAGTAAAAATTAAGTTATTTAAATCTTACTTTTTTAAAAAATAATACATTTCATTTCACCTCAGACCTTGCATGTATGCGTTTTCTTCGTGTCACTCAGAAATGTCCACTTGGAAGATGAGCAAGGTGTGGCAGAGTATTTACCAGTTCAAAGGGGGACACATTATAAATTGAAAGTGCACTGACTTTCTTTAGAAAGATCTTGTTGACTTTTTTTTATATTACCTCTGTATAATGCCTAATAAAACAGTGTTAAGAGTTATAAGAGTGAGGGTGTTTACAGGGGAAACCATGGTAACCACTGTGTTTCGGCTTGTGCATAAATGCCACCTAATGGCAGAAACTGAATTTGCATTGTCATTGTGTTTCACAGTGTTATAAATGTCAAAGGTTTGATGGAAAATAAGAACAATTTGAATAATGATGTATCTGGAATTGCGCACAGCCCAAGTTATAACAATGTGTAAACATTATCAAAGCGGCATGAAGTGATATTATCTTCAATGATTTTCTTATTTCAATGCCTTATTTCATTTGATCTTATTCTGAATCTCTCTGTTTTCAGCAGCCCCTACAGTAGACCCTGATGCTGACTTTGTCTATGGTAAGGATGAGCAAATTCCTCATGAATATATATATATATATATATATATATAATTGTGTGTGTGTGTGTGTGTGTGTGTGGACAAGACAAATCTGATCACCTATTAAGATTGGAATATGGTCATATTCTTACTATGCCATATGTATAATATAATTGAAATATATATATATATATACAGTATCTTCTTGGTGTGAACATGCCTTAAATCTGTTTGCATGTTTCTGTATTAATCAGAATTTTGCATCATGTATCTTAATTACAATATCCTTATTCATATGCTCTTCTGCCTCTGCTTCACAGACTATGAGAATCTGCGCATCGGAGGCCTGATCTTTGCTGGGATCATTGTGGTACTATCGGTCTTCCTCCTGACAGGCAAGTGTTTAGCTAGCGCGCCTGTTTGTCTCGTATGAGTCATATGAAATCACTGATGTGTAATGACTGTCTGGTCCTGTAGGTAACCGCATCAGACGGTGTGGCAAGCCTAAGGTAAGCACCCATAACTTACTCGTGTGTTTCTGGTGACATCTAGTGGACATCGTAGAACAAATATTGTAAATTTAAATAAGGAAGTTGTCGTTTTTTACTCCAGTGAATACGTCTAGAAGTAGTTTTACTTTTATTTGTAAGAATTTATCTTAATCTTATTAATCTTAATAATAATAAAATAAAAAATAACATTAACATTAACAAAAATCATTATGAGAAATGCCCTTTTTCTGAGAACTTAGAACTCAGGGTTGCTTTTAGCGTTTCGTGGATCTGCTTTTTTCCGACATATTATTGTAACTGTAGTAGAAAACGAATAAACATTTGTTTATTAGGTGCATGACTTTAATTGTCTTGCTGATAATCTTTAAATGTCTCTGTATTTTGTGTGTGTGTGTATGTCAGGTGAAGCATGTGGATGAAGACATTTAAGATGGCTCATGTCTGTACTGGATGATGGTTTTGAGATGCGAACAGCCTGTGACATGGAAAAAAAGTCATATTATTATGTTTAACTTAACAGTTTAATTTTTTATTTTATTTTAGTTTATTTTTTAACATTTCATGCAAACATTGATTTGGAAAAACTGTTTAGGTATGGTGTTGACAATCAATAAAGTATAGTTGTATTTAACCAGACTTCATTTTATTTCAGTTTTTTTTTTTTTTTTTTTTTTGAATGAATGATTAAATAAATAAATAAATAAATAAACTACACACACACACACACACACACACACACACATATATATATATATATATATATATATATATAGACACTGACAGACACACTGGTTTATGGTGTTAAAGAACAATAAAAGTTAAATATCAGTTAAATATCAGATATTTAATTGTAATTCATTCATGAATGAATGAATGAATGAATAAATTAATGAATGATCTTTGAATATGCACACTATCAGTCAAACACAGTAAGATTTTTTTTTTTTAATAAAGTCTCTTCTGCTTTCCTAACCCTAACCAAGCCTGCATTTATTTGATCCAAAGTACAGCAAAAACATTAATACTGCGAAATGTTTTTTTTTTTTTTTTTTTTTGGAATGTATTTTATTCTATTTAAAATAACTGTTTTCTATTTGAATATACATTCATTACAACATTACTTTGGAAAAAAACTTTTTAATATGGTGTTGAAGGCCATTTTATTATTTTTTTTGAATAATACTGTCCATACTGTCTTCTGATAATATCAAACATTTAACACTAGAGGGCAGCAAAACTCTTTTTTGGGATCCAACCTTCAACTCAAATTCAGTTTGTTGCACATGTTGCACATTTGAACTTTTCTGTTATGTGCAATGTGCAGCGATACACAGTGATAATTTTTTAATTAGTATTGAATTGCTTCTTAAATCTAAATGTAACGAAGAAAATGTATTTCTAATGGCACATAGTCAATTTAAATAAATGTATATATAAATGCATAAATACATGCATAAATGCATACAATTAAATAAAATAATGGCAACAAAATAAATTAATTTACAGTAATTATTCTTGGTATATTGTAACCAACATGACTGTTTCTTTAACAGTTACTATACATGTATTGCTTTTAATACTTTAATACTTCATCTTCTTTAAAACCTTCCACTTAAATTATAATGTTTCGCTTCAGTGGAGTTCCAGGAAACATCCTGAGGTTTGTTTAACCTGAGCAAACCCAGATTTATGCAGATCTGTGCATATTCACTAATCCTGAACGATCCTTTATCTAGATTAAAACCTGCTTCCTGTGCAAAGATCACAGATAAACTCACTAGCTGAACTGTCTGGCTAAATTCTGCTTCGTTCTGGTTCCTGTCTTCTTACATAGGGAAAAGAGGCGTTTGATTGGTCAGTTACTTAATGAAATTATTAGAAAGCATCTGTAACTGATAGATATATAACTGCTTAAAAAAAAAAAATTGAATTGATTTTTTAAAATATTCAGATTTTTTTTTTATAATATATTTTAAATGTAAACTATTTTGATTACAAGAAAGTAATTATTTAAATAAAAAAAAAATTAAATCCACAGATGTTTATGTGAGTCTGTGAAACATTTTATTAATCAGTTCAGTGTTACTCTGTGCATTTCTCCAGCTGTTTTTTTTTTTCTTCAGCACATAAGTTCATGGAAAAACCCTTACATCAGTTTCCTAGAAAGCAAAGGTTTGTTTCACTAATATAATGCAATCCTTAATTCTTCAAAGAAATCTGCCAATTTCCGAACTGTCCTTAAGCCAGTGTAATAAAATTCACTGTAATTGCTTGCAAAGTTTCCTAATAAATTCACAAGCTGACCTTTTCAGATTGTCTGAATCATAGTTTTCTTCCTCATGACTCATTTTCAGAACTCTGTTTTTCTTTAAAGATTTGTTGGTTGTTCCTTTGTTCAGTGTCTGTTCTGTAATACTGTGATGAATAATAATCAACAACGTGACATAAGATTTAAAATCATATTGATCAACCACCAGTGATGTTCCCGGTAGGGCAGCTTACAGTGGCTCATCTTACCCCACTGTCTTCTACATCACATATATCATTCTGTATATCAAAGTCTTGGCCACTGGCTCTACAGATGTAAAGAACTACATGGTTAGATGAACAGAAAGAAAGGAAGAGCTGGAGATGAGCCAGGGCTGAGGAAGTTTGAGGTATTGTTCTGCAAGCTGACAAAGAGCATTAATCACTGCTCCAGGCCTGAGCTTAATTATGCTTGAATAAATAAGTCATTAAAGGCAGAGACAGGGCCTGTCATCCACGCTTGTGAGCCGAAGCACTCTGTTAGCGACACCTTCATCTTTTTCTTTCACTTTCCCCTCATTCATTCTCTCTTGCGTGTTTCTACTTATATTTCATTAACTCACAAGGACACATATTGTCTGTCCCCTTAAATGCCTGGGTTTCCTTCATTGTGAAAATGAATGTGCGTAAAGAGTGCGATTGGTGTATGTATATATATATATATATATATATATATAAATGTAATCAAATGTAAATTCATCTCCCAGTCACTTTTTTTTTTTTTTTTGGTTTAATAAACATTACTTACACTACCAAAAATAAAAATAATAATAAAAAAAAAAAGAATTACAATTATATATATATATATATATATATATATATATTTACATTAACAATGTAATCAATATTCTTTATATTAAAGCCAAGTATAAATCTCATTTATCTCATATATCTCAAGTGTTTTTACAAATTTTACATTTATTCCAAAATAACAACTCATGACAGTAACAATTTAATCAATATATTTTATTTGTGAACTTATGTTCAACAATTCTTTTTAGTGGTTAACTTTTAACTTTTATTTATTTATTTTTTTTTTTTAATCATTAGCCATCAAATCTTTGTAAATACTTGTAGACACAAAGATTTACTTAAAATTTCACCAAACATGCCACATATCATGTTTTCCATGCCATTTTGAGCCGTATTTTGTAACAAAGTAGATATATCTAAGTGTGTGAGTTGTTTACTTACTTTATTAAATTAGTCTTCCCATTGATACCATTTTATTGTTTATTCAGACTGATTTGCAAATGCGGAACACAAGAGGCGGGATTTATCGCTGTAACGTGTTGTGCTGGAGTGGAAACGTGGCGATGAGGAGTCATAGAGTTCTTTGAAATTATAAACCTTTTTAATGAATGACGAATGACGATGACAATGAAACGGAGAAACACACAAACAATACATAAACAATAACAGACAATCCAACACTGAGCAAAGCGGGGTATTTGTACATCACGTGGGGTATGCTAACTAGAAATGGAAACAAGACCATATACGGACAAAACAGAAACAAGGCTGGGGAGAAAAGAAGACATGGACATACAGACACCTGACATAACTCCCCCCTTCCGGAAGGCACGTCTCACACTGTAACATACAACAGGGGAGGGGGGGTCAGTGGATCAGGGAAGTCGGGGAGCCATGGCGGGACAGATAGTTCAGGAGGCCATGGCGGGACAGGTAGTTCAGGTGGCCATGGCGGGACACACAGTTCAGGAGGTCATGGCGTGACAGCCTCTGTGGCCTTGGCCTCCGTACTCGGCCCGGCCCCTTTGGCTATGGGCATACAAATTTTCTTTGGGGAGTTTAGGGGTATCTCAGCCCAGAAGAGTTCAGGAAGATCTGGTTCTTGAAGTTTTTCAGGAGGAGCGGGCTCTAGAGGGCGCTCAGGACGAGCGGGCTCTGGACGATGCTCTGGACGATGCTCTGAAGGAGCAGGCTCTGGACGACACTCTGAAGGAGCGGGCTCTGGACGGCGCTCTGGTCGAGCTGGCTCTGGTCGGTGCTCTGGACGAACGAGCTCTGGGCCCACAGTTGCGAGGTGACTTGGCTCTGGACTTGTAGTCGTGAGGTGACTTGTCTCTGGAACCGTAGCCGTGACGTGACTTGGCCCAGGAATGGCGGCCATGATGTGACTTGTGATGTAGCTTGATTCAGGAAATACAGCGCGGCTTCCGAAATAGAGTGCAATGGGTTGAGGATTTGGCTGAGGGGAACGGTCTCATTGGAGAGACACATGGAGGAGTCTGACTGGTGGTGAGATGTAGCAAGTACTTGCTTCCGGATGGGAGGAGAATGACCACATTGACTTGGAACTTGGAACCACTGAGATCGAGAACGTAATTCAGAAAATCTGCTACGGATTTACGGCAAACATCCGGAGCAAGAGTTTGGAACAAACGATCATCTTTTAGTCCCATCTAGAAACATGCATTTAACATAGAGTCGCTACACCACACCTGATCTAACACGCTCAGGAAATCCTCCACGTATTTCTCCACTATCCGATATCCTTGTTGCATGTCCATGATGTAATCCTCAGCCCAGTTTGTCATTTTGTTGGTCTGCTATTCTGTAACGTGTTGTGCTGGAGTGGAAACGTGGAGATGAGGAGATGTAGAGTTCTTTGCAATTATAATCCTCTTTAATGAATGACGATGACAATGAAACTGAGAAACACACAAACGATACATAAACAATAGCAGACAATCCAACACTGGGAAACATGGGGTATTCATACATCAAACAGGAAACACGTGGGGTACGCTAACTAGAAACGGAAAAAGACCATATACAGACAAAACGGAAACAAGGCTGGGGAGAAAACATGACATGGACATACAGACACCTGACAATTGCATGAACCAATCACAGCCGATCATAACCAGTCATATCCAATTATATAGAGATGGACACTTTGCCTCCTCTTATGTGACTTTCCCCCCATTCATTTTCAATTGAAAAACTTAGTGGGCTCAGGGGAGGCGAAAGAGATGTAGACTCTTTCTTTTTAATGTTGTATTGTTTACTCATCTGCAATACATATGTCTATAGGACATTATTAGATGTCAAATAGACATATATTAGATGTCTGTAAGACGTTTATGATTTAGAATGTATGTACAAATGAAAATTCTGTCATCATTTACCCACCTTCAGCTTGTTTCAAACCTGTATGAATTTATTTCAGCTGTTGAACATTTTAAAGAATGTTAGTAACCAAAAAGTTAATGGTACCCATTGACTTTTTTTTTGCTATACTATGGAAGTCAACGTTCTGATAGCACAAGTAAATCTTGGAGATGTATATTTGACTTCTGCATTTACATCTACTAGATGTATTTTTTTAGATTGTTTGCTCATCTGCACTACGTCTGTAGGACGTTTCCTATCAGATGTCAAATATATGTCTATTAGATGTCTTTAAGATGTTCATGATTTGGAATGTATGTAAAATAGACGTCTGCCAGAAGTTTGTACACAGCACTTTCCAGATCAAGTGATCTTTAACAGACATCTTGCAGATGAGTTATCTGCGTGGTTACTCCTAACTTGGTTCCCAACATTCTTCAAACTTTTGTGCTCAACAACAACAACAACAAGGTTTGGAATGAGTAGAAACAATCAATGAGCATACAATTTAACTTTCTACATTTTTTTGCATATAGAAATAAGCTAAAGCAAGTGTATCTAACCCTAAAATGTGTTGCAGTGTATACGTGACAAAATCTCATTGAGCTTGCAGAATACAGTGTAAATAGTGGTCTGCTTACAGGTGTACTTAATGGTGAGAGGGTCACTACCTATAGGTTCCCACACACAGAGAGGTGTTCAAGCCTGTAGGGTATACATGAGTGCACTGGGTCTTGTTGCAGTTGGTCAGCATTTTAACACCCCTGCTTAGAGCTTAAGGATATACTGGTCTAACTCGTCGTGAAAATAAATCCCCTTGTTTGGCTTTGTTAATTTGGAGGGGGCCAAATGTAGCGTGGGAATGGAGATACAATCTAGACGCAGGTCTGGATGGAAACCTGTACTGTGGGTGGAAACAACATTGCACTGCAAAAGCTAACTGATTGAAGCCCACAAGACCTAATGAATATGAATCTGAATATGAATGTCAGATAGATAGATAGATAGATAAACACCTAGATACATAGATAGATACATAGATAGTCTGCATTGTACGATCTTCCCACTAGATGTCAGTAAGTATTCTAATTCATTCAAATGTACTGCATATCGTTATCACTCACTGATATACACACCCATGTCCAGGGAAGGAAAAAAAAATCATCCCGTTTTGACCTAATCAGCATGAGCGAACAAGAGAAAGATTCCATTTTATGATAAGAATACTCATATTAATTTAATTTGCAAAGATATGAAAGATCACACACTTCCTCTGTGGTCAGAGAAGTCCATACAAGCAGTCATTCCTTTCAAATTATGAAGAATTAATCGAGGAGGTAAAATCATCACATTTTCTAATGATGAATTCTTTAGAAATACATAATTAGATCATTCAAATATTAAAGCTAAATCTACTGTGTGTATTGTGTGTGTGTGTGTGTGTATATATATGTGTATATATATATATAATTGCTTATCCACAAATTTCCAGCGTCACCTTTTTCCGACTTTACTCCTCCTTTTCTCCAGTTCCTGCAACACTGTTTCTGCCGACCGTAATGGCGAGAGATTCTTGTAAGATAAACACATGAAAAAAGGGAAGATCTGGAGATGAGAGATTTGCAAAGCGAAACAACCAACCCCCCATTCCTCTCTTTTCCTCTTTCCCTATTTCTTTCCCTCTCTCTCTCATTATCCTCCCCTGCTCATTTGAATAAATTAACACCCCCCTGACGTCTCGCTTCACCACCTTCCTCTTCCCCCCGATTTCTCCCCCCTCAACAGGCTGCAGGGAGAGAGAGAAATCCAGAAATATCCTCTTGTTTCCACACACGTTCATTCACTTACTCCCTCATGCACATAGACACAATCACACCCACCCTCTAATACACCAAATTCATCCCGAAAGCTTGGGTTCAACAGTCTCATCTCCGCAAATGCAAAACAAACCCCTCCTCAGCCCGCAAAGAAAAAAAAACATAAATTACGAAATAAAAACATTTGGTCTTGTAAAAAACAGACTGGCGCGCAGGCGCAGATGCGCAGGTCCCTCCCTCAGCTGACTGACTTGGTGCAGCTCACTGACTCATTTGACTAATGCTGGCGAGCGTAACATGGCGTACGGTTCCGTATCAGGCTGGCTAATTAGCGCCAGTGCAGCTCCAGCGAAACTGGGCAAGCCGTGCGCCACTGCGCCGCCATGCTAAACCAAAGCAGCTCACCATCTGGGCCTCCTCGGCCGCCATTTTGGATCTGCATGGCACTATTTTGCATAGAGCACTCTAATAGGCGGCCCGTACTGCAGGGGGAACTGAAACGGGGTGCGTTAGCCACCATTACAGAGGACTAGAATTTTGTGCCTTTTACCTGCGTGTGGCTGAGGTGGGAGGGCGCCAACCCTTGCCCCCTCCTTTCCACTCCGCTACCACCCTCTACCCTCAGTGACCTTGCAGGCATTTGGTTAGGGAGGGGGCTTTCTGCATTAATACCAGATACATTAGCGTTAATATGATTCTACCATGTAGCTGTGGCCTGAGGGGGGACGCTGATTGTCTGCGTATTAGCATTACCGTTCTCATTAGCCCACCCGCTTCTGCCTTCTTTGCTCTCTCTCCTTCCTTTTCCTCGCTGGCGTACTCTCTCTGTCGTTCTCTGCTTTTCTCCAGGCAACAGATGAGAGAGAGTGATGCAGATGATTTGTATTAGCAATGATTTAAGCAGTAGCTGCCTGCCTGCAAGTCAGTGGTCACTTCCTCTCTGATGCACATATACACAGTATCTAGATTTCTTTCAGCCAGTGTGGCTTGTACTTTCTTTCTGAGTGTGTGCGCATCTCCATAAGTGTGTGGGAGGGTAAGGGTAGCATTCCATCTTCTATATTTCCACTTGTTACATAACTGAGTTGAGAGGAGAGGTAGAGAGAGGCCTCTGTAGGAAACAAAGAGTCCGGCTGATCTGCTCAACCGTTTTCTTCTCTGCTTATTCTTTTCTATACAAACCGCTGCAGAAAAAAAGATGTATCTTCAACGGTATACCTTTCTGAATTTCAGAGGCACACAGGAGCTTAGTAGTGGGATAATTGCAGTGTGTGTGACCAAGGTAAACCTCAGTGTAATGTCCAAGTGCAGAGCTGTAGCCGAGACTTGCTCATTCTAGTTCTAGTCCAAGACTACAGAACTAGAAGAAGGAGCGTGTCTACTGTGTCCTAACTTAGACTCAACTCTTGACTGCAGGACTGGGCAACTTTGGTCCTCAGTGGCCAATGTCCTGAAGAGTTTATCTCCAACCCTAATCAAACACACCTGCCACTAGCTTTCTAGTGATCTTGAAAACAGTGAGTAGCTTGTTATGTTGTGTTTTATTAGGGTTGGAGCTAAACTCTCCAGGACAGTGGCCCTTCAGGACCGAAGTTGCCCAGTGCTGCTCTACTGGTCTTGTTCTTGACTTGGACTTACATGAGGTGGTCTCGAGGGAAGCAGGGGTGTCCCTGCTGTCCTGCAGAGTTTAACTCCAACTTGCCTTAACACACCTGCCTGGAAGTTTCCAATATGCCTAGTAAGATCTTGATTAGCTGGTTCAGGCGTGTATAATTGAGCTTGGCAATATCAGTTTTTTTTTTGACACACTGGGTACCCCCTTCGTCATGCAGGATCCTCCATTGCTTTAAATAAGAAATTTGGTGTCAATATGCTGACATTAAAGGATTTTTTTTTTTTTTCTTCAATATAAAGTGTCAAAACAATTGTTTTTACATTACACAATTTACACATTTATGAACTTGTAACCCAGCCCCTACCCCTTAACCTAACCATCTGTCAATATAAAATACAGGACATAACAAGCAGATACAAGTCACAATTAACTTAAAAAATATGAATATCCCAAGTCTTCAGAGTGAAAACGATTGATTTCTGAGAGGAATAGACACACCATCTCTATTCACCGTAAAGCTCATCCTTTGTGCAGCTTGTGCACAAATTTAAAAATCATCAAGGTAAACATGTTCGGGACTATCTTTTTGAATGTGATATGTACGGGTGCAAGATCATTTTCAGTGATTAAAACCTTATGATTTACTTACTTCGCATAAAGATATTGGAGGATTTGGAATGCGACTTGTAATAATTTTATACTGCTTTTTATGGTCAGGTTTTGCGATTAATACCTGTCACTGTACTTTTGTTTGCCTATTGTGTGTTTTATATTGTTCAGAAGTGGGTAGGGGTGGGGTTAGGTGCTCCAAAATATCTATGAAAGTACAAATTGATATAAAACGATTTTTGCAAATGCATGCAAACCATTAGATGCGATTCATAATGCAAACAACGCAAAAAATTACACTAAAGGGGTACCCTGAATGTCAAAAAGTGATGCCAAGGGGTCCTGACCAAGCGTCAATATGTGATGAGTTGGGAGTGAGAACATGTTGGGATTGAGATAAACTCTTTTCTGAAGCAGGATTGCCCTAAGCCTAACCCCTAAAAAGGTATTTTGCCAGAAGTTGCCCTCGTTGACATATGTCAAATACATTTCACATTCTGTGCCACTCTGCTCGACCCCTCTGGTCATTCATTTTAAACTGGATTGGTTGCTTTTAAGCTTAAGCTTAACTTAACCCAAAGTTGAGGTAAGGACAACAAGGAATGTTGTTACCAGAAAAAAAAAAAAATGCAAGAATTGTAGCTTGCTAATGGGGTTTTAAGATACTAACTTTCTGAAGGTATACCGCCCCAGTGTCAAGTGGTTCAATCCACAAAAAGTAAAATTTCTGAATTCCTTTATGGTATAGAATCATTGGGTGTTATTACAGAAGCAACTCGCCTATACAAAAAATTGTCACATGGACTGGTATAGTTTTTGCAAAGACACAGATGACAAAGCCATTTAATTGTTTAGACTTCCACTTGATCCCACACAAAACCCAGGTTTCACTGATTCCCAAAAATGCCCATGTGAGTTCTGTGGCTTCCCAGCAGGCACACAACATTAAAAGACATTGATATTTGGTTATTTCATTTGCGACATCGGGTAACTAAAATTCAATGTCAGTTCAATATCTATATCTTCAATATCTGTCAGCGATGAAGGGTTAGTTCACCCATAAAATTAATTCAGGCATTAATTACTCACCCTCATGTCGTTCCAAACATGTAAGACTTCATTCATCTTCGGAACACAAATTTCAATATTTTTGATGAAATCCATGCCTGTTCTATGTCAACAGCATGCGTTGTTTACATGTGAGGAAAGCCCGCACATGCATTGTGATACTCTCCAATATGGTGGTAGAGTGATGCAGAGGAAAATAACTGTTGAATAAAGACGTTATTTTTGTTTTCTTTGAGCACAAAAAGTATTCTTGTAGCTTTGTAAAATTACAATTGAACCACTGATGTCACATGGACTATTTTAACAATATCCTTACAACCTTTTTGGATCGTGGTAGCACCCTTGCTGCCTATGGAGGGTCAGAAAGGTAAGATATATATATATATATATATATATATATCTTAATTTGTGTTCTGAAGATGAACGAAGGTTCTACAGGTTTGTAACAACAAACAAACTGACAAAAAGTCAATGTCATATTGAAATCAAATGCTAACTTTCAACCCATTTTTTTTTTTTTTATACTTAACCAAAATGCAATGTCTGTCCAGTGTTGGGGTCCAACATCAACCTGACGTTATATTGACATCCGGTGCCTGCCGGGTTTGTCCGGAAATTTTCTGGGCGTACTGTTCAACTTTGTTCAGTCAGATTAAACTCTTTTCATGCAGTAAATTTTGTACTCCCCAAAATACAAACTTTTCCATATAGGTCCAAAAGCTTTTGGAACTGGATTTAAAATCCTAAAACTTGTTGAACTGAAAATACTATACTCATTTTTGTATCTGACAGCATAAAACCGATCTCAGGGCAATTAGAACGTATTTTACGAAGTGGCTAATTCGTACGAATTCGTACGACCTCACTCGTACGAATTAATACGTTTTTGGCTAAATCGTGCCTATTTTACCAGTTCCCAATTCGTACGAATTTGTAAGAATGCCCTTCGCCTAACCCCGCCCCTAAAATTACCCGTCACTGGGGTGCAGGCAAATGGTACAAAATCGTATGAGTGAGGTCGTACGAATTCGTACGAATTAGCCACCTCCTAAAATATGTACGAACTACCGTTAGATAGCGTTGGCAATACACAACTTTGTAAATGTTCCAATTTTTCTAGAATTTCGAATTTGATTTTGATAAATCCTTGCCTTGTCCAATTTTTCTAGAATTTCGAATTTGAGTTTGATAAATCCTTGCCTTGTCCACTCCTCATCCCAGAATGAAAGGTTCTGCTATGGCAACATAACTTCTCTAATGATTATTCAGTTTAAATGATCTCAAATGAAATGGTATGAGATGAACTGGTCTGTTTCCCACTGGCCAGGCATCTAGGGCTGGGTAAGGATACATCGCTGTCATTATGTGTAGAATCATGTCAGTGTGATGGATTTCAGTATCGGTTGATTCTCTGACAGGGCTGCACATAGCCTGTAATCAATAGCAGTACAGCACGTTACAGTTCAATAATTACCCGAAGTGGATGTGGGAGTGTGAAGCCAGAGCACTGGAGCAGAACCATCAAGTCAAACACTGTAACCATTGGTAGCAGACTATCGTTCTACACATTGTTGTCATTTCTTAAATTGCCCTGGGGGATAATGCGTCATACTTTAATTTTACACCCAGACATGTACTCAGGCATTGTTGCGTATCATTGTCAAAATAATCCATAGAAATCCATCACACTGCTTTCTTCCTTTTAAGATGAAGGGTTTGCCTATTTCCACATAGAAAAACTGTCAAATGTCACACAGCTTTGTTTTATCTGAATTATGACGGTTTAACAATGATGCCTAATTACAATCTCCGCTGTTTAATACAATCTGTTTATATAAGCATTTATTTTTTCTTTTTTTTTTTCAGACTTGGGTGGTGTAGAAAGACACTACAGTCACCAGACCGATAAAGCCGGGGTGGTCTGTGAGCATTATCCGCCACTCTAGACAATACACGATACGCCCCTCACGTGTCATTCCTCTCATTTTGAGCGCGGAACAATGCCGGCGATTCAGACATTCCTCGGTGCGCCTCTGAAGCATGCGTTCCCCTTCATTCGCATACATTAACGCACAGAGAGACCGTGACAGGGTCTCGTGTAGAGTCTCTAAAGACGCACGCGTGTCACTCAATGAGCAGCGACATAAAAGAACGTACGCGTACAACATTTACACGAACTTTACTTTAAAAGGACGCTCCGCGGGTTTCAAATTGTTTAAGGTGGTCTCCCAGTCGGGACCTTTCCGTCCTGATCTGTTGAAAAGTGCCTAAAACCAGCAAACAGAACTGTTTGGGAAAACAGAAAAGGTTTAAACTGCATCAATGCAAGATTTCTGGCGGTAAACGGTAAGCCGTTGTCATCGCGAAAGGTGATCCACAGTGCGTAAAAAGCAGCCGTTTAGTTCCCAGGTGCGCTGTGGTGACATTGAGTGCCACAGAATGCCCCGGCTGTCTCCAGCCACGTGGACCGCTCAGAACAACAACAACAACAACAACAACATGTTAAGTCCTGTCCTCCCTGATGCACTCAACCCACCCCCACCAACAAAACTCCGTGCGCCGTCCTCGCCGCGTCTCTCTCTGGCCCCGCACCAGCACCTCTCCATCTCGCCGTACCATTAGACTACCGAAGGAGGGGCCGTTTGGATGACGGTCCCGCGGAGGGGAGGGTACGAGAGGCGGGACCAAAGTCTTCCCCGCTTCTCGGCGCTGGCGAGTCCGGGACTAGGGCTGGAGAGATCGCCGGGGAGCATCGTCACCACTCCTGCACGGAGCCTCGCCTGGCCGAATACTGCACAGTGCACACGTCGGGATTGCAAAACATTCCTGAGAAATATACCTGCTATTTATGGCATGTGGCTGGTAACTTTACTCCTGCTGTATTCTTTTCAAGAAGGTATGTAGTGTGTTTATTTTCTGCTGCTTTTTTTAGTTCAAATAATGTTGGAATAAAACTGCACTAGTTTCAATTAAATTAAGTGAAAATTTCTGTGCGCAAAATCGCACTGTTCCAAGTTTAATGGATGGGTGTTCAGCGTTATTTTATTGCGCGCTCACATATCTAAATTTAAAGAAGTTTTCCTCCCTGCAAAACTAATACAACTTTCTCCAAAAAATGTTTTTAGTTGCTTAAAATGTGGAAAATTATTTCTCCAGTCGGTGATTAGCGACGAACATGAGATTATGAGGCTGTAGGATCTGCATGTTCCCGTGCGCAAAGATGGGGGAGATAGCATGATTTGTATGCAAGATATGAATATGCTGTTGAGTTATGAATATGTAGAACGGGATCAGATTTTGCATCGGTCGTGTGCATTTACCATACACTTTTGGCCTTCTGTAGTTTGCTTGCTGGGAAAAGTAGAGTTGGTCAGTGAGGTGTGAATTTCTTTGCGCTTGGTGTACTTTTTTACTGGACTCGAAAAAGAATGTAAATCTTCTAGGATTTGAAAATGTCTGTTCGTTGTTTAAGGTAACATGCTGCTGTATGCCTTCAGGGCAAATAATAATAGGCATTTTGCAATAAAAGTGCATGTTTTTTGTGGTAGAGGTTGAATATATCTGCATAGATCCTGTGAAAAATAGAATGGCATATGCAGCCTCATTTCCAATTAGCACTGGTGCAATTAGTGGTCCTCCATTTTCTATGCCAACAGATTCCTGGTTTGCCTGTGCTGATGGTGGGTTTGATAAGGCACATCTGAATTTGTATAAATGCAAAACAAAGAGGTGATTTATTGTAACCCTAATTAAGGTTATTTACTGGCTTATTCTGTTAGTTTTACGCATCAATTTCTGTCATGATGTCTCCTTAACAATTTTGTTTTTGACACCTCACAGCATATACACCACTCCTTTCCTCACCCTCCAGCCTTGGAGATGTGCTTTCAGTTTTTGCTCATATTTTTTTTTCCCCCTCAAATTATCTTCTAAAAAAAATCTGGATGACAACACTTTTTAAACGTGTGCGCCTATTTTGGAGTTCTTTATCTGAAATTGCTTTGTCAAGTATTGCTATTTATTTGCCTACAAACTGTTTAAATGTAAATGTTTTGCTTGGTTTTACAGTGCTTGAGTTTTGATGCTTTATAATTGAGAGGGCATTTTGATTTTTATATATATTTTAATTTACAATGTCATTTATTCGGGGATGTAAGGTCAGAATTACTCTCTCTCTCTCTCTCTCTCTCTCTCTCTCTCTCTCTCTCTTTCTGTGTGTGTGTGGGTTTGTGAAAGAGAACTGTGGTGTGTATTAATGCGTGTTTGTGTATGTTTGTGTGTGTTCTTGTATGGGGGAGGAAGGGTGCAGTAGGGCGTAAAGTGCGTAAAAACGGGATACGGAGGTCGCAAACAAACTTATTTTTTTGTCACGTTTTCTTTTTATTTTCTAGTGCTCATAGTTTATATTTTATTTTCTGTAATTTTCACAATGTATTTCTTATCTTGTATCTTGAGATCTGATGACACGGTCGATAGGAGATGTAAAACGCACATCAATTATCATACATGCATATGCATTAGGACTGCGTATTTTTCCGAGAGGGCCGCGCCTCCATCTTTTCCACTTTCAAGGAATGTAGAAACATTTCCCCTTAAAAACCTTTTTTCCACCTTTCCCGAAATAATTGTATGATGTCATAAGAACACATTTTAGTCGTTTTTGGTAAGGAATTATCAGTCATTTTAAATGCATTATTATGCATTATCGTGACCCGGGCAAGTTGTAGCATATTACCCCTCTGCCTTCACACCTGAACCCCGGTCTGGGAAACCGGATCCAGGGTAAATTGCCGTCTCGAGGGTCAGCTTGTCTTTTTATGGAAATGCAACTAAATGAAATGAAAAAGGCACCGAGGGATGCTGCAGTATTGTTTGTGGAAATTTCCATTGTTATTTGCATGTGAGTTGTAATCTGATTAAAAAATAATAGCTGTTATTATTTGTATTTATATTAATATTATTAACAATAATATCAAATAGTATAACTATTTTTTTATTAAACTGATTAACTGTGTTGGCTTTAGCAGACCCTGTGAAAAATATACATATATATATATATATATATATTAGCATTCATCAATGTTATAATTCAGATGTTGTGTACACTTAGTGTGATAGATCTTAGATCTGTTTAGAATATCAAACGAAACTTTTTAACAAATATTTGTTCATTTTATTAATATGGTTTATGACATATTTGATTCATAGGGTATTAAATAATGAATAAAGGGGCTATAAGCAGTGTGTGTTCGCGTGTGTGTATCTGTGTCTGTCCAATATTTATTTTAAGGATCAGCAGTCGTCAGGTCGTCAAATTTGTGTGGTGGCTGCGATATTATCCGGTCTGATCCGATTTCCTGAACATTTGCCTAAATTAAAATGTGATTGAAAGGAGCTTGCCACGTCCAACACGTCAAACCTTTTTAGAATGAGACATACTATTATTGATCACATTAATAATAATAACAATAATAATAATAACTTACACGTTTATATCTAACATCAACCATAACAGAAATAGCTGAATATTTTAAAATAATAATAATCATTTGCCCACTTTCTTGCGTTTTCACCTCCAAACTGCGCGCAATGTCAAACCTGCTCCTCACATCAGGACACCTCCATCCCACCCGGTCTCCCCCTCACAGAAATATGCAAAATTGGTTTCCTTTCTCTTTCCCCCCCATCAAATCCCCTGTTCTTCCCAGCTGCGCAATTAGTAGGAGATCTGCCGCATCCCCCACTCCAAAAGTAAATCAGGTCATTGGCCATAAGGACTCCATTTATTTCTCTCTCTCTCTCTCTCTCTCTCTCTCTCTCTCTCTCTCTCTCTCTCTCTCTCTCTCTCTCTCGCTCTCTCTCTCTCTTTGGATCTGTCTATCTCTCTGTTTCGTTGTATTCGTCATATACACCTGTTTATCTTTTCTTTCAATGTAATTTGTCGGGATGCACACTGCCTTCATTATAATACGATACTTCCTCTATAAAAATAAAGAGTAAAGCCTTGTGTGACAGCAGCATGAGTCACAGTTATAAACACGTTACTCTCATAAACTGTAGTAATTTGTACTTGAACTTTTCTGTCTACTTGAGAATGAGATGGTTTAGACTAAACAGGTGTTTTTGTTCTGCCACGAATTGATTTTTAAATCCTAAATTATTCCCAGGCTAAATCACACAAAAAGTTAACTTTCAAGAAAGTTAGTCAAAGTATGTGTTTTATTTCTGTAGCTAATTGTACATAAAAGTCAAAAAATGCTTAGTTGGTCAAGAAAGTTGTTATAATAAAGTAACATTTTTATATTTTATAGATAAGCGTGATGAAAAAAGACATAATTACGATTGTCAAATCGTATTTTTCTGTAATCTGTTTGTTTTTGATAAAATAGGCTACTTTAAAAATATATGTATCATTCACACCAGACATGTAAAATGTCCATATAAAATGCAGGCAGTCTGAACTCTGTATAAAATACATCAACTGCTCTTTCAGACCCTTCAAACTCGCAAGAAAATTGGCGTCACAAATGTAACCGCTGAGATTTACTGGGTTAAGCGCCGCGCTATTTTTTCCCCTCCACCTAAAATCACACCCCGCCGCTCCACCTGCCATTTCAGCTGAAGTGCGGTCAAAATAAAAATCTACGTGTCACTCTCGCGTTCCGCTTCGACAGGTGACCGCTGTTCTCCTTTCAGAGCTCGTGTGCCGGTGAGTTAAGCGCGTGAGCAAACACTCCTAGCCCCCGGAGCACCTGCTGCACGCGTCGCGTCGGGGCCACTTGTCCATCTAGTCGGACACCATGCGCAAGGCAACAGTTCTAGAGAGTCAGAATAATGTAACATCCAGGGTCAAGGCGTGAATTATGACTGGACTCCACTATTTAAAGCAAGACACCTCCAAAAAACATTCAGTCGAAAGGTTGGAGGTCTTAAAACTATGTATTCTTATTTTTACATATATTTCAAGTATACTTAAACTCTTTAGTAGCCATAAAAGTTAGCAACAATTAGTGCACTACGTTGTCGCTCTTTCAAACAGAAGTAGCCTAAAGAGGTAGCCATAGCAACAGCACGCTGCTCTTACTTTGCGAACAAATGCGCAGTGGAAAAAAACACAACTGTCAATATTATCTTATTTGTACATTTAAATATCACGAATATAATCACTCGCGATTTGTTTAAAACGTATCGAAGAGGAAAGACGTGAATAGAAGCCAATGTAAAAGAATAGCCTAAGGTCAACATTTAGATACACGTCTTTTCTGTGTTTAGTGGCCCTAGTGTGGCCTAGTGTGTTTTGCAGCACTCAGTTGTGTGTGTATTCTTGTTTTGTTCCCACAGGTATAGTAAAACCTGAAATTTTTAACGTTGTGGTCCCCACAAGGGAAAAATTATGAATAATATGAAATGATGTTTTATTATTATTATTATTATTATTATTATTACTATTTATTTATTTATCTATTTATTTAATTTTTTAAGTGTAACGATGCAAGCAGATTTTCTATAAGAAGTAGGGTTAGGGTTAGGTTGGGGTTAGGGGAAAGAAAATGTTGTTAGGTCAGTATAAAAACAATAGAAGTCTATGTGTGTGCTGTGTGTCTCAAACTTTGATTTAGTATGATATGTTGATATCATATGCTAATTTACAAAAAAAAAAATGGTAATATTTCTAAAAACATAATTTGGTGTTTTTCGTAGAATTTAGATTTAGATTTTTATTTATTTATTTATTTATTTATTTATTTGCACCCTTAGATTCCAAATAGTTATATCTTGACCAAATATTGTCCTATCCTAACACACCATATGTAAAGGTTATTTATATTCAGCTTTCAGATTATGTATAAATCTCAGTTTCAAAAAATTGACTCTTATGGTTTTGTGAACCAGGGTCACATGTAATTTGTCGTAATTTTAAATAACAATTATAACAGATCAGATTATAAATGGTCTAAATTACAAGAGTTTTCTTCTTTTTTTTTTTTTTCTTTTTTTTGTCCAGCCAAATTAAATATAGGTAGGACACTAAACATTTGGCAATTAGATATTTTAGTTACCTATAATTATTTGGCTGGACAAAAAAAAAAAAAAAAAAAAAAAAAAACCTTGAAAGTCATTTTTCTCAGTTTCACACTCTAGCGACTTAAGGTCTTTTGCCTTTGTAGGGCAGTGTGTATATACACACACACACACACACACATATATATATATATATATATATATATATATATATATATTACAACACTCCCCATTTTCCCCTTTTGTACTTAGTAAATCATGTGTAGTTGTGTAGACATGTTTAGCTCTGACAGTTACGTTCTGAAAGTATAGTAAATTCCTCTGTGATTTTGTATTCATTGTTTTAGTTGTATTCTATTGTTGAGGTTTGTATGATGAGTGTTGATGTCTAAATCTTTCTTTGTTTTGACACAGAATTTTTGCATTTGTGATACAGGACATTTACATCAGTAATGAAAAATCATCAATATTATTTTTTCAACTTTATTGCAGCTTGACACCCATTACAAAAAGTAATTTGCTACAGCTTAACTTTAAAACATCTCTCTCTCTCTTTTTTGTTTTTGTTTTTGTTTTTGTTTTCATTGAAACACTATTGTTACTATTAATTCAGTGTCATTCAGTGTCATTAAAATTGCCAAATCAACTAGTTTTAACATTGATTCAAAGCAATTGCTCTAATAAGATGAACCATGAAATTCAGATTCACCTGCATCAAACTTAGAGGTAAAGTGTGACCAGAAGAGGGGCAGTTTATCCACCTTTTTCTTCAACGTGAAAGCAAGCTTATGAGTGAGACTTCTGGTTCATTAGCCACTATAAGAAAATAACGAGAAAAATCGAAACGTAGTAAATAGTAAATAGTAAATCTGTTTGCACTACAAACCAGTGTGCTCATAATCAAGATAATACATTGAAATAATTTGGTAAGACACACCAATTTGCAACATTAAGCAGCAAAACAAGCTGTTTTGTAAAGCTAAAAATAGCTGGGTGTGGATAAGACCGGAAGCCAAATCCATAAAATTTAGAAATGGCTGCACCCGCTCTTACGTGAAAAAAAAGGTGGCTAAAGTATTTAAACTACAGTTTAGAAACTACCTGAAACACAGGAGATGATGTCAAATTTATCTTTTAAAAATGCAACATTCTCAACCTCTAAATTCATCCTTTGAAATCTGAGCTACTTCTGCAAATGCTGATTTTTTTCTTTCTTTTTTTTTCCCTGACGCTGCAGTAACGTGAAAATAAGGGGGTAGAACACCCTTACCTGTTTCAGAACCCAACCCCTAATGCATTTCAAACTCTTTATCAACCTTGTTCATATATGTGATTCATTAGATTCATAGATGTATGAAAAATCTTAATTATATAAGCAAACCTATAGATATATACCTCTTCTACTCTGCCACTGCTCACCCACTGTCTTCTCAAAGAGATTGCCATACAAATGTGGGAGGTTACATGTGACTGGTTTCCAATCCACTCGAGCTCACTCACGCAAAGCACTGAACAATCACAGGGACAACAGTGGCAGGCAAGATTTACTCTAATATACCAGAACAAATGTAATCTAAACACAAGTGTACATGTGTCCTCTTCAGCCTAGCTATGAAGAAATGTCCCCCCCCCACACACACCCACCCATTCTTGCTATTATAAACCCATTTATAACTGAATGCAGTGTAGGGCTGACTTTAGATTCAGCTGGAAGTTACTCAGCACCTGTAGTATTGATTTTTCCTTGACTGCACCGTGCATAAATGATTATCGGTTTGATAAGTGGCTTGTCTGAGGAAAGGTATAAAAAAACAAAGAAAGTCAGCCCCTCTCTTTTAATCTCATGAGTCATTTTAAAAGGTTAAAGAAAACATTATGACACTGGAAGCTGTTAAAAAAATATGCAGCGTTGTAGCGCGATACAGACAGGCTTGACAGCGGAAATGGCCCTTGAACAATCTGCGAATAAATTAATTGGGAGGCTCGGAGGCAAATGGATGGTTGAATTGCGTTGTTGTCGAACAGTTGCGCGCCCCCAAAAATATGCGTCTGCATTTAGACATGTTTATGTAGGTGAGACGGAGTGATCGAATGAGAGATTGTGTGTAGATTTCTTTGGGGACAGGGTGTGAAGATCTACGCGTGTGCATGCGAGAGAGTGTGTGCCTAAGCAAATGCAGATGAGCGACTGAGAGAGCTGCATTATGCATAACGGCTCACCATTGGCAATAGCCTGGGCTGTCCGCAATACATATTCAAATGCATTTTTTAGAACGACTGAACAAAAAAAATATATGTATATATGTATGTATATGTTGTGCAAATGTGCAAGAATGAGCAAGGAGGCTTCGAAAGAAGAAAATGGAAGGCGATTAACAGGGAGAGATGGCGAGAAGGAAGGAAAAACAACCAGAAATGATGAGCAAAGACATTTTTTGAGCAGGAATTTTTTCGGTTTGAGGAAGTGGGTGGAGAATAACGCGTCCATCTTGAGAGTTAGACAGATAGATAGGGAAAACGGGCATCATTAATGGAGCATTTCAGCATTCCCAGCCCTTTCCCTCGTTTGGCATATGGCAACGAGAATGGCAAGGAGCTGCAGGGCTTCGTTAGCCCTCACACGGAAGTCATCTCAGAACAAAGGGAGAAGAAATTGGGTTATCCCATTGCCCTTTCTCTTTTCTCTCCTTAAGGTTCTCCTAAATTACTGAACACCTACCCTAAATGTCTCAACAGTTGGACATGGACATATGACATATGAAGTCCTTGGAGATAGTGGTCAACCATTTTTGCAGTTGATGTGTTTACACCATTTTTTCTCTGTGTTTTTATCAACAGATATCTTCACTCTAATTTTATTTTTGTTAACCACATTGCTTAGGGTGACCATACGTCCTCTTTTTACCTGGACATAACATGTCTGTGTTGTCCAAATCACCTAAAATGTCCAGGTTTTGGTTTTGCATTTATTTTACTGTTCCCTGTAAATCCTACCTTTGTGCTCACCATGACTGGTCCATTATGTATAATGCCTACATGTTATTGGTCAAACTATTTTTCAGTCATCACCTTCAACAACGTCTCGGTTACGTATGTAATCCTCATTCCCTGAAAGAGGGAAGACATCCCAATCGTCGGTCTCCGATGTGACTTGTAGAGTCAACTGAAGGGGAACAGGATTTTTTTCCCCTTTCATAGCTACATATATATTGGTAATATAAAAAAAATAAAAAAAATCTGAAAATGGGCACACAGAATTAGACTTAGGATGTGGAATCATGGTAAGAAGCCCGTGAAAATTGTGACTTGGATCGAAACACAAGCTAAAATGGCATATTTACACCACATTTGCTTTTATTCATACTATTGGGTAGGTTTAGGTATAGTTCAGATGGCACTTTATTTTAAAATGTCACAGAACATTAAAGCGCCACTCAACGGACATCAGAACTGCGGTGACACGTACAAAACCAATGTCAGATAAAACCATATGTACGTTTATCTATCCTAAGGGGAATAATAATAATAATAATAATAATAATAATAATAATAATAATAAAATCTTTTAGCACTACTCAATGGACATTTCACATTGAATATGTCAGGAAACGTACCACTACGTATTTCGCGTCTTGCGAAAAAGTTCCCACAGGTACGTTTTCATCATGAAATCAGGTTGGCATTTGGACATTTTTCGTAAGCAACACATATTACTAATATATTTACTGGTTTTACCAGTGACTTTATTTATTTATTGGCTCTTAAAAGTATAAATCGACAGCTCAGGATAGAAGAGCTGTGCATGTTTTTGTGCCAATCAGTGTTAAAATGTCATTTTCTGCCATTTTAAGGTGAGGTCCCATAGGGAAATTTAAAAAATTCTCAAGGCAAATTTGCCAGAGCCAATAATATAGCGATGAATGAAACAGCTCACAAACTTTAAAGCTAAGCCACTTTTTGTTGGTTGGTACAGTGATTTTGTGTGGCCAACTTGACTTAAATCTGCATGGGGAACTTTCCAACATGTCCTCCAACTTATACACCCAACGTATGTCGTTTTCACGAATCCTCAAAATACATCTCCATAGAGCGTATACAACAATTGCTCCCCATCAGCAACAGGTATCCAATGCACTTTCATGATTACTTGTAGCTCAGATGGTAGAGTGAACACGTTCTCATAGTATGTTTTTTTTTTTTTTTTTGGAATATGCACTATACTTCATGATTTTGCACTATTTACATAAGGGGTAGGTTTTGGGTGGGGTTAGGTGTGGTCATTCATATGAATTACACCTAGTAAAATATGTTTGAATTACCGTGAGATTGGTGTAAAAACTCAGATCCAACGTGACACTGTCATTATTTTTACACCCACTAGAGGGTGCTTAACTTTAAAACGTAAAAATAGGTTTTATAAGGTGAATAAAAAAAATGTAAAATTGGATCGTATTTTCTTTGAGGACAGTCTCCAACTTTTTTGCACTCATCGCATTGATTGAAATTAACTTTGCAGACAAAATTTTGCAGCGCAGTGGTAAATTTGACCACACCTTTACAGTAATAATCACATGCCATTTACAGCTCAGGTTATTGGCTCAATATGTTTGATGCTCCTATAATCAGAGGTCCCATGGTAGCCCAGAGCTGAAAATGGGAACACGTTCCTATTAACATCCCAATAGTGACACCTGTTAGTGTGGAGGACAAACTGCAGCTGTCCTGCACTCAAGCTTTTCCTTTTCCCCCTCCCCCCCCCCACCATCACCCAGACAGCGGGGGTGATATCCCCAGGCTGTCCCTTTTGGATCCACAACCCCTTACCCAGAACCCCACTGTGAGATTATAGATATTGCAATCTTTATTATGGGGGTTTATGCTTTAGGCTATAATCTGCAAAGGCAAAAAGGGGTGGGGGGGCAGGGGGACTAACCAGTTGACCTGTTTTTCATCCCATTTCAATACAGCCATGACCATATTTCCCAGTATCGCTGTGTTTTGTTCAGATCTGCTGTGAACTGATGTGTTGTCATGCAGGCTTTCCACTATTGTCTATATTTGTTTTCGCCATGAGCAGGGCGGCATTTGCTGTTGTTTGTCCAATAGTAAAAGAGAGATGTTTATATATATATATACGTCTATTTGAAAAAAGCTATTACAGATTAACAAATGTTTGTGTATGCTTAGTTTTAAGTTTAAGTTTCTGTGGAGAGGAGATCGGCGCTGTCTATAGTGCTGAAATGCGTTTAGGGACCATTCAGTCACTGTCCATGGTCCTGAAAAGGGCCTTCGGAATTATATTTGACACAGCTCAGAAACCAGGATAGAGTGCACTCTGCTCTTGTCCCAAATAGCACTTAAGGCTGACGGCAGCCAGGGACTGCTCCATTTTGAGCATGTCAGGAATCTTTGCTGTTTAACTCTAATGCTGGATCCCAGAGGTTCTTTACACAAAAGCGCGGGTCAAACATTTGCTTAAAATCTTAGATTTGTCAGTGCAACTGTGGCAGTACACTGAGTGCCGACCTCACATCTCACATGCACAGCAAAGCTCAGTCTGGTCCAGCGGTTCTCAACTGGGGGGTTCGTGGCCCAGTAGGGGGCCTCAGTAAACTTTCAAGGGGCTAAAGCATTCTTAAATTACTTATATTTATTAAAAATGAAAAATACATTAATAAAATAATTGTTTAAATAATTAAAACTTAATTAAATGTTTGTTTTAAAATTATTTACGAACTGAAATGCTTGACAAGAAAAATTCTTGGCATTATTACATAATAGCACCATTTAAATTATTTAAATGTATTAGCAGACCAAGTTTTTATTAATGTTGCCACAGAAATGGAAACGTCATAGCTGTGTAGGCAGTCTTTTAAATAATAGCCTTGACTGTAGGGGACTTTGGAGTAACAATGGTTGAGAGCTGCCAGTCTAGAACTTGTTCTAATGTAATCCAGTCTTTCATGCAATGTGTGAACAATGAAAAGCATTTTATTTCATTCCATTGCAACCTGTAACTCCTGGTGGCACATCCATTCACTTCAGCCCCCCCATCTAACCTACCACTCTCTACACTCTAGACCTGGTCCTGTCTGGACTCATGCCCCCTGGCCCGCACCCACCTCCATAATCTGCCCTCCCCACGGGGCAGAGCGAGAGGGGAATTGATAGAGGCCCTCCACCGTGCTGCGATTATCAGGCCAGGAAGGCTCTGTGTGTGTTAAATGTGAAAGGAGATTATATGGATTTAACTCTCTGCGTCTGGCGTACAAATTCCAATCACATAACATATCCCTTCATGTTCTATGGGAATATAAAAAGAGAGGGAGAGAGTGATGGATAGAGAGAGAAAGAATCCAAACCCCCACCTTACCCAGTAAAAGCTTTAGCTCTAATCTCAGCCTTTAAATTATCTAGCATCACTATTTTCATGTTTTTCATTCAGTGTTTTGCATGTATTAATGCTTTACATTTTGCATTAATTTTTCCCTTAATTAAAATAAATATTAATATGATCCTGTTTCTAAAGCAGGCCTTTACAGGGCGTAGTCTATAACAGTCAAAAACTAAGAATAAAATGATTGTAGTCATTAAATTAAGAGATTACCATTATATACACACCTTTGGTGTCTTTCCAAAACGTATTAACTTACTGTTTTGTGTGGCACACAAAATAAGATATTTTATGGAATGTCTATGCTGCACTTTTTCGTAGTGAATAGGATGTTTATTGCTCTAAAACAAGGAACGTTTTCATTTTTAGGTGAACTGTTTCTTTAAAGGGATAGTTCATCCAAAAAATTACAATTCTGTCATTAATTACTCATCCTCATGTCATTCCAAACATGTAACATATATTTTTGTGATTAAAATTTGACAGCAATGCAACTGACTCATTCAAGGTAGTAAGGACATCATTAAAATAGTCCATGCGACGTGTGGTTCAACTTTAATTTTATGAAGCTATGAGAATACTTTTTTCTGCAAAAAGAAAACAAAAATAATGGCTATATTGAATAATTCTCTTTTGTGTCAGTCTTGCGTCAGAATGCTCTTGGATGTCATCAAAAATATCTTAGTTTGTGTTTCAAAGATGAATGGAGGTCTTAGAGGTTTGGAACAACATGAGGGTGACCCTTTAGGACTCATTGTTATTGGGTATAAATTTCAATTTCATGTTTATTTTTATACATTACAATGCTGTCTGTACAGTGTATGGAAGCTTATAGGTACCCCATCGACTTTAATGCCATGGTAGCATGTCACCATTATTCTTTGGAACACAATGAGAGTCACAAGAATGGGGGTTAATCCAGGCATTGTTGACATAAACCTGGTGGGGGGCATTAATTAAATGTAATTGCCTTAGAAGAAAATTCTCCTGCTTTGGGCTTGTGTCTCCCTTGGCTCGGAGCCAGAGCTGAGCTAAGCAATTCTCTGAATACAAAAAGATACAGAGCCATCCCACCCGAACCATGTAATCCGTAATAGAGCCTGCAGATAATAGAGATGCCGGAATGGTAAATCGCTAAAACGGCGCCTTTGAAGGACATCATTAGCTACGCTGCTAAATTAACACGCGTGTTAATTTACGCAAACCGCCACTTCTTTTTCTCTTTTCTCACAGTAGTCCGGATTTGGTAATACACCAAGAGCGAATGATTGTCTGAATCACATTAGCTGTCAGAGAGGTTTGTAGATACATAGCGGGGGTTCTATGACCTATTTATTCTCCTATCAGATGGCAGCATTCGGTACGGCTCACACTGCACACATATTAGATTAGTGATATTCTTTAATGCCTGCCCTACAACTGTGCTGTTATCGCTGTCATTTGGGTTAAGGTTGGATAAGTTGCTTTTGTAAGGAAACGTCTGCCAAGAACATACATAAAGATCCACTCTTGCTGTGGACAAAGTTGGCTTTTGTTTAGAAGCCTTACTGATTCCTGCATTTGCTTTGTTTATTTACTTCTGTGTTTGCTTTTGTGAGTTCCAGCATTTTCTGTTTTACAAGGAGTCATTTTAAATTTCTATCCACCTTATTCGTCAATGCGGAAGTAAGCCTATGGGCGAGACTTCCAGGTCATTAGCAGCTATAAGGAAAATAACGAGGATAATAACAACATGCAGTAAATTGTAAAACAGTTTGCACTACAAACCAGTGTGTTCAATAATTAACTTAAAAATAATATGGTAAGACACATCAATTTGCAATATCCAGCAGAATAATTAGCTGTTTTGTACAGCTTAAAGTAGCTGGATTGTGGATGAGACCAGAAGACCCATAAAATTTACAAATGGTCACACCCGCTCTTGCAGAAAAAAAAAAAAAAAAGGTGGATAGACCTTAGACAGTAATTTTTGACAGAAATGAAAACAAGACTGGATTGTATTTTTGCTCACAACATACAAATTGTTCAGCTGATGAAAAAAAAAAAAGGATTTAGCGAAAATTAAGTGATCTAGGACCTTTATTCAGTGTGTGCCATTGTGAAGACTGTAAGTCTGTCCTTCACAGCCTTGTTTACACCTGTGTTAAATTTAGTATGGTGTATAACCTGACTAAGATGCTAAATACTCTTGGGTTAATTTCCCAAAAGCATAGTTAGCCAACTATGGTCGCCAGGTCTGTTGTTAGCAACATAGTTCACTGATTTAGTATTTTCCAAAATTATAGTTCCAATTAACATTCGCAAACAATATCACAAAGTTGTTTTGTTGGAACTGCAGCTTTCAACCTGTGGTTAGAAGTATATATGAATTCTACATCTTTTAAGTTTACCATAGTTGGTCAACAATGCAGCCTATAGAGGGTGCAGAAATGGTACAGTTATTATTTCATTATCAAACCGATTAATTAGCGTTAGCATTACTCTACCAATTGTGTGTATCAAATTGTACTACCAAAAAAAATCAAGTGGTTTGAAGAACAGATGTGTGACAAAGTTTAAAATATGTTGGACCAACTTGTTCCAAACTACGGATGTGCAACAAAGTTATGACTAGCTACAGTAGGTAATTTTTTTTAGAATGCTGGCTGTGCAAAGGAACTATGACTTTGGGAAACAATTTTGACTAGCTACAGGGGTTAATTTCTCCAGTGATGCAACAAACTGTGATAGTTAAGTATCAGTTGTTGCGTCAGTTGTGACTTCAGCATTAAATTTGTTGAACCAACATGTTTTAAATGATGCAAGTGCAAATATGTTGAACCTATTTTTTTATTTTAATTTTTTTTCAGAACAGTGGACATGCAACAGAGTAACTGTAGCTTTGGGAAACAGTTATGACTAGCTACAGTTAATATCTTCAACTGTGCATCATACTTTGATAATTTTGCATCGGTCGTGATGTCTACATCAAAAATGTCAAACCAACTTGTTCCAAATGTCGAATGTGTGACAAATTAACAACGGCTTTGGGAAACAGTTGTGACTAGCTACAGTAATTTCTCCAATGATGCATCATAGTATGCTAGTTAATAGGGATGTGACGAGATTTCATGATATGAGATCTCTCAAGATCTTATGTGTCTCACAAGATCCGACTGGTCTCGCGAGAACGTGAGGATATCCTTGAAAAACATTTTGAAGGGTTTACATTAGACCTGCAAGATTAATGCTTAAAAGATTGCGATCTCTGTTCAAACACCTGACAACGATTCAGTGGTGTCTATTACGACTGTTTCACATTGCGCTGCTCACACTATATATACGATGAAAAACAGGTGTTATAGACATTCTTTTCTGCATTCATGTTGCTGCTGATCCAGAAAGAGCATTACCAACAGTCTTTTCAACCACATAATGATCATTTCTGTGTTACAGACATTTAAATAACAGCAGTACTGAGATAAAAGTTTATAGTATGGGTATACACACGTATTGTCTACAGTAACGATCAAAATGAAAGTATCTTAATTGCATGTATTTTAAGGCTTATCCTCTTCCACCAGGAGGTGACAACAACTGCACGTTTAAAAACGTATTTATCACTGAATCATTAATTCAGGAAAATTCAATAGTAAAACAAGTCTTTATTATTTGAGACACTGACTTCATTTCTTTTAAATTTTGATCAAAAATATATATATTATAAGACAGAACCACTAGTAAATGATATTGTTTTATTTAGATTTCAAATCTTTTTTTTTTCTTGTGAAAACTTGTGAGAGAAACGTAATCTCCAATTTATTAAACAAATCATCATTTTCAATTTATCCAGAATCATGCAGCTTTAGTTTACATCTTTATTACTGCATATGATTCATTAAAATAGAAGTTTAATTCAAAATCAAAATGCACCTATATTTGTTTGCATTTCATGTTTTTCAGTTGAATAAAATACCTTTTTTTCCTATATATTCCGTAACTGAGGATTTCTTTAAAAAAAGTTTAAAAATCTCGTCTCGTTCTCATGAACCCAGTCTCGTGTCTCGTGGGATAAGTGTCTCGTCACACCCCTAGTAGTTAAGCATCAGTGGTCACCTCAACATCAGATATGTCGGTCCAGAACAGTGGAAGCGTGACAAAGTAACTGTGGCTTTGGGGAAGAGGTGTGACTAGCTACAGTAATTAATTTATTCAACGGTGCGTCAAACTATGGCAGTTAAGCATCAGTCGTGGCATCAACATCATATATGTTGAACCAACGTGTTTTGAATTGTTTTGATGTTCTGCAAAGTAACTTTGACTTTGGGAAACTATTTTGACTAGCTACAGTAATTCTGTTGTAGTTATAGGTATCAGTCGTGACGTCAGTTGTGACAATAAATATATTGGTTCAAATGACGGATGTGCGACAAAGTACAAACATGTTGAACCAACTTTTTCCAAACTATGTCATCAAATCATTTTTTTTATTATAAAATATTTATAACATTTTTGCACAGGCTTGCGTTTCCTGTCTGACGCATTTGAATACTTATGAATGGAATTCAATGGAACAAAAAGTGCAGTGTGACCGCCCCGTAACTATGGCTTTGGGAAACAATTGTGACTAGTTACAGTAGTTAATTACAACAACGAAGCATCAAATACTTTGAACCGAATTGCTCTGAATGACGGACATGCGACAAAGTAACTGCAACTTTGGGAAACAATTGTGACTAGTTAGTCTTGACATAGAATTGAATTGGGGGATGTGCGACAAAGTAACTGTGGCTTTAGAAAACAGTTATGACTAGCTGCAGTAGTTAATTTCTTACCTTAATGTCATTCCAAACCAGTAAAAGCTTTGTTCGTCTTCGGAACAAAAAATCAGAAGCTTTATGGCTGTCCCATTGACTGCCAAGTAAATAACACTGTCAAGGCCCAGAAAAGTATGAAAGATGTCATCAAAATGTCAGACTGCTGTTTTTGTTCGAATCAAAGCGTAAATAAACATAGAAAATGTATCAGTGTGCTGCGTACGCTGTTTGCGTCCAGTGGATACTCTCCAAAATGGCGCTACGCTGATGCTACGTTGATGAATTGTTGAATAATGTTGTTATTTTTGTTTCATTTGTGTACAAAAAGTACTCCTGTAACTTTGTAAAATTATGGTTGAACAACTAATGGCAGATGGACTATTTTGACAAAGTCTTTCATACTTTTCTGGGCCTTGACAGTGTTATTTACTTGGCAGTCAATGGGACAGCCACAAAGCTCCCGATTTTCATTCAAAATATCTTAAATTGTGTTCTGAAGATGGACAGAAGTTTGGAACAACATGGGGGTAAGTGATTAATGACAAAATTTTCATTTTGGGGTGGAGTAACCCTTAAAATATGTTGAACCAACACAGTTTAAATGACAAATGGGCAACATAAAAATATATTAAAACAACTTTTTTTCAGAACAATGGACTTGTGACAAAGTAACTATGGCTTGAGGAAACAGTTGTGACTAGCTACAGTAGTTAATTTCTCCAACGATGCATCATAACTATGGTGGTTAAGCATGGTAAGTTAAGAAAATATGTTGAATCAAAGTGGTTCGACAGCTTTTGGAAACAGTTGTGATTAGCTACAAAGTAACTGTGGCTTTGAAAAACAGTTGTTAATTTCTGCAGCGATGCATCATACACTGTAAAAAACTATTTGTTGAGTTAACTTAAAATAATTTGTTACCTGGCTGCTTTGAAATTTTAAGTTCAGTCGACTCAAAGAAGTTTATCCAACTTGAAATGTTAAGTTGTACTAAGTGACAACTTAGATATTTGAGTTGATTCAACTTAAAATGTTAAGGCAGCAAGCAAACAAATTATTTTAAGTTGACTCATCAAATTGTGCTTTTTATATTTTACAGTGTACTAGTAGTTAAGTATCAGTGGTGATGTCAGTCGAACCGACTTGTTCCTAACGACAGATGTGGGACAAAGTAACTGAGGCTGTGGGTTGTGTTGTGACTAGCTACAGCAGTAACAAGCTGACCTTAGTATTTCCGTATTTTAACTTGTGCACTTTGAAAATGGCAGACAAATAATACGATAAAAGACTATTTGTGGTTACATCATCTTCCCAATCCAATGATTGATTTCTAAATTTGAATTGAGTTGTGCTGACCCAGTGGGAACGTCTCTGGGATAATCCAATCAGAACATGGTGTGCACTTTACCAGACGTGAATGTGAGGTGGAAGTTTGCCAGAATGACACACATTGCTTCTTTTATGATTTCAAAGTACAGTAGCTCAAAGAAACAAGTATGCATTGACCCCCTTTACCTGTCCAGGTGTTAATTTGAATTTGAATTTGAATAAAAATCTTTGGCCACTTCACGACTGACCGTGTTGTCTCTCTTCCAGTGCACAGCGAGGATGTGGTCTCGACGCGGCTGTACTTTGTGAATGCTTCCCTGCAGAGAGTGACCTTCTCCAGCTCAGTGGGGGTGTCCCTGCCCTGTCCTGCGGGTGGCGCCCCCCATGCCGTCCTCCGCTGGTACCTGGCCACCGGCGACGACATCTACGACGTGCCACACATCCGCCACGTTCACGCCAACGGCACGCTGCAGCTCTACCCCTTCTCCCCCTCTGCCTTCAACAGCTTCATTCATGATAATGACTACTTCTGCACTGCCGAGAACCAGGCCGGCAAGATCCGCAGCCCTAGCATCCGTGTCAAAGCAGGTGAGACCTGATTCGATCCATGTTTGTCTATCCATCTATTTACTATTTATATGCTGGTGTAGTGCACTGAGTAAAGGTCAGGGGTTGGCAACCACTATGTTACTGGTTCGAGGAACACAAGGAACAAGCCATGGCCAATTCTTACTAGTTGCTTTTTAGCATGGATATAAATAGCATATTAACTGTTTATTAATAGTTATAAAGCACATTTTAATGCTTTATTCTTTATGACCATATTTTAGATCCTCTACCTTACTAAGTATTAATAAGCAGCAAATTAGGAGTTTGTGACCAAAATATGTGACCAAAACTTGGTTAGTCATTATATACAAAACCTTGATTTTGTCAATAGTGGGTAAACAAATAAATGTTCCTAATAATTATAAATATAAATAAATATATTTAAATACACTACCTTTTTTTGTTGTTGTTCGGTTTTGTATATACACTACCAAGTGAAATTAATACTTTTATATTAATAGGTGAATGATATAAAATAAGTAAATACTTTCATATTAATACTTTTAATGTCACAAGTGACAGTAAAGACAAAAAAAATCAAATAAATGTTTTTTTTTTTATTCATTAAAAACACAACTGTTATAATTTTAAAATATTAAAATATTTTTTTGTATTATTTGTAATAGTTTTAAATTGATATTTATATATTACTGATCAAATACTGCTTCAAATGCACATAATTAACATAAGATACTATCAAAAACAATGAAAAAAAAAAAAAAAAAAAATATATATATATATATATATATATATATATACTTGCCAGCCATAAAACTGTATTTGAAAAAAAAAATAAATAAATAAATAAATACAAATATATACACAAATAAAAATGAAAATTACCTTAGTTAAACAAAAATAAAAATTAATTTCGTTTTAGTTTTAGTGTGCAGAATGAGTCATTTTTAAAGAGTTTAAAAATCATTCTTGACACATTTTGATGTGTATTACATTGCAGGGTATTATAAATGTTTATTTACAGCTCTTTTATTGGTGCTTAACATGTTAGTTTTCCTGTGTATATCCTTACTATAATCCACACACTTGTACCCTGAAAGACTGCAATGGCTTTAGTTTGCATCAGCATCTCTTTACGGACCATATTGCTCAGAGAAAAGAGCATAGTCAACGTAGGTACTGTGGCAGAGGGGAGGCGCATGACGTTACAGGTGGAACATGAGTTCTTAGCTTAACATCTGCAGTAACAGCAGAAGTAGCGGCCGCCATATTGCTAACCTAAATAAGAATGTAAGTGCCAAATGGATGTCCCAGTGGCCGGCCTGTTGACCTGGCTGCTTTAAAAAGCAGCGCACAGACGGGCACACGGCGCTACAGACAGTTGGCTGACTGACCCTCCCACTCGGTGCCAAGGTCACCGCTCGTGAGTGGGGCTGGCCGCCCAGCAACAGCGAGGGATATCCATACACCTCCCTACACTCACACACTCACTCTTATGCCAGCCTGCGCAGTGCCAGTGTCCCTCCTGTCTCCCAGTCTCCATCTGTCCTCTAAGCTAGAGTTCCCATCTCTCTCTCTCTCTCACACACACACACACACACACACACACATACGTACATGATCACCTACTCTGAATTTCCCAGAAATAACCCCATCGAGCAACGCCGATCTCACACCTTTATAAATAACGTCAGCTTGAACAATTCTTCAAATGTAACTGGGCGAGTTCGGTCCACGCTACTTTTTCCACCTTACCCGCATTAACATTAAAGTCTCAGAGGATGGAATGAATTACCTACCAACTGGCGACAAGACGGGGGTGACTTTCGCCTCAAATAATTACACTAATTAATCAATTAAGTGCTGAGATGCAGCAAAACTGCTAGTGGACCTAGCAACCCATACAGAGCCCTGAGGAACCCAACACTGGGGCTCCCTCACCAGCCAATCAGATCCTGGCACTGCGGGGTTACCATGGGTACGGTGAGGGGAGGGGCAGGGTGTGGCGCTGAATGTCTCAGGTGGCACTGGAGAATGATGACAGATGACAGCTCACTGTATGACACCATCCCCCCCATGCATGTCTCTCTCTCTTTCTCTCCCTCCTCCTCTTTTCTCACCCACTCTCCTGCATGCTGATCTTGTGCCAATAATAGCACGGGCACCTGTGTGGATAGCTCTACATTTATGAAAATCTCCCTATGAGGGCTTCATATGAGTGTGTGTGTGTGTGTGTTCCTTCTTGTACTCACTGTTCATTTTTCATTTAGCCTTTTACAGTGTGTTAACTCTTATCATCTCGAGTGTTTGTATCCATATTTTTTGCTGTATCCATATCTATCTATCTATCTATCTATCTATCTATCTATCTATCTATCTATCTATCTATCTGTCTATCTGTCTGTCTGTCTGTCTGTCTGTCTATCTACCTGTCTGTCTGTTAATCTATCTATCTATCTATCTATCTATCTATCTATCTATCTATCTATCTATCTATCTATCTATCTATCTATCTATCTATCTGTCTGTCTGTCTGTCTGTCTGTCTGTCTGTCTGTCTGTCTGTCTGTCTATCTACCTGTCTGTCTATCTACCTGTCTGTCTGTTAATCTATCTATCTATCTATCTCTATCTATCTATCTATCTATCTATCTATCTATCTATCTATCTATCTATCTATCTATCTATCTATCTATCTATCTATCTATCTATCTACCTACCTGTCTGTCTGTCTGTCTGTCTGTCTGTCTGTCTGTCTGTCTGTCTGTCTGTTAATCTGTCTATCTGTCTATCTATCTGTCTATCTGTCTATCTGTCTGTCTGTCTGTCTGTCTGTCTGTCTGTTAATCTATCTATCTATCTATCTATCTATCTATCTATCTATCTATCTATCTATCTATCTATCTATCTATCTATCTATCTGTCTGTCTGTCTGTCTGTCTGTCTGTCTGTCTATCTGTCTGTTAATCTGTCTATCTGTCTATCTGTCTATCTATCTATCTATCTATCTATCTATCTATCTATCTATCTATTTATCTATCTATCATCTATCTATCTGTCTGTCTGTCTGTCTGTCTGTCTCTTTGTTTGTCTGTCTGTCTCTCTGTATCTGTGTCTGTCTGTCTGTCTGTCTGTCTATCTATCTATCTATCTATCTATCTATCTATCTATCTATCTATCTATCTATCTATCTATCTATCTGTCTGTCTGTCTGTCTGTCTGTCTGTCTGTATGTCTGTCTGTCTGTCTGTCTGTCTGTCTGTCTGTCTGTCTATCTATCTACCTGTCTGTCTGTTAATCTATCTATCTATCTATCTATCTATCTATCTATCTATCTATCTATCTATCTATCTATCTATCTATCTATCTATCTATCTATCTATCTATCTGTCTGTCTGTCTGTCTGTCTGTCTGTATATGTGTCTGTCTGTCTATCCATTAAATTCAATTAAATTCAAAACTGCTTTATTGGCATGACGGTAAAAATACAATATTGCCAAAGCCTTCAAAAAATGTGAAATAATAATAATAATAATAATAATAACAAAATGTATGTCTATCTATTTGTCTGTCTGTCTGTCGGTCTGTATCTAATGGTCTGTCAATCCATCCATGTGTCTGTCAATTCATCTGTGTCTCTCTGTCTCTTTGTCTGTCTGTCTCTCTATCTGTATATCTATAGGTATGTCTATCCATCTGTATGTCTGTCTGTTTGTCTATCTGTCTGTTTGTCCATCTGTCTTTCTGTCTCCTGGGTCTGTCCTCTCTTCTGTTTCTTTATATGTTTGTCTTGTTTTTCTGTCTATCTATCTCTTTATCTGTGTGTCTGCCTACCTTGTTTTTTTTTTTTTTTTTCTCCATCTGCCTCTTTATCTTTTTGTGTCCCTGTCTGTCTATTTTATGTCCATGTATGTGAAGCTAGCTATTTTGACCTGGACTGCTTTTGTGTTGACAGAGTTTGACGGGCTGGGTGGGTGTAGTGGGAAGCAGGTCATTGACGAAATATAAAGGCGAACAGGGTTTTGTGTTAAATGCAGTCATTTGCTTAGCAGAAGCTATGCTATATTAACTATACCACCTCTATAATCCTAAACACACAGTAGCATGTTTAATAGAGTGTCCTAAAGCCTATATTGAGTTTGTCAAAAGTCAGCTTGAGGGTTAAACACAGACCTTGTGCGACGAGCGTGACAGGTGCACTGTGACACGGACTCACTCTCCCTTTCTTTCAGCCCTTTGTTTCTTTGGCTTCCTGCCTCCTGATAGGTCATGTTCATTTTTTTTTCCACCATTACATTAATGAGCACCTCTCACCGCCTCATTCGTATTCAATCTGGTTCTTTTCCCTTTTTTATACGTCTTGCGTCATGAATAAGTAAATACGGTATTTGGTTTCTCTCCAGTTAATTATTTAAACGATAGTGATACAGGACTCAGTCCTCCTGGTGTGCGCAAAAGGAGAAAGAGAGCACCAGCCCGTGTGTCGGTCCGTTTCCAAGCAACCGATGAGTATAGTCAGGCATCAGTAACATTCTAATGATGCCGCACATGAAGACGGAGAGTCATTTGCCCATAAAAAAATGCTATCTGCTATTGTTGTCGGCAAATTCATCTGTGAATTTTACGCATGCATTATTGAAGCCTTGGAGATGTTTTGGCTTGTTTACGCTCTTCCGACCGCTGTAAAACAACATTCCACAACCAGGTGTAGCGCAATCCGAGTTGAGGCGAAAATAAAACTAGCTAATAGAGGGCTGGTTTGAGTTAGTTTATCTTTAGAAATTCAATAAGGCCCCAGACTCGCAGTCAATCAATGACTGAATAAATGATTATTTGTAGACTATGGAGTCCTGAGTGTAATAGGGAGTTCTATTGATTTGTTCTATCGATTCAATTCTCATCTGCATCAGTAAGGAGCTAGTTAGTTAACAGCGGGCAAATACACAGCCTGTTTTAACTTACTTAAGTGTCTTTCATTTACACATTTTCATAAACCAGTTCAACACTGAGGAAGAAAGAAAGAAATGTAATGACTGGATTTAACGATTCATGACTTAACCATCAGACAAGGACACTGATTCGCCTCGCTGTGGGTGACACTGGCACCTGGCAGAAACCGTTATTAATGACCAAGGAAATTCACCCGCAAGCCAGGCGTTAATTATATATAGAAATAGAGGTAGCGAGTGAAAGCGAGACAGGAGGGGGTGGCCTGGGAGCACGGTTGCGGGTGATTGCCACGTTTCATGAATTCTTATGATCGGTCTCTTTTCTGATGGGCTGAAAAAGCTGCGTGGTTGAATTGGCCACGAATCCAATTGCAATACCCACAGAGTTCTCTGAAAACATCCCCCGACTGTATGATCAAATTTGCGGCGTCATGTTCGTGAATGAGATGCCCTTGCTCTGCGTCTTGCATTACTTCCCCAAAGATACGAGGGAGAAATTAAAATCCGTAAGTAAATAGATGTTGATGAAAGACACAAAGCAAATTGAGTCCCTGAAATTAAAATGAAATTCAGCGCCTCCTTTAATCTGCTCGTGCTCCCCTGTCGCCCTTTACCGTAGGAGGATCTCCTCGCCCGTAAATAACATCTTCGTACCCCGCTCGCTTTGTGTGCTCTTCTCGTCTATTGATTTTTTTCGTCCGGATTCCGGTTGTCAGGTGCAGAGAGGGTCCCTTTAGCGGGGGCAAATGTTTCTGACAGCTCCAGAGGCTGTGCCGCGTCGTCCACTCACCGCCGTCTGCATGCATTGTCAGGGTGATTTATAAAAAGGCCACTTCCTGAACTCTTGAACACCTCTTGACAAAAAAGATTCAATCTCTGCCCAAAACACAGTAATGTACGTTTAATAAAATGTATGCATTTGTGAACCCAAAAACATCAGGCCTTTTAATATAGCAGTTAGATGATAAAATAAAAAATAAAATAAAATAAAATAAAATAAAATTCAAAATGTCATTTAATTATTACATTGAATTAACCTTTGTTTTTATTCCGCTTCATCATGAACAGTGTTCAGGGAACCTTACACGGTTCGCGTGGCGGACCAAAGGTCCATGCGGGGCAACGTGGCCGTCTTCAAGTGCCTCATCCCCTCTGCTGTGCAGGAGTACGTCAGTGTGGTGTCCTGGGAGAAGGACACTGTCTCCATCGTCCCAGGTAAGACATACCTTGCATGGTTGGGCTGTTAAAGTAACCACATATTTGAAATCGGTTATGTTTTCATACATTTTGAATGTGCAGTAGATCCTAAATCTGTAAAGAAAGCCTTTTTGCCTTGCAGTTTATTTGCTTTGTCATTTAAATGATGGGAAGGTCATTCTGGTTTCAAAATGTGGAAGTCCAAACAGGATCCGGACATCATGAGTAATCGTATTTAAATCCATTCTGCACAAGTTTGCCCCAAAATTCAGCATGGAAAATGTTAAATTCCCTTTTGTTATAAATATGTTTTACTGTGTCTAATTTAATGCCTAAAAGGTTGGTGACCCTGGCTGCATTTCTTTGAACATTTATCTATTATGTTCACAATTGTGTATTTTCTTTGAACATGTATTTGAGGTGTTAAAATGAAAATTAAAGGTCTTCTTCATTTCAGATTTACCATAATATTTCAATATGGTCCTAATTTATTTTGGCCTTTGTCAACATCTCCTGTTTTGTCGGATACCAAAGAAATAGGACAATTCAACAAAATGGAGCTGAATCAAGACACATAATGCACAGGGCATTATGATTCAGCATGGATGATTCTCACTCATTCCCAATATTATGCATTCATATCGTATGCATGCAGCATTATACAAAGATTTTCATGGGGGTAATGTCTAGGGAAGTTTGTCTAAGAATGAGTAACATGGTTTCAAATTAAGCCTAAATTAAGCTCTGACTCAGTATGTATAACTAGATTGGGACCAGATGTTGGTTTGTAGTTTTTGTAACATATTTCACATAAATTACAGGGGGAAAAAATTGTTTGATCTGACACTTTTCATGCGGTTTTATAATGTATAATCACCAAATCTTTGATTTTTCTTTTTTTTTTCTTCTTCTTTTTTTCTTCTTTTTTTTTTTTTGGAACTGATTGAACATGTTTATCATTGATCTGATCTCATACATCTCTTTTTAATGAAAACAAAAATTGTTTGTGGACAATTTTGTCCAAATTTGCTTAAAGACTGAGGTCAGGTCAATGAGGCCTACGATTAGTAGGTTCCAAAAAGAAAGAAAAAAAGACAATTTGTCATTCTAAACCTGTATGTCTAAACCAACATGTCATTCTAAACCTGTAAGACCATCGTCCATCTTCAGAAGACAAATTAAGATATTTTTGATAAAATCCTAAAGCTTTCTGA
This sequence comes from Cirrhinus molitorella, assembly GCA_033026305.1. NCBI lineage: Eukaryota > Metazoa > Chordata > Actinopteri > Cypriniformes > Cyprinidae > Cirrhinus > Cirrhinus molitorella. The sequence continues at coordinate 21,032,235 of CM065134.1, forward strand.
CCCTACAAAGTGGTGAAGACCACTGGCGCCTGCAGGTGTACGGCTCTATGCACTGTGCGTACCATGCGCACTCAGACTGACCCGGCAAATATTTCTGTGATTATTATTATATGTGTCTAGCAGCTTTTGTCAACTGAATCAACCATGTCATTAATTTGAAAACCAGTATTTTGAGTCTGTGCTTTCACAACTGATTCACTTTCATGAGATCGGGTTAGCCTGTAACATTTAATTTACATTTTACAAATGGGAATACAATGAATTCATGACAATGTTTTACATTCAATCTACCCATAAAAGTCATAGTAAAAAGTTCTTTAAAAAACATCTGGAATGCAATAAATTAAATGCAATACATTTTAATAAAGTATTTTTATTTTATATTTATTTTTTTATTCATTTTTTTAAGTACGCTGTTTTTAAAACATTTGCTGTGTGGATTAAAAAAAAATTATAATAATTCTGCTACACACAGCAGACAAAATTGCGTTGCAACAAATCCTTTAAATTTTACGGTAGGCTATTTAGAACAGAGCAACATAAAAATCAGAAAAGATAAGCAGCTATACAAGTATAATTGAATTATATACAGCTATACAATTGTAATGGCATTGATTATAAACAACACATTAAAGTCTAACCAAAACTAATTTAAGAAACTAAAATGCACTCTCTAATGTTTCCCACTAGAGGCTCTGGTGCGATCACGTTTATTTTTCCTTATATCAGCAGAAACGACTTTGTCATACACATAATAAGACATTATTTGGAACTATAAAGAGTTTACTTTTTTTGTGTACAATACTAAAAAAAAAAAACATTGTGCTTTTGTAAAATAAAGACAACAAATAGGATGCAGTTTCCTTGATCTTGTGGCATTGTCACAAAAATGAAACAGAACTTGGTGTAGATTTTTTTAATTATTTAAGTTAAATAAATTTCATTTAGGACAATTTATTTTATGTTTATTCTGTTTTTCTCTCTACAGTGCTGCAGTTAGGTGCGTGGTGTGATGATGTATGAATTCTTATAATTCTAATGTTTGTGCTATTTGTGCATGCACTAAGATCTAATTTAATTTAAATCTAATTTAACATTCTAATTTTAACTGTTAATGATTTGTTAAGGAGCGTCGGTTGTCAGACAGGAAAGTTAACAAAATAAACTGCATGCTATGCCACTGATGGAGAGGTAACTTTGAGAAAGTTATGATGTGTCGTCAATACGCAGGCCATTTGGACCGGCAGATTATATGTGATGTTATCTGTTTATTTATTTTTTTCAGTTGTGAATATCCACTTCATGCAACGCTGTTTTGTTCTCTTGTAGTTGTTTTCCTCCGTGAGCATGTATTTTACCATTTCAGTTTAAACCATGTGACATATTTGCTCTCACTGATCATTTGGTCTTCCAAAATAAAAACAAAACAAAACAAAACAAAATAAATGAACAAACAAACAAACAAACAAAAAACTCTGTGCGTACCCTCTGAAGAAATCCTGCAGGCACCCCTGGTGAAGACTGATGTGGAAGAAAATATATTGTTAAATGAAATTACAATTTTTGTTTTCTTTGTGCACAAACAGCATTTTTTGTAGGTTCACAAAATTAAGGCTGAACCACAGACCACTATTTTAACGATGTTCTTACTACCTTTCTGGGCCTTGAATGTGTCAGTTGCATTGCTGCCTATGCAGTGTTAGAAATCTCTCAGATTTCATCAAAAATAGCTTTACTTGTGTTCTGAGGATCAGTGTTCATTTCGTTGACAAATAATTTTCGTCATACGAAAAGAAACGATAATGAACTAAAACTTGTTCTGAATGACAAAAACTATGACACAAATCTGGCATTTTGGTCAATGAATAAAAATGAGACAAAAATGTTAGGGAGTGACAATTTAGAAAGAGATTCATTCAGAAAAATCTGTTGCGTAAAAGGAGGTTAGATATGTACAAACCAGCGGGACACAAGCTAATATACACTTGCTGCACGTCTTATAAAATGTTAAAAAATGTCAATATGTAGGAGAAGTTCAGACATATGGATAAATTTGACGACGCAAGAGAGAACTCTGAGTGAAAAATCACCGAAGCATGCACACAGAAAGCACATCTCACAATCTTTCGCGTTACATGAACTGAGAAATACACACAAAATTATCTCGAATTGTCCGTTTTGACGAGTATTCACGTAAACACAGTCGATTACGTCTTAAATGAACGTGAACAGTAGGGAGAAAGTGTATCAGTGCATTGCATCCATTGCATTCGTGCATTTGGTTTTAAAGGGATAGCAATCAAGCAACAAAAAACAGAAAACCACTCACTGCTCTTGACTGAATCACTTACATAGCCCTAAAGATGAATCTAAATTCATTCATAGAAATAAATATGTCTGTTTGAAAGAATGAAGAATATGGTAAACAAGTTACTATAAAGAATGCAAAATTAGCCTATACAGCCATTGGTATTTAAGCGAAAAGAAGACCATGTTCTTTAGAAGAAGTGGTTTTATTTCATTTTAATATTAAGGCATGTTGTGCATCACCGCAGTTAAACTGTGTGTTTATCATGATAAAACCTTAATATCAAACCTATATAATGAGTTTAGAAATTTTAGAGAAATGCTTTGCACTGTAACTAAAACCATAAAATTTTACTAAATTTACTGTAGATTTAGTCAACTAAAACTAAAAACAATTCAGATGACTAAAATATGACTAAAACTAAATGTCATTTTAGTCAAAAGACTATGACTAAAACT
>CM065134.1:21040000-21045000 GCA_033026305.1 Cirrhinus molitorella
CAGTCAGTGATGGTCTGGGGTGCCATGTCAGCTGCTGGTGTTGGTCCACTGTGTTTTATCAAGGGCAGGGTCAATGCAGCTAGCTATCAGGAGATTTTGGAGCACTTCATGCTTCCATCTGCTGAAAAGCTTTATGGAGATGAAGATTTCATTTTTCAGCACGACCTGGCACCTGCTCACAGTGCCAAAACCACTGGTAAATGGTTTACTGACCATGGTATTACTGTGCTCAATTGGCCTGCCAACTCTCCTGACCTGAACCCCATAGAGAATCTGTGGGATATTGTGAAGAGAAAGTTCAGAGATGCAAGACCCAACACTCTGGATGAGCTTAAGGCCGCTATCGAAGCATCCTTGGCCTCCATAACACCTCAGCAGTGCCACAGGCTGATTGCCTCCATGCCACGCCGCATTGAAGCAGTCATTTCTGCAAAAGGATTCCCGACCAAGTATTGAGTGCATAACTGAACATAATTATTTGAAGGTTGACTTTTTTTGTATTAAAAACACTTTTCTTTTATTGGTCGGATGAAATATGCTAATTTTTTGAGATAGGAATTTTGGGTTTTCATGAGCTGTATGCCAAAATCATCAATATTAAAACAATAAAAGGCTTGAACTACTTCGAGTTGTGTGTAATGAATCTAAAATATATGAAAGTCTAATGTTTATCAGTACATTACAGAAAATAATGAACTTTATCACAATATGCTAATTTTTTGAGAAGGACCTTTATATCGCTTGAAAACTTAAAATCTCAAAATTCTTCCTTTGAAAACCATTTTAAAATCTGACATTGCACCATGATGGAAAATGTACATCAAAATCATATCACAAAATATTTTCATTCATGAATTATATAAAAAAAAATAAGTTTAAATACTGCATTTTCATGTCTATGTTCAAAAATGGGAGTGACAGTTAAAGGGTTAAGGATACATTCCCGTAGTTAGATTACTGACAGATACAGTAAAGTGCTGTTGGTCTTGGGGTCTCCCTCCACTTGAGCCCTTTTTAAAAGTGTCATTCAGCCATTTTGCTATTTCCCACTGATGACGCTGATAACATCTAGGCAATTCCCTGTGTGAATTTAATGAAATGCAAAAAAGATGGAGGATGCTAAATTATTGATCTGAAATGGAAAAGAAATAAAGAAATAAGCACGTCAGCATGTGCGATGTGGAATCATTATGCTGATAGGACTATTTATATGAAGGGCGAGGAAAAACTGCATCTTGTTTGCAGTAAATCTCAAATAGTGGTGCAGTTTGTGAGTGTGAGCGTGGATGTGTGTGGCTATAGTTCCACATCAGCCTGACACTTCAAGGAAAACTAAGCAAAACTGGAATAATGGGCAAAAATCATTTAGTTTTTAAGTGATAAAATACATTTTAGTTGTAAACGTCCATGCTCTTGTTGAACGGTCTCAGTTCCATCCCTCTTACATTGTTAGCAGTGTGATCCCTCTCAGTATACCTTTTCTTTACAATCCAGTAAAAGACACACTGCTGATCTATAATAATCATGCTCTCCGCTTTCAGTCACCCCTTTGTCCCCGTTTTCTTGTCCTCTGTTAGTTTAGCATCACTGGTGTATTCCAGCGGCAGATATTTTTGCACTACATTACCATACATACACTATTAAACTCCATGAGTGACAGAAAGTGGCCATGCTGCTGCTCTCTCATGTGTCAATATTTGACTACCTGATAAGTCCAAGACTGTAGCACTTGGATACATATACACAAACTGTGAGAGAATGACTAATCTGGTGAAGAGAAGGTGAACATTTTAAGAGCCAAGTTTCAATATAATGAAAGTAAATGAGGAAGTGTATTCTCTGCAGTAAATGGGTGCCGTCAGAATGAGAGTCCAAGCAGCTGATAAAAACATTATAATATCATAACAGTGGTCCTTATAGACCATTTTGGAGCAGATGTCACAGTTATGTGACTTGTACACTCTTAAAAATAAATGGGCTTTAAAAGGTTCTTCACAGCAATGCCATAGAACAACCATTTTTGGTTCCACAAAGAACCATTCAGTCAAAGGTTATTTAAAGAACCATCTCTTACCGGTTTATAATCTTTATAAGAACATTCTTTTGCCACAAAGAAACTTTTGTGAAACAGAAAGGTTCTTCAGAAGTTAAAGGTTCTTTATGGAACCATTTAGACAACAAAAAAAATCATGAAGCAACAAGTTGAAACGGGTAGAATCAATGTACTACCTGATCTCATGACGAAAACGTACCTGTGCGAACTTTTATCGCAAGACACAAAATACGTACCAATAAGTACGTATCACTGCACTTTCCAACTGAAATTAACACAAATTGTCACCTTGGGTACGAATCCCATAAAAAAAAAATATAAATAAATAAAAAAACATAACTCACGATGAAAAAGCTGAAAGATAAGAGATTAAAAAAACATGCTAAAACGGCATGCTTGCGATTTTGTTTTTACATCACATTCGCTTTTGTTCATAATATCAGCTAGGTTTAGGTGTAGTCCCTATGGCATGTTATTTTAAAATGGTTTGGAGCATTAGAGTTATATTGCCACTCAACAGACATCAAGTCAGAACTGCGGTGACATGCAAAACCAAAGTGACATTAAATGTACCAAATGTACGTTCATCTGTTCCGGGGAAAAGCCACTCAGTGGACATTTCACATTTAATATTTCATGTAACATACATGGTGGTACGTACTTGTGTCTTGCAAAAAGGTTCCCACAGGTACATTTTTGTCATGAGATCAGGTTGTCCATGGAGTAAAAAAAAAATATAATGTAAAAAAAAAATAAAAGAATCGGCATGCAAGTATTTTTTATACTGTCATCAAAGATGCCATTTGAAGTTAAGTGTTTAAATGGACAGACTATGGATGAAACCTGCTATGATTACTTTACTTTTAAAGCATAAATTTGATTTACATAATATTTTTATTTTATTTCATGGGTTCCATAGAATGCTACTTGAAAACCATCAGATCAGCTCTGCCCACAAAAACGTCATCATTGTCAACACTGAAATTTCTTCTGAAATCATATAATAGCATATAAATTTTTTTGTGGGAAACAGACTAGACTTTGAGCTGTTATTCTCTGATAACCTGACTGTATCAGTAGCTATGTTTCCATCACCCTGTTTTTATGTGCATTTTGAAGTATCACATCAGAAATAAATGATGGAAACACACACACACAAAAAAAAAAAACTTAATTCGCAAAAACGTTTTTACGCTTGCTTGAGGTTGAGGAGATGGAAACGCATTTGCTGAATAAGTTTCTCCATGCAAATCAAAAATGTCATGTGACTTTTTGTCATGTGTTCAATGGTCATTCTGAAATGCCCGTGCAAAGTTTAACCAAAGTATTTCGCCCAGAAGTATTTCTACAAGACTGCTTTTCCAAACAGCTGGCATCTATACCTCTGAAAGCAATGACTGCATTTATTTTGTTTTGAAATAATTATATTTTGAGGCTTCTCCTACTTGAAGTGACAATTTTGTTCTTTTGACTCGTCGGATGTGTATTCGCAAATGTTGTATGCAATATTCCAATTTTGCGCACAAGTTAAATTCACAACTTTGGATGGAAACCCAGCTAGTGAACCAGTGGTTTAAACTTGAAAATTAATCTTTTTGTGAATTTTGTGGACTGGATCAGCAAAATTTGTACTATATCTCTGTGTCAAGGTTTTAAATGAATAACAATTTATCTATCTACTTCTATTGATAATTCTATTATCATTTACTCACCCTCATGTCGTTCTAAATCCAGAAGACTTGGATTAAACCGCTCATTTTGTGTAGATTACTTTTACATAAAAAAAAAAAAAAGTTTTCAGAGGGACAGAAATCTCTCAGATTTCATTAATCATTTGTGTTTCGAAGATTAACAAAAGGCTTATGGGCTTAGAACAACATCAGAGTGAGCAAATGATAAATAGCATTTTCATCTTGTATGAACTGTCCCTTTATATTTTTGTCTTTTCTTCACAAAAGTTACTGTATGACAGGTACTTCTCAAGACTTGGAATTGAAACTATTTTTATGGTGCTTTTTGTCATTTTTTTGCCCTTATTCACTTTTGTTAAATAATGAAAAGAGTAGCCTGGATATTCTTCGGAAATTCACCTTTTGTCGTCCTTGGACGAAAGACAATCATATGATTTTAGGACAGGAGAATGAGTAAAATAGATAGAATTTTTGGTTGAACTATCGCCTTAAAGTGTTCCTTTTTTGCCATTGGTGTCAGTTTGTCTGAAATAGTGTGAAATGTACGCACCAGTGTGTGTGTGCAAGAGTTTTCATCAGGCAGTTTTGTTCAGATCTTTCTCCTCCTCTTCTGTAAGCCCAAAACAGTGTGAGTTTTATCTTATCTCCATGGCAACGAGAATAAAACGACGGTCGGAATGAGGAAGGTGTGAGGATGCATCGCAGTGTGATTTTTTTATTTTTTTATTAGCGTACCACCATGGCGCCACACACATATACAGTCCAGTGCTTTCACAGTTATGCGCATGCCACAAACACATTCCGAATGGCTGACAGATTTCCTGCTGAGAGGGGCATAAACTCCAACCTGGACAGACTTCCCTGAACCAAACACTTCTGCAGAGAAAGCTCAGAGGAAAAACACTGAATGAGAGAGCAGATTTAGAGGAGGAAGTGAGTAGATCCGTGTTCAGGTTATTTTTGAACAAGCCAAAGTGGACTGTGTCTGTTAGAGAAGTTAAGATTCTTCTGTGTTTAAGCATTTATGTGGATACCAGAACTATATTACATCAGTGTTACTTTACTATTATTAATATGCTATTATGCTATTATAATTAATACTTATTCATATTTTGAATTAGCTTTTAATTACTAGTACTTGTGTGTAAAATATATATATACTGTGAGGGAGCTGAGGCGGAAGCCGAAGGTGAATCCATATGCGGATGTTTATTAAAGGTGTTAGCAAAATCTTGATCCATAATCAGAGTCGTATA
>CM065134.1:21050000-21275000 GCA_033026305.1 Cirrhinus molitorella
AAATGTACAGACTGAAACGAGACCTGCTTGACCAACAGTACTAATTAGTCTCTAATGAGGACCCCAGCCTTGATGTTAACCTGGTTTAGTGTGTGTGGCTGAGTGTGTGTCAGTCCGGTTCACGCTCTGGAAGGGTGTGGGCCACCTAAATGTGGCAGTGGAGATGTCATGCATAATTAGAAATGCGGGGGATGTGTTATTTGAATTATTTCAAGGGTCCCAGAACAGAGATTAATGCTGTTTGACTGCAGTAATGATGACTTGGTGATGTGTGCAAGTAAGATCTGAAACTGACATTGGCAAGGAGTGACAGATTTCGCCTTGAGTTACAAAATGATTCCATAAAATTCTTGAAAGTCTTCTGAAGGACATCACTTGTCATTGTTTTAAATTAGATTCAGATGTTATTGTGGTTGTGCTGTTGTGCTGAATATCAGCACGGCTGTGCATTGGCCATAGGCATGGAGATGCATACCGAGAGCCGCCTCTCTCTCTCTCTCTCTCTCTCTGTTTCTAGAGGTATGATTGAGTACTGGTGGGGGAGATGGCTTCTCAATGCGTCATTAATGGCTAATCAATGGCCTCTGTGTTATATAGTGAGCGTCCTGGGACTCCCACGAGTCTTTAATCTGGACATCATCTCACTGGCCTCCCAGAATGCCTGCACACACACACACACTTACGCATTTACAGCAGATCAATGTTTCCGAGAAAAGTGGAGTCAGTATCTGTAATGCATTTTGCACTTGCTTTATAGCTGCATAATTCGTAATTTGTGCATTGTTGCTTTCTAAAGTGGCGTTCACACTGACAGCTCTCTGCAGCGACAGCCAGAACTCATTCATTTTCAATGTGAGAGCGACAGCGCGCGTCGGCGACCCGATCTGGGAGTGTTCTGCGATGTGACAAAGTTGTGAAGCTTAATTTTATGCAAATGAGCTCCAACGCAATATGACGTCCACCAGTGGTATTGAAGACATTTCATCTTCTGTGAAATGCTGTAGTTCGGTGTTAGCAGGACAAAGGAAAAGTGAGACAAAGTTAATGTTATTGAGTAATTGTATTGTCCTGTATGATTTGTGCATGCCCATATACAGAGATAATGCAGGAAAAACCGTATTAATAATCATTGGAGTTCTGAAAGTGTTTGATTCATGCATTAATAATTGTTCATTTTGTTTGTGGTAATTGTGCACTCATGCAATTTGCATCTACACATTTTCTTTTGCACAACTGTTAATATTTTGCCAAAGGAATCTAATTTATTGTCAACTTATTCTTATAGGCAATACATATGATTTGTGATCAGATTTTCACAACAGGTTAATTGGAAAAACTCTACTGAGGTTAATTGGAAAAACTCCAGAAATGACATATTTATACAATTTGCTGCAATTTGCAGCTGAAATAAACACTAAAACACAAGAGCTTATTCCTTTTTACACAAATTATTATACAAGGGCAGGTTATTGATTAATAAAGACTTATTTTTATGTGACCCCTTCCACAATAATAAGTTATGACCTCAAAACACCAACATGACTTACCTATATGTACAAAACACTAGAGGCAGTAACTCAGACAACAATTAATAAAGCCTCATTTTCACACAATTACTCACAGAATATTATATTATGGCTTCAAAACAATCCTGTGCAATTTGAAAACTCATACTCCTGAACATTTTCATCACATATACAGCTTCAAATGCATGAGTTTTCTAATGCCGAGTTCACACTACACGATTTTAGGCCTGATTTTCAGTTGCCAACAGGTTTTGCGAAATCGCAGACAAATGGCTAAAATCTGAGGCAAATCGGTGCTCGTTCACTCATCGAGTGACAATCACAGTGTGAATTACCAAAGACGTGATCAGAGAGAATTGCAGATGCGTCGCCGATGCCCGTAAAATATCTGGCATGCTAAATATCTAGACTTGTCAGCGATACAAAATCCTGCTGTGTGAAATGAGTTCTGACTGAAACATACATTGGCGATGACCTACAGCCAATGAAAGAGCAAGATACAGGGCAGCAGGAAGTTCGGGGAGATTTTGTTGTTGTTGTTTATCGAAGATGATTTTGTAAGCTTTTTTTTAACATTCCTTTCTTAATTATTTGGTTCCACTGTGCTGACTTTATTTAAACTTTGTGTAAGTTATTTTATTATTATTATTATTATTTATTTTTTTATTTTATTTTATTTTTTTTATTAGGCATATATAGCATGGTGTATTTGTATTTCTTTTGTTAATATGTTAAGCATGCTATGTTTAATATATTTAAACATTTAAACGTTTAATTGAGTTTGTCATACTGTTTTGTTGTTGTCAATCAATAGACGCCGAAATTCCACTAATTCAAAAGTGAAAGTAAAATGCGATTTAATGCATTTAAGCAATTTAAAAGTGAACAAAAGTGAGGAAAAGACTGTAAAACTTAAAACTGTAAAACTCGCTGTCACATCCTGGTGTACATTATATTTCAGACACTTTAAGCTCTTTTATTTTCCAAGTGTAGCCTAATATGAGTAGTCCAAAGAATCCTTCGGTTTGTACTGCATAGGAAAAAAAAAAGAGAGAGCGAAAGAGGGCGAAAACGAATACATATATAATAAAAAAAAATAATTAATCAGGTTTTTCCTGTAAATAATCTTCTATAAAGGACAAAAGATTTATAGCATTTTTCCTTTTCATCAATATTTGTAGGCTATAAGAAATAGGCTAAACTCATTATCAAATGAGACTGTCCTCAAAAATATGACACCTTATACAACCCAATTTTACGTTTTAAAGTTAAGCGCCCCCTAGCAAGCAAGTTGGATCTGAGTTTTTTACATCGATCTCACTGTAATTCAAACATATTTTACTAGGTGTAATTCATATGAATGACCACACCTAACCCCACCCTAAACCTACCCCTTACAGAAATAGTGCAAAATCATGATTTATAGTGCATATTCCAAAAAAAAAAAACATGCTATGAGAACGTGTACATTCTCTGGTATGATTACACCACTTTGTAGTGTAACGCTCTACCAGCTGAGCTACATGTAATCCTGAAAGTGCATTGGATATCTGTTGCTGATAGGGGAGCAATTGTTGTATACACTCTATGGAGATGAATTTTGAGCATTTGAGGATCATGCAGTGTGAACTCGGCATAATTCAGTAGGTTTGCATGGTAGCTCATGTGATACGGCGTTGCACTTGAGTGATGAAGAGCTCAGATACAAACCCTGTGAAACTACGGTTCAAGTCAAGTCACCTTTATTTACATAGTGCATTTTTACAATACAGATTGTGTAAACGCAGCTTTACAGTATCAAATAGGAAGGTAGCATATCAATAATGCAAAAATAAACAGTAATCCCTTTAATTTTCAGTTAAAGGGAGTTAATCATTGAGTTCAGTGATGTTATCATCCAGCTCAGTTAAATTAGTATACAATATCGCTGGAAATTAAGTGTCCCCAACTAAGCAAGTCAGAGGTGACAGCGGCAAGGAACCAAAACTCCATCTGTGACAGAAATGGAGAAACAAACCTTGGGTGAAACCAAGCTCAGTCGGGGGATCAGTTCTCCTCTGACCAACAAACAAGCAAAACTTTAGTGACACTACCTGGATATTTGAATTTATGCACTTGTGATGGTCCTAACCCTAACCCTCCTAACCCATATAACAATAAGTCATAATTTAAAAATCTTAAGAACTGAAATGGCATGATTGCAATCGTATATTAGTTTGTGTTAACGCTGTCAGTTTAGGGTATGGTTTAATGTTTTCTAATGTGCATCTATCTAATGTCATAAAATGTTGCAGATAAAACAAAGCTGCAAAGCATGCAAGAAGCTATGTAAAATCCTTTTGCTGAAATGTCACCACAGACATGTTTTTTTCAGTGAGCCTGGTTTGGATTTTCAGAGTTGCAGAGTCATATGATACAATTGCTGTCAGTGTGAATGGGACATAAGACCTTGACAATCACTCTATCAACACTTAAGAAGGGTTTTGTATAAGGCTTATTTTATTTTCTATGTTGGGGTCCAATAGGTTGCAGCACAGCTTCGTATCTGTTTGAGAAGAGTGTCTTCTAACCCGCTTCCCTCTAAGCATAGTTATTTATGAGTTAAGAGCGTGTTTGTGTGTGAGTGAATATGTGTTTGTACCTCTTCTCTTGACTTCCACCTCCTCAGGCTCTCCTTTCCCTCCACTCGATATTCATCCTTTGTTTCTCTCTCTTCAGAGCATTTCAGGCACACCTGACCCCCCTCTTCTGCTCAGGATCGTTATTTCTCTCCTCCTGCTCATCTAACTAGCTTCCCCATCCATCTCCTCTCTCTCATCTCTTCTGTCTCCTTTCTCTTTCTTGCCATGCCCCTGCTGAAGTGTCAGGTAGTATGCATTTCTGTTGCTCTCTGCCCAGTTATAGTCCGACGGCTTTGGTCCAGTACCCACGCTTTGCACTGCCTTGGGCTTGTAATGCCTTTTTTCTCCTTTCCTTTTGTCTTTTAAAATTTTGTGAAGACAATTTTTTGAAAAACATACTTTGACTGTACGTTGAATCTCGACAGCTAACTTGTGGAGTTGTTTTCCTGGTTGTTCCGTGTTGTTTTGCACTCATACTGTGGCAGTGTACCTCAGGGCTCGATCTTTGGTCCTATTTAATTCTCTTCCACTTACGCTCACAAAAGAATCCAGAAAATATTTGAAGTTCACATAAATCTATAACCTACTGACGCTTTGTAGTGTCTTAACACACATTCCAGGTTGTATTGTACATGATTCATCAGTGGATGTTTTTCTAATGAAATAAAATTATTCCAAAGAAGTATATTTTAATAATCTTTCATATTTTTTTTCTTGTTTAATATATCATTTCACTCTAAAAATGGTACATTCTGGAAGTACCATAGGTTGTGAAATCTGCTTATTATTGACTTTATTAATAGCCATTTTTAAAGTTCACTTTTAAATTTTCATCTAAAACCTTTTGCCTCACCATACGCAGGAGGCATCCCAAAATTCTTGTAGGTCACCTAGAGGTCATTGAGCTGTCCAAAGAGGCCCAAAAAGTTAATCACAGTGACCTTTAAAAACCTGTTTAACTTAAAGTGTCTTAGTCCAATCACTATGATACAGTATCTCAGTGTTTTGAAACATGTCGACAGCGTGTAGTTGTCTTTTTTTAGCTGTCTCCTTGGCTAGAGAAATTATAAGGGAAAACAGAGAAGGGAGGGAATGTTTCTGAGCCTGAAGCTGACTAAGAATCCCAGAAGACAGAGAGGAAGAGAAGGAAAGAGAGAGCGAAGGGAGGAGGGGTGGAGAAAAGAGAAGAGCAGGCATGTAATTTGAATCTCATATACATTTCAGTTGAAAACCAGCCTAGCCTTGATACAAACTCTCTAGAGACCACCACAAACCCCCTCCACCTCCTCAAACGCATACACGCACACACAAACACATCTCCTCTGCAGTCACCATACCTTTAATACAAGGCCTAGGGCATCAGAGCATGACCGCTTGCCATGCACAACAAACACACAAAACACACACGCATACACACGCTGACTGGTACGCAGATAGTCTTTCTGTGTGCATTGGAACAGATTGTTCTTGATGCTTTTGCTGAACAGCTGAATGCTCACAGTCTTGCTAGCGTAAAGCAAGAGTTGAATGCTGAAACATGCAGGATGCTTGAGTATGTTTACACATATGCGCATACACATGCGGTATTGTTCTCTTTTAGGCTGACACCTCTTAACTAGTCTCACACAGTTTGTTGTCAGTCCACTAGGAAGTTGTATTTACAAGGTACAAGGTGCAACAAGCAATTTTGAGGACAAATCAATTAGTGGATTTGCAAAAATGTTGGTTTATTTATAATACATTGGGCTTGAAGTTATTTATTTATTTATTTATTTACTTACTTACTTGTATACTTACAGATACTAACCCTAACCTAACCCTACTAACTATTATGTGAACTAGATGTGCAATTGATAAAATCTGTTCACAGGCTTGTTCTTGTTGTTGTTTACAAATGTTTCTGTTTTTCACAACAGAATTATATGTTCTGCTTTGTTTTCTGAGTTACATTTGTGACCATGGTCCACAAAACCAGTCTTAAGTAGCATTGGCATATTTGTAGCAATAGCCATAAATATATATAAATATATATATATATATATATATATTTTTTTTTTTAATGCCACAAATCATTAGGATATTAAGTAAGGATTATGTTCCATGAAGATATTTTGTAAATGTCCTACCATGAATATATTAAAACTTGATTATTGATTAGTAATATGCATTGCTAAGAACTTCATTTGGGCAACTTTAAAGGTGATTTTCTCAATATTTAGATTTTTTTTTTTTTTTTTTTTTGCACCCTCAGATTCCAGATTTTTAAATAGTTGTATCTCAGCCAAATATTGTCGTAACAAACCATACATAAATGGAAAGCTTATTTATTCAGGTTTTAGATGATGTATAAATCTCAATTTAAAAATTCACCCTTGTGATGGGTTTGTGGTCCAGGGTTACATTTGTGAAATAATCAGTATTAACTTTTTAAATGGACAAAAAATTCTGTTCACAGGCTTGTTCTTATTGTTGTTTACAAATGTTTACTTTTTACAAATGCTACCCTAACCCCAACCCTAACCTTACTAGCTAGTATTCAGTTATTCACAACATAATTATATTTACTGCTTTGATTTTTGTTTTCTGAGTTACATTTTTGACCCTGGACCCCAAAACCAGTCTTAAGTATGGGTATATTTGTAAATATATATATATATATATATATATATATATATATATATATATATATATATATATTGGCATATTTGCCAATACAACTATTTAAAAATCTGGGTGCAAAAAAAAAAAAAAAAAAAAATTCTAAATATTGAGAAAATCACCACCTACTATATATATATATATATATATATATATTTTTTTTTTTTTCTTTTTCTTTAATGCCAGAAATCATTTGGATATTAAATAAAGATCATGTTCCATGAATATAATTTGTAAATATCCTACCATAAATATATTAAAACTAGATTTTTGATTAGTAATATGCATTGCTAAGAGCTTAATTTGGCCAAATTTAAAGGCAGATTTCTCCATATTTAGATTTTTTTTGTATCCTCAGATTCCAGATTTTTAAATAGTTGTATCTCAGCCAAATTTTGTCCTATCTAACAAACCATACATAAATGGAAAGCTTATCTATTCAGCTTTTGGTGAAATCTCAATTTAAAATGGACCCTTGTGACCGGGTTTGTGATCCAGGGTTACATTTGTGAAATAATCAGTATGTACTTCTGAAATAGAATGGCTCCTTGAAACTCCCATACTTCATTTATTTATATATATATATATATATATATATATATGTTCATTCTATATGTGCACACTCATCAGTAGTTTGTGTTTGTCTCATTCTCTTACTTTTTCTGTAGAGCACCATTCACTTCTACCTCACCTCTCCTCCATTCACCTTGTGACCTTCTCCGTCTTTCTTTTTCCATTTCTCTGTTTATTCAGTTGCACCCACCTCAGTTTTTTTTTTTTTTTTTTTGAATGCCCATGTATTTCTTCTTTAGACACTGTGTGCTTTCTGTCTCTCTCTCCCTCATATTCTCTGATAGACAAGAGCTAGCCTTGTTTATTTGAGAGGAAAACAGACTCGCATTCATCAGCTCCTTGTATCTCTTTCTCTCTCTCTTCCCTTTGCTCCTGTCTGTCTTTTTGAGACCCTCTCTAGCTGAGGTTATGTTTATGATGTTCCTGTCCATCTCCGTATCTTTATGAGATCATGGGGCATGGCATTTGTTTGTGATTGAAATCCAGAGCAGATCTCTTTAATATCTC
Source organism: Cirrhinus molitorella (assembly GCA_033026305.1). Lineage (NCBI taxonomy): Eukaryota > Metazoa > Chordata > Actinopteri > Cypriniformes > Cyprinidae > Cirrhinus > Cirrhinus molitorella. The sequence continues at coordinate 21,057,886 of CM065134.1, forward strand.
AGCCGTTTCTCCTAGACAATAATGAGATTAAACAGAAAAACTTTAGTTTTGCCTCCTCAATGAAAAGACCTCCTGACCTTCTCAAGTCTCAAAATTCAAACATTTTTACCCTGAGAAAAGAGCTCAGAAATCTCATGTGTCTCCTTTAGAATTTGACAGGAGTTCTCAACTGTATCTGAACTGTTCAAATTTGTCAACAATCAAAGACATGCAGAGGTGTAAGTGTATATTTATCTAGTAGAGTGCGTGTTATGTTCTCACGACGTCTTGCTGTTTCATTTCCTGACCTGACCCTGTGTCTGCTCACTCATGTGAATCACTGGCTCCCTTTCACTTTCCTGTATCTTTCCATCGATCCCCCTCTTTCTCTTCATTTCAGCTTGGGAATGAGTTTTATTGATGTGACAAGAGTTTGGCGGCACGCTTGGAGCTCCTTCAGTTTCACCTCCTACTGATTTTCCTCTCTCCATCTCTCCATCCATCCCTTTTGTCTTACTCATTCACCCATCTTCCTTTCTCCACCCCTCTGGCCTGTTCCTGCGCTCCATGTGAAGGAGGGTGTGTGTGTGGTCTACGTCAGCCATGGCTTCAATTACAATTCATCTCCATTAACCTAATTTGGGTCTTTTGTGGGAGCGTGTTGATGTTGTGTGTGAGTCTCGTTTCTGCAGCTCTAGTCTTTCTGGTTGCTTTGTAGCCCATTTGCATTTACATTTATTGTAGTGTCTCTAAGCGAAAGGGAAACAAGGTGAAAGGAGAGAGAGAGAGAGAGAGAGAGAGTGAAAGAGAGATGTGGGCAATGGGGTAAAAACAGCCCTAGGTTCTGCCAGATGGCGGACTAACTGCCCCCACTCCCCCTCATCCGCACCACATGCACTTTTTTGTTCTTTCCATCAAAACGGGCAGAGGGAGACTGGATGTGTATTACGCACACAGGTAAGGACACCACAAAACAGATTTTAGACTGCTTTGCTGAGTCAGTGTGTTCTTACATAAATGGGTGGCGCATTTAAAGGGACAGTTCATCCAAAATGAAAATTCTGTTGTTATTTACTCACCCTCATGTATAGCTGCAAACCTGTATGACTGACTTTCTTCTGTGTAACACAAATGGAGATGTTTTGAAGAATGTCCAAGCTGCTCTTATCCATACTATACAATACAATGTAACCACATGCTTTTAAGCTCCAAAAAGACACCATAAACAGCTTTTTGTTTATATAAAGCCTGTATATAACAGGGCAATTGTTCAACTGGATTAATTAACAAACAGTTTGATTTGAACGAAAACAGTGTATCCACTGATGGCAGATGGACTATTTTGACAATGCCTTTCATACTTTTTTGGACCTTGACAGTGTTATTTACTTGGCAGTCAATGAGACTTTCATCCAAAATATCTTAAATCGTGTTTCGAAGAAGAACGAAGCTTTTACGAGTTTGGAACGACATGGGTTAAGTGATTGATGCAAAAATTTTCATTATGGGCTCCATATAGTGGACTTCAATGGGGATTAGCAGGTTAAAGGTCCAAATTGCAGTTTCAGTGCAGCTTCAAAGGGCTCTACACAATTCCAGCCAAGGAATAAGGGTTAACGCTAGCTAAACGATTGGTCATTTTCTAAAAAAAGATATATATATATATATATATATATATATATATATATATATATTCACGCATTACATAGTCTCATTGGAAAGGTTGTGCATGATGTAGGCGGAAGTACCAACCTAGCGTTTACAAGGCGAACATGCAAAGAAAGTAAAACGCCAAAAGAAAGTAATATTGGAGAAGTAATGAGTTGGAGTGTTTTGCCCTTGAAACTGTAATTTGGACCTCCAACTGAAGTCCACTATATGGAGAAAAATCCTGGATTGTCGACTGTCGATTGTCGATTTCTTTTTGACTGAAGAAAAAAAAGACATGAACATTTTGCATGACATGGGGGTGAGTAAATTATCAGGAATTTTGTATTATTATTATTATTATTATTATTATTATGAAACTTTAGTCTTTAGCATACTTTTAAAAACAGTGCTTATTACAGAAATAATAAACTTTAAAATAATGTAGTCAAGTGTGAACTAAATGTTTCCAGACACTTAAATGTGAGTTTATTGCAATTAAATGGAAATTTAATTTCTAGTTTTAATTTGTATTAAATGCAATAAGCTGAACATTATTGAGTATTTTTAAATACATAAATGCAACTTAAATACATCTAATTTCATCATTTCATGATAATGAAGTACTTTACATGTGCTTTAATATGTTAGTCAACAGAATAAGTGTACTTAAAATGTAATAATTTAAAATGTACTTTAAATTTAACTTAAAAAAAAACAATAAAAATCATCCAAAAATTTTAATTCTGTCATTAATCACTCTCATGTCATTCTAAACCCAACAGACCTTCATTCATCTTCAGAGCACAAATGAAGATATTTTTGATGAAATCCGAGAGCTTTTTGACCCTGCAACTGACACGTACAAGACCCAGAAAGGTAGTAAGAACACTGTTTAAATAGTCCATGTGAACTTGCCACATTCCAACACACAGGAAGGCACTTGATGTTACTGGAATCAGATCTGATTCAACACATCTAGATTTTGATTTTTCAAAAATATCTTTAGTGTATAATGTAAATTTCAGTTCAGTCTTGTTTTAACACAAACCTACTGAATGGCTAGAGGTGAGATCAAAAAGAGAGATGATCGATTGATATCAAATCATCTTTAATGCACATATCCAAAGTTTCCAATCAAATCCGCTTTTGTGCAAGCAGTTTTTCTCACCAAACGCGTTTTAGTAGCAAAGCATTATTTCAGAAACAGCTGAGATCATTAAAACCTTCAGTGTATTAATGCAAAGCTTAGCACTGCAAACAGTCAGATCTGAATAACCCAGTTTTATTTTAAGACTAACAGCAGCAACATCACACATATGGGGACCGGGTGCCATAGCAACTCTGACAGTATGTTGGGATGTCTGCGCAGATACGTGTTGGATGTGTGCGACAGAGTTGTGTTTGTCCCATGTATGTGTGCGTGGATCAGTTTGTGTACTTTTGATATTGATTTGTGGGTTTGTTTTGGAGGCAGGGCGACAGGGTTGTGTCGTGTCTCATGCTCAGATTAGTAATCCGTGCGCGATATGACATCTTTCTGATAGCAGCATATCTGCCATTAAAATCAATAATCCTCTCACGGGGCCGACCCTGCGGCCAGAACGCTAATGCACCGAGAAACACACACACAAACTAATAAACATGTCACATTGATATTTACATAATCTTGCATCGATATTTACATATGAACAAATACAGTGCTTGTTGAAAATATGAAAAAAGCTTCATCTCAGGCGCACATTAGCCTCTCTCTCTCTCTCTCTCTCTCTTCGGAGGTGTTTAGTAAGGGTCTGTGTTTTAAGCTTTTCTCTTGTCCTCTTTTTTTCATGTTGCGTAAAGGTTAAACCTGATGTGACCCATAACCCAGACAGCCAGAACGCGGCTTTGTCTGACTAAATGAGTGTGTGTGCCTGGCTCTCCATCTCAACCCTGCCATCCCAATCATTCAAATGAACACCTAGGAAATTGGAATTGATTCGGCCCCTTTGTGTGTGCGCATGTGTGTCCGGGGCCCTTAAACAGGATAGATAGTCCCTTATGTAGAAAAACGCACATTCACGACCACTTTTTTTGTTTTTTTCTATCATAGTTGATTGATTTGTATTGTTTTTTTATACCGAACTAATGATTTTTTTCTGTCCTCTACTCTTTAAACTAACCCTTACACCGTTGGTTTTAGGTTTTACTGTCCTTGTGGGGACATTTGATTGCCTCAATGCCAGAAAAACCTGACACACGCACAGTTTGCAGTGAGCTTGTAACTGGAACGTCAACGTGTAATGCCAGGGAGATTAAATGTATGTTTTTTTCCGCTCTTGATAAGTCAACAGCGCGTACCAGCGCTCAGCTAATAGGAAGACTGCTTGTACACACACGCACCGTGTTGCCAAGCAGACGTTGCCGACTCTAACGCTGGCATGTGAGTGTGTTTGTGTACGTGCATAAATACAAGGGCCGCTGACGATTTCGCATATTGCGTGCCATAATGCCACATCTGGGACCCATGTTAATCTATAGAAAACAACACCATTTAGATTAAAAAATGGAAAGAAGTGAATGGTGGGATCAAGAATAGACAAAGTGAAGAAGATATAGCGTAGCACAGGCGGTATGGGCCACCAAATGCATGTTTAAATTTTGAGCAGGCACTTAGGGGGACAGCACAGAAATGCATATTTCTGGAAAGACACGGAAAAACAGCTTTAAGTGTGCACGTGCTGCCAGGGCAGCAGTTTTTAATGGGAGCGTGTGAGGTGTGCGGAGGAGAGGAGTGAGAGAGGAAGAGGAAGAGAGTGGAGGATGGAAGCCTTAATGGATTCATTTTTGCTTCACTAATTTTAGGGCCTTTTAACAGCATGTGCCTTCTCCCCTTTCTCTGCCTCCCTCTCTCTCCTTTTCTCTGCATCTCCAGTTAATTTAATGAAGAGTCGCCCGATTGCTTTTAGCATTAATATTCCAATATGGAGTGGTGTAAATAATAAATGCTTCTCTCTCTCTCCCTCTCTCTCTCGGTCTCTCTCTCGCTCGCTCGTTCGCTCTCGCTCATGGATGATGTTGAGTCCCATCTGTTGTGTCTTTGGTGCTACTGACTGAGCACTCCCTCTGGATAGAGAGAAAGAGAGAGAGAAATAGAAAATAGACACATAGCAACAGTATGGCTGAAATGGAAAGGTGTGTCTGTTAGCAAATCTGTTGGAGTTTTGGCTTTGTGATGTTCATTGTCAGAATACCAAGAACAACGAATGTGCTGGTGAATTATACAAAGACCATAAGGGGTCGATTTTTACAGGTGAACAACAGCTCACAAAGCTATTGTATGGCTACAGAATACTTTGCATATAGTGCATGATTTGTGTACTTCTCATTCAGCATCAACATCTTCCTAAGAGGCCATTCACACCAATGATGATAGATGTAATGCCAATCATCAAATTTGATGAAAATGTACTCCCTCTTAGGTCATCCAATGTATATGAGTTAGTTTCTTCATTAGAACATATTTGGAGAAATTTAACATTACCTTACTTGCTCTGCAGTGAATGGGTGCCGTCAGAATGAGAGTCCAAACAGCTGATAGAAACATCACAATAATCCACAAGCAATCCACATGACTCCAGTTTGACAATGAATGTCCTGCGAAGTAAAAAACTCTGTATTTGTAAGAAACAAGTCAACTGTAAATGTAACTCTGTAATAATGATTTCCTCCAGTGAAATAGTCCCTGTTGTCCTCTCACACCAAAAACCACCAACATATTTGTTTAGAGCTGCTTTGCACTGTTTTCACTTGTAAATAATGCTTGATCTGTGCATATGTCTCTCCTGAGATGAGACAACTTTTTTTATTGCTGGAGAAAGCAATATTATGCATAAAGGACTTGTATTTTAGCCGGTAACATTGGGTTGAAAGTTAAAAACCCCCTAATGATGTGGGCTTTTTTTTTTGTTTGTTTGTTTTTAATGCACACTCCATTTTGTTTCACATAATGCTAAATTTTTGTCAGCTGTTTGAATGGCACTCGTTCACTGCAGAGGATCCTTTGGTGAGCAAAATCTAAATCTGTTCTGATGAAGAAACTCATCTATATCTATTTCAGGAAAAAAAAATCATTCTTGAAAATTTGAGTTATAGGACTATTACTTTAAAAACGTTGTATTTTTTGTGTTTATATTTGTAATAAATCTACATTTATAATTATATTTTATATATAATGAAGAAAAGCAAAGAGGGAGATCTCTGCTTGTGTCCGCAGACTGTTTCATTAAAGCTAGAGGGCCCTTGCAAAATTGTAATGAGTTCAGCTAATTAATTTAGACCATGTCAACAGATGGCTAAAGCCACATGGCTACCGCAATCGAAAGGTTCTCTCTCCCTCTGCCCATCTTTAATATACACACAAACACACACCTAGCTAACACAATCATCCTCCATTTTGTCACTGATATAGAGATCTTTAAGTGGAGTTACTATTAAGTGTAGCTCTGTTCAATAGTGTAAAAGGTTACTGAGCTTTACTTTGTGAACAAAATTGTGTCAAGAAGTTACCTGGTCCCACATTATATTAGGTGGCATTAACTACTATGCACTTACATGTAAATGAATCATTTGATACAATGCACTTATTGTGGACATACATGTTTTTACATTGTACTAAAAATACCTGCATGTAATTACATCTGTAATTACGTTTGTAATTACACTGTTGACCGATCTCTTACACCTTAACCCACCCTTAAACCTGCCCATACAACCAAACCTGTACCTAACCTTACCTATATCCCATCTCAATACCGGCAGAAGTGTTTTGCAATATAATATCAACACATGCCAGTTAAGGCCACCTAAAATGGGACCCTTACTTAAATATCTCTTGGGATTTTTCATCTGCAACTGAATCTATAATTTAGGGCTTTTTAAAATGATTTGTTGATATATAATTAGGTTTATATAGCAACAGTAGAAGTTTTTGTTATGTCCTCTTTTAGGTAAACATGTGTGTGCGTAATAGAGAGTGTCAATTTCAGGCAGAAAGCCTGATCGATCTCCTTTCCTTTGCTCTGCTTCTGTGGAATCAGAATGGGCCCAGAGCAGACCCCTGGGGTACGCCTGCGTGTTCTCAGCCTATTAAACAATTATACAAACACATGGGGCATTCACCTCAATCCTGACACACACTTACACACTAACAGTCTCGTTTCCCCTCCTTAACCTCACCAGCAATAAAGCCCAAAGTATACTTCAGTTTTGACAAGAATGCTTAGCATGTACATACAGCCGAACGCATAGCCTTTCAAAGTATACTCCATTTGACAGTGTGTGCGAACACAAAGTTTCATCCTTTTTCACTGTCTGCACTTTTTCTACAGGTACAGAGTTTTAAGTAATAAAGCCTAATTATCACACAGTTACTTGCAGAATGTTATGTTATAACAATTTTAACATCCTGCGCAATTCAAAACTGATACTTTTGAACATTTGTCATCACATACACAATTCAGTAGGTTTACTCAGTAGCTCAAGCAGTAAGTGCATTTGAGTGATGAAGAGCTCTGGTATGAACCCCGTGAAACTACAGTTCGACAAAACAGATCAAAGCTCTGCGTAAGGAAGTTAAAATAACAAGCCTGTATCAACAATTTGCATTTTTTAAAACTATCTGGTAGGTTTAGAGTTGGGTTTGGTGTAGGGGATATTTCCAGCATTAACCTTTAGAGACACCCATATATGTACATTTTGAACAGCCACAATACGTACCTCAAGCTGCGGAATAAAAATGGTGCAAACGTTATAAAAACATGCCACAGCCACATATTAAATGTGTGTTTCAGCGCCACTCTCTGGATATTTCGCTTTGAAACTGCTGTGAAACATCCAGGTACACAATTACGGTGTTGCAGAAATGTATATTCATAATTTCATCAACCTGGGTTGGTCTCATCTGCGAACAAACAAGCAAAATAGTGCAAAAAAATAAAGGCTGAGTAGGCACATACGTTCCTATACCATCAGACATTGCTCAGGAATTTGAAGTTGCTTGTCTGCGGGTTCGGAGCACATTGAGTCATTTAATGTAAGAGCAGGCACGGATATTTGTAACTTTTGCTTATAGTTATTTTTATCTTTGCAATTATAAACACTCTGGTTTAAAGCACAAACAGTTTAACAGCTTATTGCACTTTGTTATTCTATAGCAGATAATGAATCAAAAATCTTGCACATTCACAGAAAATACAATACTTATGCTTTGCAAGGTAAAGTACATATAGGGATCATCAAATTTGTCCCTGACTTTAAAAGTCCTCTTTTCTCAGGAGAAACAAGGGGATGAGAGAAAGAGAGAATAAGTGAAAGGAAGTACTAGAGTGGTTTCAGCAGGTGTGTGTTTTGGGGGCATCTCTAAGAGTGTGTGGAGTGTGGTGAGCGTAGACAATCTGTCAAGGACAGGTTGGGCTAAGGGGGGTGTGTGGTTTTAAAGAAAACGACAGAAACAGAGCCCGAGCTAGAGAGATAGACCACATTAATGGCTACATTTGTCTGCACGCGTGTGCGGTCATGTAAACACAGCCACGACAGAGAATTGTTCCATTCTTCCACTTAACCTTCCTTCTCCCTCCCACCCCAACCCCTCTTTCGCTCTGTCTCTCCTCGTAAGGCCTCTCCACTCGTCGCGCCACAGCCATTTCACAGTTAGTTTTGGTCTGGGTATGAGAACAGAAGCTGCCCATTAAAGATTAAATGTTAAGGGACAGTGCATTCAATGCCGCCCCCCTCCCCCCTGGTGCCTGAAAGAGGTCAAAGTACTCTAAAAAGGGGTGTGCTAGTTTTAAGCGACATTTGTCATTCTGCAAAGATCTGACGAATCAGCATTTACAATGACCCTGCACGGGTCAGGTCAAAAATTGCTTTGAGACTCGAGTTAAGTACACTAGATGACACAGTCTTATGCACTCTCATGCACTCAAGAGGAGGAACGTTCTTAGAACTTTGGCAAGGTTTGTTCTTATGAACAAATGTTTTTTTTTTTCTAGTAATGGTAAATGTTTTCTCTTAATGTTTGCAAAATGATAAAATGGAATGTTGTCTTGTCAAAAAACTGTACATTTTGAATAGCAAGAACATATTTTTGTTAGCTGGGAGGGTACACTTTGTTATAGCGTATTTTTATTACTAAACTCTAAAGTGCTGAAGCATTGTTAGAGGCAATTATGAACTGATTCTGTATTTGTGCATGCATCCATATTTTGGAGGTCATGCTGTCTCTTACGTCTGCTACTCAGAGGCCGTGTCTTTGTCAAAGCCCCGAGTGGTGTGTGTGTATGTGTGTGAGCATCTCAGGGCGCGTGCGTCTTTGTGTGCCTGTCAGTTTGTGTGTGTCTGGTGCACAATAGTGGTAATTATGTTGGCTGTGGGGGCTCAAGGGGAGTTTGTGGGGCTGTGTGTGTGAGCCAGAGCGAGGGGCAGCAGTCAAACAATAATATAATCAGGGGCTTTTGTGTGGGTAGGGCAGAGGGCAAGACGGTGTCAGCTGTTATTGAGTACTTATCCCTGTAACGGACCATTCATCACACACACACACACACACACACACGCGCCCTACAAGCCTCCCTGAAACACAATAGCAACCTTGCCATACACATATCTTAAAAGCCACAATTTACTAAAAAATACTCAGCAAATATACAAAGAAACAAACACACACACTCTCTGTTGCCACACAATAGCTCAATGACGGAGAGTGGAGCTTGTTAAGGTCTGAAAGACTTTTATTGTATTGAGCCGCTCTTGAAGCCAAACAGCAAATCACCCCAGAAACAGCTTGTGGTACGGTGTTTGTCGCCGAGGCGACCGGAGTTCATCTCTAACTGTTTACTGTTCAATCTCACACATGCTAGAGGAAGCTGTGGTGGAGTGTTTGATGGATTGGTGTAAGATCTGTTTTGAGGCTGTGGAAAGAGTACAACGGTGCCCTAAATCGTTGCATTTACCTTTGCTTTCTGAATATTTGCAGACAAATTCCAGTCATTTTATTGGAAAGTGGATGATTGGGAATTTCACATGAGCTCAAGTTCAAGTTAGTCACGTAAATTCGACCTGCTTGGATAAAAATGACTTCTGTTTGAGCTGTGCTTTACACATTGCAGCGTTATTAATAATAGACAATAGTGGACCTTTTTAGGCTGCAAATATTTGCAGAAATATGGATAATCTGACCACATGCTGTATAGATGGGGTAGTACTTCACTGTGGAGTATGCATCAGTGTGGACTTGGTCAAAGGTGCATTTGTGTGTTTGTGAGTAATTTTTGAGCCTAAAATCACAAACGGGAGATTCTAGAGTTTTGTGGTCTTCCACTAGGCACGGCGCCAGATTATAATTTCTATTTTTTTCCCCCCACCGGGGCTAAGGGGTGCTAGACCACTATTTGGGGGTGCTAAGAAAATAATCAACATTCATGACACCAAAGTTACTTCATGAAGGAATTGTCATTTTTTAAATAAAAAACAGCTATGGTACACACCACATTTAACAGAAGTATAGTTTTAAATTATATTTGGCAAAATAATAGGCATATTCATCAAAATAGACACAATGTTAATACAAGTGGCCAGAGCCCTGCATTTCAGCCCGAGCCCAACAGGCAGCAGCAAGCTGCTTGAATGTGTCAAAGTGAAATAGTAAAGATGTATTTGAATTTTTTATTAATAAACTGAGTTTTTCTGAGTCAGTGTCACAAAGATAAAGTTGATCCTGACACGCTATTTCCTCATTGGATGCGCCTTTAGAGAGAAATGCATCTTTACAGATTACATAATGACTCACATAATGAGTTTTTGATTTAAATTATCTTATTTTAAAGTATTACTTAAAAGCATTTCATAGATATAATTATCATGTCTGTAAAGCAAGTAGGCCTAGGCTATATCGCTGAGTTTCAGTTCATCGTGCACATCCTCTTTGTTTTCTTTATTTCATAAAAGCATGTTTTGTTGATATTGTGAGTGCACAGAAATAAACGTAGACACTGTACTGTTCTGAATAATGTATTACTCTTACCTTTATAAGCAAAAAAGATGGCATATTTTAAGATGTTTCCAATGCAAGTGATCGTGCTGGCGCCTCCATATTGTGTAAAGCGTTTCATTTCCACTACTGAATGAAAATTAATAAAAAGGTAATTGTGACTTTTAATCTCACAATTCAGATTTTTTTTTTCTTGCAACTGCGAGTTATAAAGATGAATAAACTTGTATATCTTTACCAGTGTTGGGGGTAACAAATTACAAGTAACGCAAGTTACGTAATCAGATTACTTTTTTTCAAGTAACCAGTAAAGTAACGCATTACTTTTTAATTTACAAGAAAATATCTGAGTTACTTTCTTTATGTATTTAATCCCATTTTATCAACCAATGTCTTTGCTGCTGACCATTGTTGACCCAATTCAATCATAAAAATAAGCGAATCTTACTTTTTTAATTTTCATTTTTGCTTATTTTTTCTCATTGCTGAAGAGTGTTGAACATCCTTTTCCTACAGTTCTACTGTACAGACATGAATTTATTTTTCTTTCAGCCTTAGGCTTATTAATTTCACTTTTTAGTGTAAAAGGGCTTTTACATTTGCTAAAAATCTAACTTTTTATATTAAAAACAAACAAGCAGATTTAAAAAGTAACGCAAAAGTAATGTAATGCATTACTTTCCTATAAAAAAAACTATGTAATTAGTTACTTTTTTAGGGAGCAACGCAACATTGTAATGCATTCAATTTTTATTTTAAAAGTAACTTTCCCCAACACTGCTCTTTATATTATATAACCTTTTATATTAAAGTTTATATCTTGTGAATTCAGACTATTTCTCAGAATTGAAATATGAACTCACATTTTTTTTTTTTTAGAATTGTGAGTTTATATCTCACAGTTGTAACTTTATTTCTCAAAATCACAAGTTTATTTCTTCGAATTGCCTGTATATAGCTCTCAATTCTAAGAAATATTAGTATTCTTTCCCATCAAAATGTATAGCTAACAATTGCTTTGTATTTCACAATTCTGCGAAAAGTCAGAATTGCAAGAAAAAAAGTCAGAATTGAGAATCTCTGAATTGTGTGTATATAGCTCGCAAGTTTTTGTCTTGCAATTCTGACTTTATTTCTCGCAATTGCGAGTTTATATTTCACAATTCTTAGAATAAAAGTCAGAATTGCAAGTTTGCATCATGCAATTCTGAGGAAAAAAAAAAAAAGTAGAATTGTAAGATAAAAAGTCTTTTCAGATTCTTTTCAGTGGCAGAAATGGGCTTCCATAGAGACCTTTGCAGGTCTCCAAAGCCACAAGTAAAAATATTTGGGTATTTTGGAAAGGGTTTATGAAACCAAAAATTGTAAACTTTATTTAATTATATTATTGATTAAGTGTCACTTTTATAAACATGCGTGTTGCATTTTTTTTTATGTCCTTGTAATGCATATATGCAGATTTGTAACTTCTAGCTACATAGGTTGGTTTAATTTGTTAAAATATGGACTGGACCATATTGACTTTTAGTGTTTAGACAAAGGAAGATGAACAGAATGTTTGAAACAACATCACTATCAGCTATTAATTTTTCTACTGTCATGGTGGAGCAATAGTTTGCAGGGATTCTTGCTGAGCAAGTTAGCTAAGTTTAGTTAACACGTCAATTGCTAACTTGATTGTAAGGTTTGCTAGTGCAAAATTAACCCCAAAACCTAAATCTGTATAAAGAAATTGTGCTTTTGTAGTGTGTTGACCAAGAATTCATGTCTAGGATGGTGTATGTTCATAGTGTAGCTTTCTGTTCTGTGGGCCATTCACTAAATAGCCAACATGGCATGGGGGAGCAGGGTGTTATGGGATTGCAATAAGTGCTTTCTATATGGTCTCTTTGGGCTTATCCATGACCTTCTCTTTACTACAGATCAGCTGCAAGCCTGGCAGGGGGTTGAACTTGATTTTGAACTATATGACTTTCGGCTCTTTGATCCCTCTCTCTCTCTTGCTCTCTCTCTTAGGACTGTGTCCGGGATGATAAATAAATGTTTCGCTTTGTCTTGTCATCAATAATGCATTCTTCCTTTAAGTGCTGATGTGAGCTCTTTCATTCTTTCCCTCCCTTTTATTCATTCAATTTATTCTATCCTTCAGCTAAAGGTAGACGAGTGAACTAAGAGATTGAAACAGCGAAAATCACTTAAAGGGTATTGTTGTGGATCGGCGTTTGGGGACGCGTGTGTTTATGTGTGTTGCACAGCTCAGAGAGAGAGAGAGTTCAACAGGAATCTCTGGTATCATCATATCAACTGTTGCTTCAGGGCTTTTGCTTGCTACTTGCTTGAAATGTTCTTTAACTTTTCATTACCTTAACACAGATTTTTTTTCCCTCCATTCATTAAATGTTTATGAGGTTTTGGTTTGAAATTCCTTTTTTTTCTTCCTTTGGACATAACAAGGAAAGAATCTGTATTATTGAGCACTTATTTCAATCAGAATTCAGAAATGCTACCGTGTATAAAAGAGAATTAGAGAAAGACAGGAAGAGAAAAATTTCACTTCAGCTGAGAGATCACAACAATTTTAACACTGTGAAGAGTGTTTTGTCAGGTAACCTAAAAATGTGCTTTATGTGGTAAATGTTCATCCAAATTAGCAGGTTTTATTAAAATCCAAAATATTATTTAAAGGAATGTGCCAGGTTTATCAGGCAAGGCATGCCGAGTGGTTTAAAAGCAGAAATGTTCAGCTCATATATTTTCTAAAGCTTTTTGATTCTTCTATTTTATTCTGACAACACAGTTTTTTTTTTTTGTTTTTTTTTTTCTGTCGTCAAAATATTTCAAAACTTCACACTGTATTAAGACTGTATTATTTTTTTTTACTTTTCCAGGTCTACAAATCACACTAAAATATATCCACTATCATATATCCAGGTTTTAGGGACAAAAAAAAAAAAAAAAAAGGTTTGGAAGTATTACAATAACAAGAAAAATATAAATATTTTCTTCTTGATTTTTGTGTCCTTGTCCCCTAGTTGAGAACCACTGCTCTAGCCTCATGAGAACTTGTACATAGTGTTTGTAAAAGTTGAATGCAAGTGTTTGCATTTTAATATTGAGCCTGATGCTACGCCTTGCTCACCCTGAAGCCAGGTGTATATGCCTTTCTTCTTTTAGACAAATACAATCAATGCTCTTCCCAGCTTTATAATGGCACTGAATGGCTGTTGAGATTTTGAAGTCAAATAAAATGCATCCGTCCATCATAAAAAGTGCTCCATGCAGTTCCAAAGGCCTTCTGAAACAAATTGATCCATTTTTGTAAGAAAATTATCCATGTTTAAGCGTAGGACATAGGACACTTTTTATGATGGATGAATGCACTTTATTGGTCTTCAAAATGTCATTCACTCCCATTATAAAGCTTGGAAGAGCCAAAACGTTTGAATGTATTCGTCTGAAAGAAGAAAGTCATTTACATCTAGGGAGGCTTGAGGTTGTGTAAATCATTTTTGGTGAACTATCCCTTACATTTTTTTTTTTAACTTTTACAGTAAGAACATTATAAAATATGTTTCTACCTATTGCCATTAGCTGATATTAGCTTCCCAAAATTCTGATTTGAGACCTTTATGTTCCAGAAAAGTGAGGGGAGAAAACAGATGGAGGAAGTGCTGGAGTTAACGAGGAATGGGCGGAGTAAAGAGAGGTGCCCAGAAAGATGGAGAGATCGGGGAAATATGGAATATGAAGGGGGGCGGGGGTGACCTAATTGTGGAAGGGCAGGGCAGGGTGACCGCCAGTAATCAGCTTACTGTAGCACTCCACTCCTCAATCTGGGACACCACCTCCCTTTGAATGCATGTGTGTGTGTGTTTTCAGCCATCTCTAAGTGTGTGTTGATCATGTGCTCAGTGCATTGTATGGGTTATAGCTCTGATTTTTACCTTTTTACTCTTTTGCAGGCAAGAATTTAAATGTAAACATGCAGTTTGACTGGATTATTCATTATCTCTATCTAACCTCTATCTATCTGTTTTCAGGAATGGCAGGTCATCCAGGATGTAGATGAGTTTGTTTCTTTATCCTAACAGATTTGGATTACTATTATCTCATTCTGACGGCACCCATTCACTGCAGAGATCCATTGGTGAATAAGCTAAATTTCTTCAAATCTGTTCTAATGAAGAAACAAACTCATCTACAGCGGTTGGACAATGAAACTGAAACACTTGGTTTTAGACCACAATTTGTATAGTGTTGGGCTTCCTTTTGTGGCCAATACAGCATAATTTTGTTTTGGGATTCACAAATACATATAATGCACAATAGCCAGAGGGATTTTGAGCCATTCCTTTTATAGAACAGTGGCCAGGTCACTGTGTGATTCTGGTGTAGGAAAATATTTCCTGTCTCACTGCACATCCCAGAGTGCCTCAATAATATTCAGATCTGGTGACTGTGCAGGCCATGGGAGATGTTCAACTTTACTTTCATGTTCATCAAATCTCTCTGTCACCAGTCTTGCTGTGTGTATTAGTGCACTATCATCCTTATACATGGCACCACCTTTAGGGTACAATGTCTGAACCATTGGGTGCACATAGTCAACCTTCACACTTTGCTCTTACTGGTGGAATGTGCAATAAGTGAAGACTGGCCACCAGGCTGTGCAAATATAGCCATGAAACCTCCAACACTATATTGACCAGTGTTTCAGTTTCATTGTCCAATTTTAAAAGGACTCGGGGTCAGTAAATTTTTTTAGCAAATTAGATTATTTCAGCAAGTTGCTTATTTCCTTAATGAAAATGCACTGTAAATTTTGCTTGATTTACTCTAAGAAAGTTTGCACCCTTTCATTGAGTATGTTCATGGTGTAAACCGTTACATGTGATAAGCATATGCTCTGTGACAGTATGAAGTACAGTATGAGTGGACGGCTGTAGGCAGCATGAGACAGACTCCACTAGATCACTGTCACTCAGAAACATCACAATGACACAGATCTGGACCTCTGTCCTTTTCTCTTACCCCCTGTTCTGTGTGTATGTGTGTGCTGTGCTCTCTCACATCAAATCAAAGGATGGCACATAAACTTTAGCCACCAGCCTTGCACCTCCCTTCCCCCTCGCCACTGTCTCTCTCTCTGTCTGTGTTGATATGTGCCTGGTAGTGGCTGCTGCCACACTGCCTAATTGGGGCTGTCATAGGCTGTTACGTCCAGGGCAGAGAGTGAGAGAGAGAGAGAGAGAGAGAGAGAGGGATGAGGAATGGTATGTCTCCCCTCTGTCGCCTCTCTCTTGGTAGCATGCTACAATTTGGCCGGGTTAGAGGGTCAAACAGGACACAAAATGTCAACAAGGACCATGACCTCTGGGTAAATACATTGTCAGTAACCGTTGTGAAGTGTCACGGAGAACAAACAACACTCAATTACGAGAATATATCACGGCCATTGATAGCATTGTTTATTTGCACACAATTCACAAAAGTGATTATGGAATATTGATTTGATTCGATTCGCTTCTGATTTTAAATTTTGGTTTCATTCAGTTGAATTACAGTTCTAAATTGATAGGGAATGCAGAGAACTTCTGCAATTCTCAAAAATGTCACTTTTAAATATGACTGGGCATCAATATTCTGAATTTAATTCAAAATCACAAGCTTATGATATGGTATATTTTAATTCGATTTGATTCAGTTTGGATCGGATTTTGATTTAATTAAATTCCCCATCATGCATTACAATTATGATTGTTTACCTGTAGAAGATGCAGCAAACACCTATTATCTAGAAAATGTAAAAATAAAAAAATCACTTTATATAGGGCTGGGATTTGATACAGATTTTCTGATTCAGTTTAGTGCCAATTCCCAAGCTTCTCAAATTTTATTTGATTCTGATTCTATCCCATTTGAATTATATCTGACTTTGTTTCAATTAAATTTCACAAACTTATGACTGATTCGATTTAAGATTTAAAGTTGATTTAATAAATAAATAAATACAGGTTTACTTCAGGTTTACTTTATCGCCATGGAGTTGAAGATTCATCAGTGAGGGAGAAACACTACTAAATACAATGGAATACAGATCCCAAAATATAGATTAATAACAGGGACCATAATATTGGTTCAAATGAAGACTGTATTATGAACCTACTTGGTTTAAATTCATACCTTGAAGAATTCTGCTGATTTTCTTCCAAAATCAGTGCAGAAAATGAGAAAGCAGTCTGCAGTTTCCGTCTGGGCCTCTAGATCTCCCACACACTCCATCTCTGTCAATCAAAACACACACTCAGTAGCGTCTTTATGTAACATTTGAACAAATACAACAACATGAACTAGCATGCTAGCACAAATGTACCACACACACAGGCCTGCCAGCTCTTCTTGTAATCCCTCAGACAAATTACAAGATCTTCTCCTCCTCCTTTACTCTTTCTCCTTCTTCCAGCAGCAATTGGATTTGGATAAAGATGGCTTTTCCTTTTCTCCTCTGTTTTTCCTTCGTTTGGCTAAAGACGGATTTGCCCAGGGAGATTACAGTCAGCGGTGGAGAGAAATCGCATTTGAGGAAAAACGTCTTCACTAACCCCAAACAACAATCCCCCAGTCCATCCCTCCCTCCCTCTTCTCTCTCTCTTCCTTTCTTTTTCTTTCTGTATGTGCAGCTTATTGCTCGGAGCAGAAAGAGAGAAAAGCGAGATTGAGACCATAATCCTCCTCGTGATGTTAGGGCAGAAAAACAGGGAAATAGACACAAAGGGTCAGCAGCCGCTCTCTATCTCTTGCTGTATGTTTATGAATAACCACCAGTCTGGCTGGTGTAGTTAGTGGCATTAGCGCCGAGGCTAACATTAGCGCTAAGTGCTGAATGGAATGGGAGTGTCAGAAGGCCAGGCTAAATAAGAGCTTAGCTGCTGCTCTTTGGCAGCTTAGTGTGTTAAGAAACTGGCCTGAATGTTGGCACTAGATGAGGCTTAAGCAGAGAAATGAAGTGGCCATCAGCGAGTCAGAAAGTCTTACAGTCTTGAAGCGCTATGGTTACAAAGAAGTACTCTAGCTCTCTAGCTATACTATGGTAGAGTGATGATATTGTATGGTGATATTATGACACTTGATGTATACTTAGGTACTGAATCATTAGTTGTTGTTTTTTTTTTTTCTTAGGTCATGGTATAACCATCCCAGATAGCACTTGTACGTCTGCAAGATGTCTGTTAAAGATCACTTCATCTGGAAAGCATCTCCTGAGACAAACATCTGATAAACATCTTTAAGATGTCAGTTTTACATACATTCTAAATCACAAAAATGTTAAAAACATCTTCTAAACGTCTATTTGACATCTTATAGGAAATGTCCTATAGACGGATTGCAGATGAGCAAACATAAAAAAAATAAAAAAAAATAAAAATGTCTTGCAGATGTAAATATACATCTCTGTGCTGTATGTGGGCTATTCCAGATAGCACACATAGGTCTGCAAGATGTTTATTGAAGATCACTTCTTCTGGAAAGTATCTGCTATGTACAAACATCTGATAGACATCTTTAAGATGTCATTTTTAAATACATTCTAAATCACAAACATTTTAAAGACATCTTCTAAACGTCTTTTTGACATCTGATAGGAAATGTCCTATAGACGGATTGCAGATGAGCAAACATAAAAAAAATAATAATAATGTCTTGCAGATGTAAATAAACATGTATGTGTTGTATGTGTGCTATTCCAGATAGCACACATATGTCTGCAAGACGTTTATTAAAGATCACTTCATCTGGAAGGTATCTGCTATGTACAAACATCTGATAGACATCTTTAAGATTTGTAAATACATTCCAAATCGCAAACATTTTAAAGACATCTTCTAAACGTCTTTTTGACATCTGATAGAAAACGTGTCTGGAAAAAAAAAAATGTCTTGCTGATGTAAATGCAGACATCAAGTAGACATCTCCATGATGTACAGGTATGTGTGCTATTAGGGATCCCAAATAGCACACATAGTACATCTGCAAGATATATCTTAAAGATGGCTTCATCTGGAAAGCTACTACTGTGTGCAAACATCTGACTTCTTTAAGGTGACAGTTTACATACTTTCTAAATCATAAACATCTTAAAGACATTTTCTAAACGTCTATTTGACATCTGATAGAAAACGTCTTAAAGATGTATAGCAGATGAACAAACGCTCAAAAAATTATATTGCAGATGTAAAATTGACATGAAATGGATGCCAGGGATCCCAGATAGCATATGTACATCTGCAAGATGTCTGTTAAATATTGCTTAATCTAGAAAGCATCTGCTGCATATAAACATCTTAAAGACGTTTTCTAAACAACTATTTAATATCTGATAGGAAATGATCTATAGATGTATTGCAGATGAGCAAACACACTAAAAATATGTCTTGCAGATGTAAAATAGACATGAAATGGATGTCTCCATGATGTATGTTTGCTATCAAAGATGTATATCCAAAAAGAAACATATTGCTATAGTACATGTACAAAAACCAAGCTGTATTTCTAAAAAAAAAAACTTTAAAATATATGTTGGTACTAAATGGTTTTTATGCCTTGGAGTTACAATAGTAGCCTACATGTTGAAAAACCTTTATATTACCATGGTACATCTAGGGTGTCTGTCCAAACAATATTACCATGGTAAATAACCTAAAAACATGGTAAATGTAAAAAAAAAAAAAAAAAAAACAACAACAATTGTCATATTACTGTGATGCACACCTAAAACCTATGG
The DNA here is from genome assembly GCA_033026305.1 of Cirrhinus molitorella. Taxonomy (NCBI): domain Eukaryota; kingdom Metazoa; phylum Chordata; class Actinopteri; order Cypriniformes; family Cyprinidae; genus Cirrhinus; species Cirrhinus molitorella. The sequence goes on from CM065134.1 coordinate 21,077,319, forward strand.
TACCAGAAATGGTAAAATTACCATGGTAGATTATGGTACATGCATAAAGCATGATATTACTGTGACATGTTCAAACAATCTACATATCGAAAAAACATGGTAGTACTGGTATCGATGGTCATTCTATGATACTTTTTTGTAACTGCCAGCATCTATGTACCACAGTATTTATAAGATGCAAGATGATTTTGGACATGGTATATGTCCCAAAAACATAAGTTTACTATGGTATATGTCCGAGTGATCAACATGGTTTAACCAAAAAGTATGGTATGTGTTTCCACCTGTATTGGTCCATGACCTTTTTACATTTATTCTGTATTTCAGTATGAACTTATCAATATTTGATACTGCTCAATCAAGATTTATCTGTGTATCTTGTTGAGTGTGTTGTTTATCATATGTCTGCTGTGTGTGTGTGGGTTGGTGGACAGACGTTGGGCAGGGTGAATAATTGAACGGTGCGGGCAGCAGAAGGTCTTTAACCCTGAACCTCAAGACAACACAACCAATCAATAATGCAGCTGTAGTACATGATACAGACATACTCGATACCACACAGGTGCTCCACTTTTATTTCTGCATACTGTACATTATGTCTTTTCTTCCTCATCTCAGCAGGTACAACACCAAGGTTACAAGTTTGAAACATAAACCGGTGGAATATACAAAGCTTGAAGTTGCATTGAATAAAAGCATCTGCCAAATGAATGTAAATGCTCTTTTTCGGCACTATCGACTAGAGCGTAATGCATGCATTATAATTAAGATGGTTTTTCATGAGGGAAAATTCTTTGTGGTGGATCGAATTCTTTGGAGAGAAAGAAAGTATGTGTTTGGTGTGTGTGAGCGTGTCCCACGTGGTGTGGTTGTCAGGCTGAGACAGGCCGCCGTGTGCTGGGCGGCTGCATGTGTCTGTGTGTGTATGTGTGTAGTTGTCAGGCCGCTGTGTGCAGTGTGTGCCACCAGCGCGGGTAATGGGGATGGACCTGTCAGCTCACTTAATGCAGCTAATGTGTGCTAGAGCCGGGGGATATGAATCCACACACACACACACACACACACACACACACACACACACACTCAGTGCTCCCCTCTCCTCGCCTCGTCACTGCTCTGTCAAATTCTTTCGCTTCCTCTAGCCTATGCCTATTCATTTCCCTCTCATACCTTCTTTCTTTCTCTTACACTTTACACTGTAAAAAACTGAGGTGTCTGTGGAGCTTTAAAAATGAAGACCACAGTTTGCAAGTTGAGTTCATTTATGGATAAAAGTCTTTCAAACTTGAGCTTTTTACACTTTTAAATTGTAACCAAAAACTTTAGTTCCTATTTTAGTCACATTTTGGAGATTTCATGTTCTGTACATTTGTGAACCCTGAGTTGTAGTTGGTATTTCCATATTTGTGAGGTCAATAACGTTGACTGGATGAATATAGCTCACTTAATAACTGCACATAAATCCACACTGAGTGTTTTAAGTCTCTTAAACTATGTCTGTTAACACATTTGGTGTCCCTGACGTTTTTAATTGTTTCCCTCACATGCTCTAACTGAACAGAGTGTGCAAGTTTCTGTACAAGCGACTGTACACATGAATATTTAATGAGGTAAGCACTGAGGCAGGCTTATGATTGGTTGTCTGTTGCTAAACAACTGGCTGTAATGTTCTAGTGCTGTATCATTTGACACTGCACAGCTTTGAAGCTGCAGTTCAGGTGCAGAGTTTCATAACCTACAAAACTACTTTCAAAATTACTAGTCTGAAACACTTTATACCCCAGAGTTAGAACTGGCCTTTTCCTGGGACAAAAAAAAAAAAAAAAGTGTGACAAGTAAAAATGCAAATTGTGTTTTGTTCGGTTTTGAGTAGATGAGAAAAAAAAAATGTCTTGTGACATGGTTGTTAAAAATGACAAAATTAACAAAAAGATACTTAAATGACAAAAAGTTCCATAAAAAGTAATTATAATAATTATTAATGTCCAAGTGCTTCCTGTTAGGAGGACAAATGAACCACAAAACCGTTTTAATTTGAATTTATTTTCATTTTTAGTAATTTTATGTGATATTTTTATTTTCCCTATTATTAAGTTTTTGTTCAGATTTATATTAGTAGTAGTAGTAGTAGAAGTAGTAGTAGTAACATTTTTATTATTCCACTTTGTATTTCCATGTAGTATATTTAGACCATTTTAGGCTTATTTCAATTATTGCCAAGGCTACATTTAATATATATATATATATATATATATATATATATATATATATATATATATATATACAAGCTCATCTTGGCTGCTTATTGGATTGACTTAAGTTATCAGAGTTTATCATAACAGAAAATATGTATTACATTACTAGTGTTTCTAAAAGTTGTTGCATATAGCAGCTGTTTTTATGCTATTTTTATGCTGGCACACTAAACCCTTGAATCCTCAGTATGCGAGAGTGCGGATAGGTCAGAAATCTTGCCCTTCAGTAGAGGTCCCGATGCTCTGGTAATGATTATCTGTTGACAAATGTGATGAATGCTGAAAGTGCCTGAACCCAAACAACCGTGAGGAAGAGCGTGCGAGAAAAATCCAATATGTCCAAGGAGAGAAACCTCATAAAGAAGGAGTGGCATATGGAGATGGAGAAATTCCCTCTGCCTTCCCTCCCTCCGTCTCTCCCGCCTTTTTCCACGCCTGTCGCTCTGATGAATATCATCCATGTACAGATCCACTGCAATCTTTCTTTCTCTCATCCCCCTCCTGCATCAGCTGCCCTCACCTCCAAGTGCTCACTGTCCATCCATTCTCCATTGTTAGAATTACAAATCAATCAGTGACTATGATTTTGCCAATTAGGACATGTTTCTGGATCATCATTGTTTGTTTGTCCATTAAAAATCAGCCTGGTCAGTCAACCATAACCATTTACTACTTCTAAACTCAGTATTTATATTAATGTTGTAAGGTTTAAGGGACTCCAAAAATGTTATTATATTTAATTTGTGTATTATTAAAATATAAAATTAAGTTAATCTGTATGTTATAGAAAATACCAACTGTGTCAGTGATCTACCATTGACTATAATACAAATTTATTTTACAAATCATGTTTTGACAGCATTTTTGTGCTGGAAATAACATAATAAAAAAGAAAATAATACTAGCCTATCTGTATCCCAGTCTATTATATGTGATGTTGTGTTACTGCGGAAGACAAGTGCATGTGTGCAATCTGTTTAAGAATGGCAACATTTTTTTAGTGAGCTTTTATCCAAGATGACTAACATTTCTAGGAAAAATGCTAATTAATATATGCAGTATATTATGAAGAATTGTAATTATGCCACTTCTAGTGCATGACTAATTTGCAATTACGTTTTGACTTTTTGAGTTTTTTTCTCGGTTGTGGAGTGTTTCTGGATGTCTGATTAAGATATCATCAGTGGCTCTTTATTTTTAAATACAATTAAACCAAGATAAAATGCTATTAGTTCACATTTCCACCCAAGATTTGAAAAACTGAAAGGTATTTTATGGCATTCTCAGCTAAGACATTTTAGGTTATTGAAATGTTTGTGTAAATGAAGTTGATAAGAATGCTGTTAAATTCCAAAACCCAGCCCAAAAGCTATCAATATTCCTAAACAAAACCCCAATATCGGATTAGTTGATGTTGATCCAGAAACACATCCCACTTGCCAAAATCAGTCTTTTAGTTCAAGCATATGCTGTATCACGGATGCCATTTTAGCTTGTCTCACACCAGTGTCTCACAACAGACCTCATAGTTAACCATCCCAGTTCTCAGAAACAACAACAGAACGCTTTAGGAAAAAGCTTCAAAGGCTTATAACAATACTATGACTTTACTTGCCTGTGTTCTGGCAGTACGACGATCAAGAAAGATGTGTTACACTACACTCGTTGTTATAGTTAGGTTTCCTCTAATTTATGCCTATTCACAGCTCTCACCTGCTAAGGCAGAAATGTTGTAATCAGTGCATAAAAAGGAGATTGGCCTCCAGTTCTGAAAGGATTTTTGATTAGGGCTGTTATGCGACGTGGTGTTGCCAGAGAAACGCATCATCAGACAGGCCGTGTTCGCTTGAAAGGGGCTCACATGCAAACCATCAACACTCAACTCAGCTGCTTAACAGACACAACTATCAGCGTGCTCATCGCAAACTCAACTTCTGTTCTCGAAATTGTAGATTTAGTGGAAAAATTTTTTACGGTCTCAGCAGATCAAAAAAAAAGTGCTGTTCAAACAGAAGGCAGAAGGATTAAGACACATGTCACTTCGTAACAATTTGGAGAATTGTTCACAAAATTGTAATGAATTTGTACAATATCATGTTTTCATACAATTTGCTTACGGTCTATTGATGTTAGGTTTATTCATAAATATATTCCTAATTATTTTGCATTTTGGCAAATCGGTTGCTAACTTGTATGAATTCTTACAGTTTAATTTATATTTATATTTGTATTTGTACAATTTACTTAGGTTTAAGGGTGGACCTTTAACAGAATTTTTGTCACAATTCAAGTTCTGTTCTCGGAATTGTCAAAAATTGATCCAAAAAAAGTAAATGTTCAAATTTAAGGCAGAAGGATCAAGACACTCATGTCATTTTGTGACAGTTTGGTAAACTGTCCGCTAAATTTGAATGAATTTGTACAATTTTATTTGCATGTTTATCGTACAATGTGCTTACAATCCATTTACGTTAGGTTTATTCATAAAAATATTCAAAACTATTTAGCATTTTGGCAAATTGATTGCTAAGTTGTATGAATTTGTACAGTTTCATTTGCATGTTTTTGTACAATCTGCTTAGGTTTAAGGGTGGACCTTTAACAGGATTTTTGTCGCAATTCAAGTTCTATTCTCGAAATAAATCTCAAAAAATGATCAAAAAAAAAAAAAACTGAAGGCAGAAAGATCACGACACTATCATGTCAGTTCATAACTATTTGGTGAATTGTTCGCTAAATTTGAATCAATTTGTATGATCTCATTTGTATGTTTTTATATGATCTGCTTTGATGGTTAGAATTATTCGTAACTTTTTTTAAGGGTGGGCCTTTAACAGTACTTTTTGTCAAAGTTCTTGAAATTGTGAAAAATTGATTTAAAAAAAAAGATAGAAATGTTCAAACAGAATGCAAAATTTAGCATTTTTGCGAACTGAATGAATGTACAATCGATTTTTATAAATATTTTGATATATCTATTTCTATCATTTGTATGTTCTCATATGATCTGCTTAAGATCCATTGAAAATTAGGTTTAAGAGTGGACCTTTAACAGCATTTTGGTCACAATTCAATTTCAGTAGAAAGAAATAAAATAAAATAAATGTTTAGGTTTAAGGTTTAAGACACACTCATGTCAGTTTGCATTTTGGTAACTAATTGTTTGCTAATTTTGAATGAATCTGTGCAATCTCATTTGTATGTTTTAGAATTATATGCTTCCAAACCATTGACTTTACATTTAGGAATAAATGTTCACCTGCTTTTTTTGTTTGTTTGTTTGTTTGTTTGTTTTTGATGAAAATCATCATATCAAATCATAACTATTTTGCGTTTTGATGAATTGGTCACTAATTTGTATGAATTTCCACAGATTCATTTGTACTTTTGACAATCCACTTTTTTGTTGCAATTCAACTTCTGTTCTTTAAATTGTGAATTTAGCATTTTTTTAAGTGAGTAAATGTTCAAATAGAAGACAGAAGAATCAAGACATGTTAGTTAGCGACCAATTTGCCAAATAGTTACAAACTTTGAATCTCATTTGTACGTGTTCAGATCTGCTTATGATCCATTGATGTCAACTTTCTTTCTTAAAATTGTGGATATAGTTTTTTTTTTTTTTTTTTTTCTTCAATCTCAGCTGAAAAAAAAAAATAATAATTTTTAATTGGTCACTACTTTGTATGAATTTATACAGTCTCATTTGTATGTTTCCGTACAGTCTGCTTACATATCCATTTTTGTCGCACTTTAAGTTCTTTTCACGAATTGGTCACTACTTTGTATGAATTTATACAGTCTCATTTGTCTGTTTTTGTACGATCTGCTTACGATCCATTGACGTTAGGTTTAGAAACAAACCTTTACTTGTTTAACAGACACAACTAACACCATTTTTGCCATAACTCAACTTCCATTTATAGTTTGACAGTTTTTTTGCAATCTCAGCAGATAAAAAATGTAAATGTAAACCACAGCAAATTGGTCATTAATTTGTATGAATTCGTACAAATTCATTTGTATGTTTTCATACAATCTGCTTACGATCTACTGATGGCTAGGTTTAAGGGTGGAGCATTTACAGAATTTAAATTTGTAATTTGTTTGACATAGTAATGCATACTAATTTGTACATTTTCGTATGACCTGCTTACAGTCCATTGACATTAGGTTTAGGAACGGGCCTTCACCTGCTTAACAGACACAACTAATACCATTTTTGTCACAACTTAAAATTGTGTATAGTTAGGTGTTTTTTCACAGTCTCAGCAGAAATTTTCAAACAAAAGCAAGAAGGACCAAGAACTAACCAATTCCAATGGGTTCACATACTTCTTCTTTTAAATGTACTTTAACAGTTCTTTTGCGCTCATGAATTCAGGTATATTTTTCTGAATCCCAAAACACCACTGGAAAGCAATCCAGCTGCATGTTTTCCAGTGGCATTGTTTTACTCAAGTGACTACACTTAGCTGCTCTTTGATGTTGCTGTGTTTGCTGTGGTGCACATGAACTGATGTTTAAATGGATAGTCTATGCATTTTGAATGCTACAGTTGCAGCTTCTTGTACAGCAAGTGATTTCCGTATTTATAGTTTATGTAGGTGTGTGTGTGTGTGTGTGTGTGTGTGTGTGTGTGTGTGTGTGTGTGTGTGGTGTGTGAGTATGTTTGCATCCCAGCAGAAGCAATGGAGGACACACATTAGCTGTGCCATAGCAGATGTCACCAGGCACATGGTGCATGGCTCATAAATTATAAAGTCACCCTTTTCTCCCTCCCCCATCACATTTTCCTCATCTCATCTCTTTCCCCTATTTTCACTCCTCCATCTCCCCTCCTCAAATCTCTTCTTCCCACTGTTCCCGGCCACCAGGTTCATGGTAATTTGCATACTGGTCTAGTATTCAGGCTTCTTACGGCACATTTTTTATGTTGGCTGCATCCTAATTAATAACAATGTATTATTCATGATATTATTTATTTTTAAAATACAGTGCTGTGGAATACTTGATTGATTGGTCCACGTAAGTGCATTAAAGGGTGACTCCACCTCAAAGTGAAAATTTTGTCATTAATCACTTACCCCCATGTCGTTCCAAACCCGTAAAAGCTTTGTTCATCTTCGGAACACAATTTAAGATATTTTGGATGAAAACCGGGAGCTTTTTGACTGTCCCATTGACTGCCAAGTAAATAACAATGTCAAGACCCAGAAAAGTATGAAAGACATCATCAAAATAGTCCATCTGCCATCAGTGGTTCAACAATAATTTTACGAAGCTACGAAAATACTTTTTGTATGCGATGAAAGAGACTGTCCTCAAAGAAAATACGACCCAGTTGTACGTTTTTGAATCGACCAAATACGACCCATGTTTACGTTTTAAAGTTAAGCGCCCTCTAGTGGTCGTAGAAATAATGACAGTGTCGCGTTGGATCTGACGTCATGGAATGACGTATGAGTTTTTATACCGATTTCACGGTAATTTAAACGTGTTTTACTAGGTGTAATTCGTATAAATGACCACACCTAACCCCACCCTAAACCTACCCCTTACAGAAATAGTGCAAAATCATGATTTCTAGTGCATATTCCAAAAAAAAACATACAATGAAAACATACATGTTCTCTGGTATCGAACCTGTGTTCATATAATTATACCACTCCGCAGTGCAACGTGCTACTAATTGACCTGCACTTAATGCTAAGGTTGAATTAGATACCTGTTACTGATAAGGGAGCAAATGTTGAATATGCTCTATAGAGACGTATTTGATGTTGAATACGCTCTATAGAGATGTATTTGAGGATTTGTGAAAACGACTTACGTCGGTCGTATAAATTGGAGGACATGTTGCGATGAAAACAAAATTAACAAGTTTTAGACCAGTTTCAACTGGATCAACTGATTCATTTAAAAGTTCTAACTTGATTTGTGAATCAAATATCACTATTTCTACTGTTTTAAATGTATACAGTACAGTATATGTTTGGGTGTAAGGTTCAACGTATTAATTGTCTTCAATAAGAAAATCCTACTAATTTAAAAAGCAAACAAACAAACATTTAAGATAATTCCCGTTGAGTTGCTGTAAGTAAAGGTAAAGTTATGATATATAGCTCCCCTTTCTTTCATACTTTAATTCCCTCATTCTGTCGTTATCTTGCTTGTTTTCTCTTCATCCCCTCCCCCCTGTGTTGTATGCTGTTTACTGATTATAGTGGCATTGGTTAAATTGGGGCAGAGCATGAGGCACTGATGCAGAAGAGACAGTGATGCAGACAGGATTCTCTCTCTCTCTCTCTCTCTCTCTCTGTCTTACACACACACACACACACACACACACACACACACACACACACACACACTGCTGTGCTCTTTCTCTCTCTCTGTCATGTGCAATCTCTTGGCCCCTGGGTCTTAGATGAGGGGACACCAAGTGCCACACTGCAACATCTGTCTTCATAGTGCCTCACACATTTCCATGCTTTATCATTCTTTCATTATTTTCTGTTGTTCTTGTCCTATTTTATTACCATTTTCTAAACTATAGTGAATAAACTGTGATAAGAAATTTCAAAGGTGTGTTTAACTCTTGAGTTCTGCTCATATTGTATTATCATTTTCTAAGCTATAGCGATTCAACTTTGATAATGTGAGAAATGTTTAAAGTGTCTGACAAAATTTTGGGTTGACTGTATGGCAAGTGTTCCCACAAACATGGAAAACCTGGAAAAATAAGTTGTGTATTCAGTTTCTGAAATGTCATGGTATTTCTGTAGTGAATAATATATACACAGAAAAGCAAGTAGGATTTTTATTTTTCACACACAAAAATAACTAGCTAGATGAAATTTAGAGAAATTTAGAGATTTAAAAGAATCTCAGACACACTCTGACTGTCAAATTATGTGGAATATGTTTATTCACTGGTTCTTGAAAAGTAGGACAAAACACGGTGAAATACAGAAAAAAATACCATGAAACTCAGACAAATTAAACTGTATTTTCATATCTTAGATGTACTAAGTCCTGAGCTATGCTTTGATTTAACCTCCAAACTTTTTTCTTTTTCATCAAAATGTGCTTTTTACCTTGCCATCACTCATTTTGCAATCAAGCAATCAAAACACATTCTCATGTTAGCAAACAGAGTACATTTTTTACATAAGACCTACAATTCCTCAACAAATCTAAAATATCAGAATGAAATATTATCACAATATACATTTGACAGAGGTGACATAGACCTGACAGAGTTGACACATTTGATGGTGGTGACTGAATTTGTAGTCAAGTTAACTATCAAATACACTATTTAATATTTAATGTAACTAAAAAAGACTTGAAAACCACAAAAAATATGACGACTTCACATTGAATGTCAACTCATTGGCCCGTCTCCACCATCAGAAAATCTTATGGTGGTGACATCTGACGGTGTTGACAAATTTGCCTTTTCTTTCACAAAACAAACAGAGCTCATGTAGTAGCCATGTTGTTTTCTCTGTTGATGTTAGACGCCAATAGAAGCTGCTTCTGGAGAATAAAATGATTTCACATTTCGAATAATTTTCTCTTTTGGAAATCAGAAGATGGTGCTGACAGATCATGGTTGTGACACAGGAAATATTAACATTAGGATTTAAATTATTGTAAAACTATAAAACGTACCAGAGCCAGGCTGACATTGATGTACTCTGCAGAGGTGAAATGTGGCAAGTGGCCACTTACAGTAAAAGTGCAATTGTAAGCCTGTCCTAGCTTTTAAATCTCAAATGGAAAGAAAAAATTGGCGTACTTAATCATAAGAACAATTAAACCTAAGGAAGAAGTAGTGCAGTTCTCTGTGAGTGATGTTTTGGCGCTGTTGCCTCAGTGTAGGAGTCAGCCAGGCCAAACTTTCCTTGGCGAGACTCTGTATTGATTTGTGTGGGAATAGCCAGTGTGTACGTGTGTATATGTGTGTGTTTATGTCTTGAATTCTGCACGTTCAGCCCACAGATTTAAGTCATACTCACCGACCATTCCCGCATCAATCACTCTGTTACACACATGCACTGTACAGATTCATCTTGTCTGTAGTTCAACAGGCTTGGTTAGTTTATTAATAATTGATTTTCTAGCAAGATTTTTAGCAGCAAACACAGATTCATCTTTTGCCTGGTTTGCTGTTTTTTTTTTTTTTTTTTTTTTTCCTCCAGACTGCAGATAATCTGCTCATGTTTGATGGTGTTAGTTCTCTTTGGTCATGTGCATTAGATATGGATTCCTCATTTCTTACGGCCTGTGTCCATATCAATTATCAATGAGCCTTAATTATTAAACAAGAAGACTCACAAAAGGACTGCAAATGTGTTTGGATGTTGTCAACTGCTTTCGCGTGTGTCTGTGAAGACACAACAGCATGGAAGTAGAATAACACAAGATATTTTTAACATCTTGATGGTTTGTCCAAAACAACAATGAGAATAAAAATGGAGAGGAAAAATGTAGGGGAAAAAAAGAACCTCACCAGAACCTTTTCTAGTTTCAGAAGAGATCTTATCCAATTCTCAAACTGTGCTCAAACTCAAACTCAAATCTCATTACATTTCCAAAAATTCTCATTAATGATTATATACAGTTGAGGTCAAAAGTTTACACCCCTTTCAGGATCTGCAAAATGTTAATTATTATATTAAAATAATAGGGATTACACAAAATGCATGTTATTGTTTATTTAGTACTAACCTGAATAAGATGTCACATAAAATATGTTTAAATATAGTACACAAGAGAAAATAATAGTTGAATTTATAAAAAAAAAGACCAAGTTCAAAAGTTTACACCCCCTTGATTTTTAATACTGACTTTACTGTTTTTTTGCCTGCTGTTCTTCAGAAAAATTCTTCAGTTCAAACTAATTCAGTTAAAACGAACCCTTTCCTACAATGACTGTGTGATTCATCTTTTTACACTGAGGGCAACTGTGGGACTCATATGCAACTATTACAGAAGGTTCAAACGCACACTGATGCTCCAGAAGGAAACACCAAGCATTAAGAGCCGAGGGGTGAAAACTTTTGAACAAAATTGAGATGTGCACATTTTTCTTATTTTTGCCTAAATATCATATTTTGTTCATTTAGTCCTGCCCTTCAGAGGCTACAGAAGATAGTTACATATTTCCCAGAAGACAAAATAAGTTGCATTTACCTTGATCTTCAAATTCAAAAAGTTTTTGGCTCTTAATGCATGTTTTTTTTTTCCTTCTGAAGCATTAGTGAGCATTTGAACCTTCTGTAATAATTGCATATGAGTCCCTCAGTTGTCCTCAGTGTAAAAAGATGGATCTCAAAATCATATAGTTATTGTTGGAAAGGGTTCAAATAGACAAAAACGCTGGAAAACCAAAGCATTTGCGGGACCTGAGGGATTTTTCTGAAGAACAACAGGCAGTTTACCTGTTCAGGACAAACAAGGGACTCATGAATAACTATCACTAAACAAAAAAACACAGCTAGGGATCATTCAGGTAAGAACACAGTATTAAGAATCAAGGGTATGTAGACTTCTGAACGGAGTCTTTTTTTTTTTTAATAAATTCAACTATTATCTCTTGTGGACTATATGTAAACATCTTTTATGTGAAATATCTTATTCAGGTAAGTATTAAATAAACAATAACATGCATTTTGTATGATCCCTCTTATTTTGGTAAAATAATCAAGATTTTGCAGATTCTGAAAGGGGGGGGTGTAAACTTTTGACCTTAACTGTATATATATATGGCCAATAACATTAGCTTGTCAAGTCTTCATCATATTACACTTTTTTTCCCTCACGTTCTACTCCTTTTTTCTAGACTTTTGGCATCTACTTCCTCCACTTGTGTTCTTCCTGTTAAGGCCTCTCTTGTTCTCCTTCCCCTTCCTTCTCGCTCTTTTCTTTCACATTGCGCCCCTTGAATATTTATGGCCATTCTAATTAGGCTACTGAGAGGCTTTAACCAGTACTGGCAGAAAGAGAGAGAGAAAGAGAAAGGAAAGAAGGGAACTGAATAATATATACCAGTACAAGTATATATATGTGGATTTTATTTTTTCATACATAAGCAGTAGTTGAGGTTGAACATGGGCATCACAATTTCCTGCTGTAACAAACAGAGAGCAAGAGGGATAGAAGGAGGAGGGAAAAGAGCGGCAGCTGGCATTTGACGGTGAAGCATGCCTTTTTAATGAGCATATTAGTCCTCCACAAACTCTCCTCCAACCATTGCACAGAGAGAGAGAAAGAGAGAGAAACATTGAAGGGAGGGAATGTGGGAAGGGTGTGGTGGAAAATAAAATAAAGTGAAAGGTCAAGGGGTGAACGAGTGTGGAAAATGATGAGGGTTTGGAAGAAGGAAAAGGTACGAGAGACTTAAATTTCTCAAAATTTTCATCAAGTTTTATGTGCTGCAGAAAAAAAAGTCATGAGTATGTGATGACAGAATTTTCATTTTTGCCTGAAATTTCCCATACGTTTCCTGAGGAGTAAGATGTTCCTCTTGGAACCCTACAAAGTTGCGACCTCCAACCTCATAGAGAGGTGGAGACTGGTAATAGCTACACAAGCCGACCTTCAGATGTGACAAATATCCTTCCCACCTCACATCAGCATCTCAGACACAACGTTTGCATTGTCATTGAAAGCCTGCGAGGTGTCAGGCGTCTTTTATCAAATATGCTTCTATTATTACAAAACACTTCAGGCTGCTTGTTCTCTCTCTGCTTTGAATGTGAATAGAGCTGAAATGAAGGAGAGGTATCATTCATAAGCGTAGATTGTGAAAGGGGGGCCAATGAAGGAATGAGTGGCTATTGTCGAAGGGTGTAGATGTCCTATTGTCAGCCGCTGAGTAATTCTTTTGCGACCAAGAGAAAGGAGAAGAAAAGAAATGATGCTGGTGGTGAGAGGTGGAGCAGAAGAGAGTGAGGGAGAGGGTGGTATTGATTCTGCCGGAGCTCTGTTCATTCCCATTCATGCCTCAGTCAGATAGTTCAGCTAATACAGCATTCAATGAGGCCTTAAGATTTAGGAGGATGGGTGTTTTATTACAGTTCAATCTTAATTACTTCCTCGACTCACACACACGCTGTACTGTGGGCAAATGTTAATTAATTGTGTGTTGTGGCTACACTGCAGTGTGGTTAGTGTGTGTGCTATAAGATAGATAGATACAGGGGTTGGACAATGAAACTGAAACACTGGCCAATATAGTTTTGGAGGTTTCATGGCTATATTTGCGCAGCCTGGTGGCCAATCTTCACTTATTGCACATTCCACCAGTAAGAGCAAAGTGTAAAGGTTAACTATGTGCACCCAATGGTTCAGACACTGTACGCTAAAGGTGGTGCCATGTATAATAATTCGTAATTCATAATTCTCCCATGGCCTGCACAGTCACCAGATCTGAATATTTTTGAGGCACTTTGGGACGTTTTGGAGGAGCAAGTCAGGAAACGTTTTTCTTAACACCAGAATCACATAGTGACCTGGCCACTGTTCTATAAAAGGAATGGCTCAAAATCTCTCTGGCTTCTCTGCATGACACGTATTTGTCAATCCCAAAACGAAATGACGCTGTATTGGCCACAAAAGGAGGCCCAACACTGTACTAATTGTGGTCTAAAACCAAGTGTTTCAGTTTCATTGTCCAACCCCTGTAGATAGATAGATAGAGCCTCCATTCCACTCCTTCCTCTTCCTGTATGGCTAAGCAGGTTGTTGTTTTTGTCCTTTGCAGTAGATGAGTATTTGTCACTGTTGCTGGGCTAAGTTTTGCGGCCATGTACCATATGTCACATTACTATTTCATTTGCCTGTGCGTATCCACAGCGACCCTTTGGGCATCTCCACGGCCTGGTGTAACATGATGTGGCATAGTGAGGTTAGGATTTATTGCGTTTTAGTGGTGATATAGCTTCTGTTTCTATGTAAAAGGGACTGTGTTGTGGACAGTGGCATTGTCTGCAGCTGTCCAAGGTGCTGAAGTGGAGCAGCCCTGTGGTAAATTGGCACTATCCGTGGTGCTGAAATGTTCTGCTACTATATAAATACTACTATATAAATACAAAGTGGCTTTATGGCTCATGAATCAGGCTGAAGACAGATTTGTAGGTTACACTGTTGTATGTTAGTCACCAAAATGCAATTAGATAGTGTAACCCCACCCATACACAATTATTTACACACTTTTTGTATGGGTGTATGCATGCAGAATTATGGTTGTGTAGACAGCACTGATATCAACAGCAAATTAAGTTTATCGGGGTGACTCCGCTCTGACCTTGGCGATGCAATGATGGCAGAATTTTGATCATACATACACACACATACACACTCTCACACACATGTTGTGACCAGGGGAACACATGTTTATAGTTGAACTCTCCACACTCAGCAATGTTTTATGCCTGCCCCCTGTGTCCTGTCATTAGGGCGAACCAGGACGTAGTAGGCACTCAGATGAATACTAACATGCATGCGTAGATTATATGGGGGGACAGCTGGCTCTTTGTTTGACCTTTCTAATTCTCAGAAAGCAAATTCAAAATTCTGTCTTAGTATTTTATGTAATCTAGTAAGGCTTTGTTGTGTTCCATATTAAAACAATCCGGGCAAGTGTTTTGTAATGGTATCACTGCAATAAAATAAAATGAATTTTTAGTGGAGCTCTCGGAGATGGACTAATAGGGCATATTCCACTTACGTCACCTAAGTCAGCCTTTTATTACCCTTTTGTGGCCTTACATGTCTGATTTTCAAATAATGGATTTTGAGTTGCCCCTGGTCCCTCACATAAACTTGGATGGACACACATAGAATAAGGAATGTGGGACAACTTCAGATGCCTAGAGTGTTAGTAGGAACAAGTTTTCGAAAGAGAGGATATCTGTTAACACTGTAAATGTTTGGGATTGGCAACCGCATTTACTTACAGATGTGAGACTCAAAATGCCCTGTTCATATAGCAGCTTAGAATATCAACCTAGGTATGTGTCTAGGACAAGTTCGGTCCTAGAGAGCCGCAGTCCTGCAGAGTTCAGCTCCAACCCTAATCAAACACATCTAAACAAGCTAATCAATGTCTGCAGGATTACTAAGGCTATAGGCAGGTGCGGTTTAAGGCAGTACTCAGGCTCTCTAGGACCGAACTTGTCTACATCTGATTTATATGAACATGTCAAGCTTGTATTCTGTGTATGTCTATGACGTCATTGTAACAGCGACTAAAGAAATACCAAAGAAGCTGACGGCCATAAAACTGGAAAGTCTTATCACAGATGACACAAGAAGTCCAAATGAGAAGTCCAACAAGAGTCCAACTGAAGCAAAAGGTCATCCATCAAATCATAATTAATCAACAGCAGCTTTTATACCTGAATTATTGTGGAGTATTTGAGTCATGTGCAGACCTCAAAACTGATGGGAGTAGCTCTGGTGGAAGACAGTGACTGGATCTAAAGCAGGGGTCCAAAACTTAGATTCTAGAGGGCCACAGTTTAGCAGAGTTTAGCTCTAGTTTCTAGTATGCCTAGTAAGAGCTTGGTCAGCTGGTTCAGGTGTGTCTAATTGGGGCTGGAGCTAAACTCTGCGGGACAATGTCTCTCCAGGAACGACTTTGGGCACCCCTGTCCTAGCTCTCTAAGGTACCAGAACTACACATTCAAACAACATGTACAGATGTGTGAATACACCAAGTGGCTCTCTCACACTAAATGACGTGACAGACAACTAGTTTTCCAGTCTGGTCACATTGACATAGCAGGGGTTCGCCAATATGTATGATTGTGAGTCTTGAAAATGTATGGGTAAATAACCAAACAGTGTGCAAATGCAGCTGTATTAAGGACTCAAATACAGGAGTAACAACTGTGTTCTGTTATTGTGTGAAAGTGGCTGTAGAGATCACCCACACATATGTGATTGGGGTTCTCAAGAAGAGCGAGTTGGAAGGTTGGAGTATAGAGACGAGGAGAACAGCGGGAGCTAGAGAACAGCACAACTAGAGAACACAGGCTGAAGTTGGACAAGAGTGGGTGGGAAGTAAAGAGTGACAGCAGGGAAGTGGAGAGAAGAGGTAGATGCAGGGAAAAGCACAAGACATGAGTGGTGCATTGGTTAAAGAAATCTGCTTCCTTCCCCAAATACCTGCAAACTCTCTGTATCAGTGAAGTACAAGAGCACACTATATATGAATATAGTCCAAGCTAAAGGCCATTGTTAGGCATGCCATACAGTTAAGCATCTGCAACCTTTTTGGTCATGACTATATTCACAAAAAACTCTAGTGTCTTATTGCATAACAGAAATGATGAAAACAGAAACAATTCAGTGCAGAAACGTGTATTAGAAATGTAATTTAGTGTCATCCTTCAATAAGAAGATATGCCAAGTTCTGTCAATAAACTTTAGATGGTGTAGGCCAGTGGTCTCAAACTCAAGTCCTGGAGGGTCACAGCTCTGCACAGTTTTGCTCCAACCAGCTCCAACTCACACCTGCTTGGAAATTCTAGTTACCCTGATGAGCTTGATTAGCTGGATCAGGTGTGTTTGATTAGGGTTGAAGCTAAACTCTGCAGAGCTGTGGCCCTCCAGGAATTGAGTTTGAGACCAATGGTGTAGGCTGATGGGTTGTTAATGCAAACTGATGATATCACACCACTAGACTACTTAGCTGATTGGTTTATGTTGCATATGCAGCAAATAAGCTTGCTTTACTATGTTTAAATGGCTGGTTAGCATCCTAAAGCATTGCACAGCACACTTTCAGAGTTACTCTGGAATCTTCCCCAGCTCCACCTGTATGGATTATTATATATGCTACTTGTGCAGCAGCGGTATGTCTTAAATACTCACAGCACCATATCTGCATAAGCATTGGCAGTAGCAAGTTCCTATACTTGCTTTGCAACACCACCAGCAATAATCTACAACAACAGCAATAACTAACAGCAGCGTAGCAGATCTATTCCACCAAGACCAAATTCAGTAACATTGCCATAGCCATTACCATGCTAAAATCTTCCAAGAGTTGTCATACAATAAATACAGTAGTTCCTGACATGTAGACTAAGGTTAATAGTTGGCCAGTAACACATTATCTACACTGGGTGCAGTTTGAGACTGTCTATACTGAATGCCAAAACAAACATTTCAAATTTGGAAGTAGCGTCAAAAATAGATGGTGTAGACAAGGGTGTTATGCAGGCACACAGTAGCTGTTAAGCAAGTGTTTCACACCAAAAATGTTTGACCAGGTGAGGCCCAGAACTGTCAGATGTTATATACAGTTCATTTTCATCTGATCTAGACATTTTCCTCGAAACATCACACCTCATGCACCCAGCATAAGGGCCCATCATGTGTGCAAAGGGTCCTTTCTTGTAAGACAAGGCCAGGTGAGCAGGAACTCTAGAGTCATCTCTAGATACGCCATATTGCGTCAAGGAAGATTCGGTTGAGGCTTTCTTACAAAACCAGCAGTGCAGTGTGTGTTTGAGCGTGACTGTCTCAGTGAAAAAAATATAGTCGACAATAAAGCTTTTTCCGCTTCATCTCTCCTTCTCCGTTCCATCACCAAGTGTCTTCCTTCACTTGGTGACATTGTTTTTATCTTTGATCCCTCTCGCTCTCTTAGCTCTCTTGATTTTTGTCAGCTCTCCTTCGTTAACCATATTCTGCATCGAAATGACGTTGAGTCCCACCCGCAGCCAATCAGAGCCCCAGCTGAGCCTCCGTGTGCCAGGCTCTCCATGTGTGCCCTGGTAGCCCGTTTGTGGCTTAACGAACAAACGAGCGTTAGCATCCCCTCCGTTTACACCCCTCCTCGCCAGCCTTCCCATCATCCCTCCCTCTTTCTCTCGCTCCGTTTTTGCACATGCCACCGCAGCGCCCCCTAACCCACGTCACGTGAGCGCAGGGGCCCTAGCAACAGCAAGAGAGAGAGGGAAAAGTGGAGCGAGAGAGGGAAAGAGGGAAAGAGGGAGGGGGAAGAGACGCAGAGCATTAATAAGTAATGGGCCGAACAGTTTGAAACCCGGTCCTCGTTAGCATTGCAGCGGCGCCATCATTTGCATGGGAGCTCCTAGAGCAAATTCAACAACAGCTTCAGCCTACACCCCTCTCTTTTTGTTTCTCTCTCCCTCCATCTTCATGTGTCTATCGTTCTGTCATCACGCATTCTCCTTCCAACTGTCGGTCTCTCTTTTTTTTGTGATATTTTGGTATTTCTCTTCTCTCATCTCTGTTGTCGTTCTGTCGTTCTCCGCCCCTTCCTCAGAGTCTCCTGGCATCGGTGCGTTCCGATTTTCTTTTTGTTGTTGTTCTATTTTCCACACTATTGTGTGTTTCACATTACTATTCATATCCTCTATTATTCTGTTTCTTTTTACCTTGAAAATGATGGCAGGAAAATGGCGGCTTTACTTCCGGTAGGGTTTTATTTTTAGACCAGACCTTTCCCAGCTGCACTCACACAGTCCTGTGCGAGAGAGAGAGAGTTTGCCTGCCCCCCTGACATCCCGTAACAAAACACACATTCCCGAACATGTATACAAACCTCTTTTCTCTTTATGTGTGTGTGAGTGTGTTTCTCTGGCCTTTGGGAGTCTGTGTGGAGTGAGATGTAACTGGAAGGTTGCCATGCTCCACACATAAATCCAATTCCACATTTTTTTTCTTCCATCGGTCTGACATGATGCCCCAGGCTGCCCACGCTACACACTCCAGCACTACCATAGAACCGTGTATGTGTGTGGTACACTCAAGCCCTTGTTTTAGACAGACCTTACATGCCCCCCTCTAATCCTCCATGCACACACACATACACACACCTCAAGGCGAAGGAAGACTAGACAAGAATTGATCTGCACTCCCAAACAGAACTGATCACAAGGAGACGTGGGACTAATATGTGCATAGCTCTGTCTGCCTCTCTTTTAATCCATCAGTCTCAATTTTTAAATCTGTACACCCAGTGGGTCACTTCTTCTGTGAAGTCAAATGTCCTATGTACAGTCACACACAGACAGGCATGTGTTCTTTTCTTACAAGCAAAAAGCAATACCCAAATAAAGGACTGTACTGCTTTTAAGAAGCAGATTTTGGAACCATGACTAAGCAGTGCGTTTATCTGTGGCGCTCATACAGAGAGTGTGGGTTTGAATATGGCTTGCAACATTTCAATATGCCGTTCCTCTTTCTCATTTCAGTTTATAAGGCAAAAAATAAAATACAAAAGACAAGTTACAGACAAATTATGGAAGCCTGTTTCCACCACTAAATACAAAATAAAAAAGATAATTGTAACTTTTTATCTCACAATTTTGACTTTTTTTTTCTGCAGGTATGACCTCTAAATTCTGACTTTTTTCTCAGAATTGCACGATACAAACTCGCAATTCTGACTTTTTTTCTAAGAATTCCGAGATACAAACTTACAATCATTTTTTACAAAATTACGAGTTTATATCACACAATCCTGACTTTATAACACGTAATTGTGAGTTAAGTCAGAATTGCAACATATAAACTTGCAGAACTCTGAGATACAAAATTTCATTAGCGAGAAAAATAATTAAAATTGCAAGTTATCTCTCAATTCTGACTATTTCTCACAATTTTAAATTTATATCATGCAATTCTGACTTTATAACTTGTAATTGCGAGTATGTGTCACGCAATTCTGACTTCATTTCTCAGTATTGCAAGTTTATATCTCATATTTCTTACTTTAGAACTCGCAATTGCGAGTTTATATCTCACAATTCTGAGAAAAAGGTTAGAACTGCACATTTTTGTATCACTCAGTTGTGAGAAAAAAAGTAATCGTAAGATTTTTTATCATTATTTTTTTTTTATTCAGTGGTAGAAATTGCCCTTTATATGTGCCATGTGCAAAACAAAAAAACATGAGTGGAAGAAATGGGAGTATTATGTAAGTGATTTCATGCAAAAAAATAATGTCATTTCAAACCTTCATAACACAAAACCAAATTGCAAGTTTTGTCTGAAAACATACATTAGCCACTCATTTGTCAAAATGTAAAATGTGTCTGGTCTTTACACAAAGCTGTTAAAATTTTGCTTCTGAAGATGTGTTGTATTGGAAATTTTTATTTATTTTCTTAGATTCAAACATTATTCAAAATGTTTTCTTTTGTGTCCTTCAGGAGTAATTGATTTGGAACAGCATAAGTAAATGATAGCAGAATTTTTAATAGTTTGGTATTTCATTTAATTTGTGCAACTATTTTACAGCTAAGAATAAAGAATTAAGGCAGAGTAAAAAACAGTGTGTGTGTGTGTGTGTGTGTGTGAGAGAGAGAGAGAGACAGATAGACAGACCTTCTGTCCCTGGTTGCTGATATTTAATTTACCAGTCTTCACGATGAGAAAGATCCAAGTGACTGCGATTAAACCAAAACTACTCACTTACTACCTCTCTTTCGCTCGCTCTCTCTCCCTCCCTGGTCTCTCGCTCCGGGTGAAATGTTGTGACAGCGTTGCGCTGATGTTGTAGGGGGTTAAAGTCACCAAGTGCATATTATCCTGTAAGGCTTAATATGCAGGTTGAAGCGCGAGGGCCGACTCTTAAATTACAGTTTGCCGGGCCTAGCGCTCAGCGTGACAACAATACCCACACAGACACTGTGTTACGTCTATACACACACACTTACACATGTGTGCTTGCGCTTAGCTGTCGTACGAATATTCATTCAGCAATATATTTTTGTGACGCAAATAATCACGCATCCTTACACACACAGCCAATGCAGCGCGCACATACTTCATTTCATTGTCTTATCACATGGCCGTGACATTCACACAGACGCACGCTGAATTTATCTTTGTTTCCAGCCATTGTCTTTGTTTGTCTGTTGCTACTATCTATGTGTGTGTGTGTGTGTGTGTGTGTGAGTGAGCTGCTTGTTATAGTGATGGAGTGTGTGTGTGGGCTGCCGAGTCAAGCCTGTCCTCTCCGCTTTCATAAATCTGCGTTGGATGAAGCTCTCGAGCCATAAAACGCATCGATCGCCATCCTTCACACACACACACACACACACACACATTCTTCCCACAGGGTAATCCTGCTTTCTATAGGAATGTTGTGTCTTGTTGAGTAAGTTTCGAATGCACAATTGTGTCCTAATATAGAGGGATAAACAAGACACATGGCAGCTAGTCAACTAATGACACCTCAGCATAAATATATGAGTTTTAAATGAGTCACGGTGTAGATATGACTCCAGATGTTGACCTATCTGAAGGTTTGTTCTTAAAGTGTGTTTTTATCTGTGTTTGCATCAGATTTGTGTGTTTTGTGAGTTTTTTACATTTCCAGTTCACTTAGTTTTCTCATAACGGTGCGGTTGGCCCAATCCACATGCCCTGCCTGCCTGGAGAAACTAGGACACACACACACAGGGACTGACTGACTGTTCTCACACACTGACATACTTTGCTGTTGTTATTGTGTCCAGTGATGTGCAGTTTAGCAGAACACACACAGACTCTTCTTTTACACTCTACACACACACCTAAGTCATCCCAAAGGAACATTGTATTGCTCTTTTATAGCTTCTCAGTTGTTTCAATTAAGTATCTCATCATATATGTTTCTGATGATGTTTCTTAGTATACAAACCTAGGAGAAACAATGTAGAAACTTGTCTAATGGTTTAAATTCAAATAGTGTGTATATATTCTAAACATGGAAACATGCGCACACACACACACACACAAAATCAACAATTTAAGTCTTTTTGTGTCAGAAACATTCATACTTAAAATGTACTTGGATGAGAATAAGAAAGACTAAAAGTGAAAGAGAAACACTTACTTCTGGCTTCTGGGCGAGTTCTGCTTTGTAAAATACGGCCTTCATGAACGTACAGATAAATCAGAGTCAGGCCTCGCTGATGTGAAATGACCGTGACAGCAATAAACTGTTACAATAACATACACATCAAATATTAAAACACTCTTTCTTTCTTTGTAATGGATTTGGTGTATCCTTCAAAAATTTCTTCATATCTATACAAGTGTTTGTTTTTGAATGTGGTGACTATAAACGTTTCAGTTATAACTTTTGGATTTTTGTAAAAGTCTAATGATGGATTATGTGACTAACTGAACAGAATAACTAATCTGTGAAAGAGTTGAAGAGTTGCATATAAAGTTGGTACTGAATGGACTTGAGAATTGTCTTTTTTTGTCGGCTAGTGAAATCAATGTGCATATGTTAAAATATTGCCTCTTTTCCTCTTTTCAGGTAACAGGTTTTTCCTGACATCATATGGGGCCCTCTACATATCTGACGTTCAGAAAGAGGACGCCCTCTCTACCTACCGCTGCATCACCAAGCACAAATACAGCGGAGAAACCAGGCAGAGCAATGGGGCTCGTCTCTCTGTGCTGGGTGAGTGTATTGGTGTCAGCTTTCTGGCCACTTGACACATCTTTGTCATATTTGTCAATCCTAATGCACTAAGCATATTTTCGTAATTGGATTTGTTACGGTCTTGGATGTGCTTCTTTGAGAAATAACATTAAGATCCTAATTTATGCCATTCATATTTAAAGGGATTAACTGTATTTTCCCCCCTAAAGTCTACTTATGATGTTAGTCAAAAAAATGCTATAATTTTAACACAAGCATTTTCTTCCTCTTTTCTGACCATTAATGTTTGCTACTGTACCTTTAAAGGGGACATTGGAACCCAATTTTCCATAAGTTGGTATGATTCATTATGATCTTCATAAAATGTCTGCAACAAATGTCTGCAAATTTCTCAGTTGTGTAAAACAACACATTTTTACCTTGTCAAAAATAGCTCTGTTTACAGTGACTCGTTTCGGTGCATGTCTCTTCAAATGTTAATGAGATCTGTTCACCCCGCCCCTTTTATCCATTTTTTTTGTGTATTTGGTGATGCGTTACCATTAAAAACAAATCGAATGGTTCCATAGTGGATTTGCGTCAGATTCACGCCAGTGTAACTTCTTCACTGCAGCTGCAAACTGACAAGAATATTCACACTGGAAGTGCTTGCAGTGTGAAACAGGGCTTATAGCTGTAATTGCTTGGTCTTTTTTTAACAACTTTCTCTCTGTCCTTAGACCCCACTGAAACCCCGCCTTCTGTGATGGACAGTTTCCAGTCAGGAGAAGTACAAGTGGGGCGAAGCATAGAGTTACCCTGCATCGCCTCCGGTTACCCTAACCCCACCATCCGCTGGCTGAAAGATGGGAGGCCGCTTCCTGCTGACTCCCGCTGGACACGGCGACTGACCGGCCTCACAATCAGCGACCTCCGTCTAGAAGACTCTGGAAACTACATCTGTGAAGTTACCAACAGCTTCGGCTCCAAAGAAGTCACAGGACACCTTAATGTTATCGGTGAGGAGAAAAAATGAATCAATAAAGGGAAGGTACAAAAAGAGGGACTGGTGGTTGGACAGGAGTTATTGTCATTATTACACTGTTGGTAAGGGAAAAAGACAAGCTATGTTTTTTATCAACATTCTTGTAAGTCCTGAAACCACATTAATATAAACTTAAAATTTAAGGTCAGGACTATGTTCGCTACATGGAATGTTCTTACAGGACCAACAAAATATCCAGGAACATGGCTAAATTTTATCAACCTTTTTGCTTCATTAAAGAGATAGTTTACTCAAAAATGTAAATTCTTTCATTAATTTCTCACCCTCATGTCGTTCCAAACCCATATCACCCTCTAGCTCAAGACTGGTTGCCCACTGAAGCTAAGGAGTGTTGAGCCTGGTCACTACCTGAATGGGAGACCTCCAGGGAAAACTAGGTTGCTGATAGAAGAGGTGCTAGTGAGGCCAACAGGTGGCTGTGTGGTCTGTGTGGGTCCTAGAGCCCCAGTATAGTGATGGGGACTCTATACTGTCAAAAATCACCATCCTTTGAATGAGACATTAAACTGAGGTCCTGACTCTCTGTGGTCATAAAAAATCCCAGGATGTCCTTCGAAAAAGAGTAGAGGTATGACCTCAGCATCCTGGACAAATTTGCCTAATGGCCCATGACCATCATGGGCAACAAAAAGTGGCCCAGAAAGGTAGTAAGGACATCGATAAAATAGTACATGACATATTTGTGTTCCAAAATTGAACGAAGGTCCTAAGGGTTTGGAACGACATGAGGGTGTGTAATCAATGACAGAATTTACATTTTTGGGTTAACTATCCCTTTAAGTAAGACATATTCCTGGATCAACATCATTGTCCTGGAATAGCATTATGTTACGTATAGGGATAGAGTGGGCTTCAACAGTAAAAGTAGGATTATGACTATGATTGTTTGACTTGTATGTTCATCCAGAACTAACAAAAGATCCAAAAACATGTCCAAATTTAAAGTCATGGCCACTCTGTTCCCCAAAACATCAACCAAAACCTTTCAACAGGTGTCCTCAGATTTGCTCCTGGAGATCAACTTTCCTGTAGAAGGTTTATTTCTGGCCTTGCTTTCAATAAACCTATTTGCAATTTTCAACTTAACCCAAGGAATTAGCTGGCTTAGGTGTGTTGGAGTTGGAACTAACCTCTACTGAAAGTTTGTTCTCCACAAAAAGGGATAATGACATTTGCCCCAGGGTTTGGCTGTCCTTTGGGAGTACCCACTGGGGTCACTTTAATTTATTGACTGCCTGGTTGGTCTCCTGGAATATCCACACCCTTGTATTCAAAAGAGAGGGTCCAGACCAGGTTGGTCCATCACCAGGCCGTTGGACCAATCTATTGCCCCAGATCCCCTGTGCAACTGTGTCATAGGGTGGGAGAGAGATATCAAATTGAGTATACCAGGGAGTAAGTAAGAGAGAAGCACATTTGGGTTTAGGAGATGACACACTGGTAGGCCTCTGCCACCTTCTTGTTGACTTATAGAGAGAGTAATATGAGAGGACAGGAAGACTGTTCTGGCCTATCCAGTCTGACCCCAGTTCTACCAGAAATGTGTGCATGTGTGTTTTCGAGCAGGCATGGGAAGGGGTCTTAGACCAGTGGGATGATATTGGCTGCAGTTTTAATGTGAAAGGAAGAGGGGAATAGAGGAAGGGGAGGTGGGGTGGACATTTGGACGTTTAGCCGGTGGGCACATCACACCGGTGTGCTCACACAGATTCTGACAGGACAGGAGGGGAGGAGGGCACACACGCATAGATGCCCAGACACACACACCATCACACACACAGGCCTCCAGCACATAACACCAGCTGCCTTATTGCTCACTGACATTTTCTCTATCTATCTATCTATCTATCTATCTATCTATCTATCTACTATGACACCATAATTCAAATTTTTAGACAAAACTTTACCCTCAGAGTCAATAATATTTTTCTCTGTCATTCTCTATCTCCGCAGAGCCTCTGAGAGTCACGTTATCCCCCAAGAACCTGAAAACAGGCATCAGCAGCACAGTGATACTCTCCTGTGCCGTTCAGGGCTCACCCCACTTCACCGTCTCCTGGTTCCGCAACACAGAACCCATCATGCCTGACCAGCACTTCTCCATCCAGGGAGCCCACAACGAGACTCTCTTCATCACAGCAGCCCAAAAAAGACACTCAGGGGCATATCAGTGCTTCGCCACCCGCAAGGGTCAGACCGCACAGGACTTCTCCATCATACTGCTTGAGGGTGAGTGGTAAGAGTGGATGATAGCATAGCACTGAATGTTGTGGTTCTGATTCTAACTCTGCAGCGTGCAATCAATTATTTTTGGACATCAAAATTTAGTTTACCATGACTTTTAAGCAAGTTACACTGTGTCCTACACAAGCACGATAAGAATTTTTCCAGTAACAGGTAATTTTGCTGCCCAAAATGAATGTAAACAGCAGAACATATTTTCTTTTTAGCTGAAATTATTCACAGACCCTCAAGCACCCTCTTGCATGGGTCGCCAATTTGTATACTAATGGATTAAGTAAACTCACATTTTCAGATTTTACAATAAAAATTTGCATGCAAGATATGCCAATTTCTGTCATGAAACTCTAGATAGCACAGATTGTTGGTTCCTTAACGCAAATGGATGATGTTCATGTTGCACACACAGCCAATGAGGTTGCTGCTTTACATTTAAATGGCTGGTTAGAATTCACTAGAGCACACTTTCTCTGAAACCCTCCACCTTCCCAGCTCCACCTGTATAGATCTGTTATGAGTTATTTTATATGCTACCTGTACAGCAGAAGTCCTAAATACACAGCACCATATCTGTGTTTGTATTGGCAGTAGCAATTTCCTGTGCTTGTTTTACAGAAGCAGCAGCAATAATCTACAGCAATAGCAATAACCAACAGCAGCATCAATTCAGCAGTGTAGCAGGTCTATTCTGCCAAGAACAAATACATTAACATTGTCATATCTATTAATATGCTAAAATCTTCAGAGAGTTGTCATGATAGAAATGCGAAAGAATTGTGTTTTAATGAATTCAATTCCAAAACATTTACTTGCTTTTTCAACATGATATCTGGTTAAGACACTGTTTTTTTTTTTGTTTTTGTTTTTTAATCCAATTCAAAGGCAAAACAACATTAATAACGTAAAATTGACCACTTTTATACTCCTCATAAAAATTTCAGCTGTTCTTATGAAATAAACATTTCAGCTGTGTACCTTTCTAAGATTCTGAAGTCTTCTATCTGTATTCCTCTCTCTTTTTCCTGTCAGACGGCACCCCACGGATTGTCTCGTCTTTCAGTGAGCGCGTAGTAGCCCCTGGCGAGCCCTTCTCTCTCATGTGCGCGGCCAAAGGCGCTCCACCCCCCACCATCACCTGGACATTGGACGACGAGCCGGTAGCGCGGGACTCGGCGCACCGGGCCAGCCAGTACACGCTCTCCGACGGCTCCACTGTCTCGCACGTCAACGTCACCAACCCCCAGATCCGCGACGGGGGCGTGTACCGCTGCGCCGCACGCAACTCGGCCGGTAGCGCCGAGTACCAAGCGCGCATAAACGTAAGAGGTGCCTGTCTACTTTTCAATCTCAGACGTTTAGGGTTATAACCCTCCACCTCCCCGACCCTTGACCCCTGAACTCCTCCACCTCATCTCAAGTCCAGATCTCATCACTTCTTACCAAGTCAAGTGTCATTGTGTATGTGTGCGTGGGTGGGTGTATGTGTGTGGGTGGAGCGTCTTATGTTGTTTGTTCATCACAGTGCTGTCACCTGTGCGTTTTCTCATCTTGAACACTATTCTTTCCACTGTCAGATCATCCGTTTGTGTTCTCTGTATCTTTCCACTTCTCCTGTTTGTCTCTCCATCTGCTGAGTCTTTGTTCCTCTCTTTCACACATACACGGTGTCTCTGTCTCGATGTCGCCGGCTGGCTGGCACACGTGTGGTGTCCTGGCTGTTCTGGGACAGAGTGGAGATCTGGCAGAAGGGAGACGCCATCACGCCAAAGAGAAAAGAGACACGTCAGCTAAGAAACCAGACTGAGAAAAGAAAAGATGAGTTGAAACAGTAGAGGAGGGTAGAAACGAGAGAAAAATACTTAAAAACTCAAAGAAAAAGAGAGGAGGATATAAAGGAGAGGAAAAACTCAAACTAGAGGAAAGGAAAGAAGTGGAGCAGAGACAAGAGAAGAGGACCCACATAGAAAGAAAACTATTCAGATTAAATGGAAGTAGCAATAAATATTTTCTTCTGTATTAGGAAGTATGATGGTTTCATCCGTTTCCTCCATAATTCCATATTGAATATTCATAAAGTATGTATACCAGGGACCAAGTCTGGTATATGTCACCAGAGAGAAGTCTTAAAGTTTTAACTTAAGACTCTATGATGATAATTTCTTCATTCAACCTTCGATTAGTAATGCATACTGATTATTTCACAGACGAAGTGGAATCAAAAGTTGTGCTCATGGTTATCTAGTTAACTTGCTACTAAATGTCTCATTCATGAGTTTGCCTACCCATCCAGTCCTGATGGCTAATAGTAAACCAACTTGGCTTGCTGTTCTCGATGAAGACTCGAACCCGAGCCTCAGCTTGAGCTCCGAGTTCAGACCCTGTTCCCATTGCAGTACTACATAGTACTACACAGGGAGAATAATAGAAATACAGGTGGAGATGGGGAGGTGGAGGGATGCCAGAAGAATTGACGCTGCTTATATAGGCTCATATTGATGATTGACAGGACTGACAGGATCTTTTAACTGATACTTTTTGGTACATTTTGAAGGGGTAACAAGAGGGATTCGCTCTGGCCTGAGTATCTTTTAAATATTTGATGCCACTTACCTGACAAACGTTGACAATTCCAATAATAATTTCATGAACAGAAGCACTTGTTCTATCAACCCAGTACCTTGTTTCCAGTCAGATAGATAAATCCCAGAGCACCATTACTCTCGAAACTTGTGTTCAGTCAGTCAGTCAGATGAAGTTTGCAAGATCGAGAACAGAGATTGAGTTTTGTGCATATTATACTTCAGACGGTCAGTGAACGGACTGTGGGAGGTTCATGGGCGTGTCGTCTGAGCCTCAGACTAAGAGTGATATTGAGTCGTGTTGACAGGCCTGTTGAATTCACCCTCTCTTCCTCTCTGAAATGTTCAGTTATGACATATCTGTCTGCTTTAAGGAGACATGCCAGAACAATCATAGCAGTGAGAATGAGACCCTGTGCCACAGAGCCACAGTTGTGCGCACACACGCTGAATGATACCAACGCTCATGGACACACTCGCAGAGTCTTAAAACACTACTGCCTGACTAATACACTCTGACCGCAGTACCCTCATGAAAACTGACAGCATTGACTTTAACGCACACACTATCCATATCACGCACGCACATTTATTCTTGAGATGATAGATTCGCAACACAATATTTAACAAACACAGACACCCGTGAGCAATCAGGCCCCATTCTTCCTGTGAACAGCACAATAGCTGTGCTCAGTTCCTGTCTGGATCCTTATCTAAGTTCATACATTCATATATTATGTTTGAGAACAAAAGAAAAATAGAGAAATAGAAAGACAGCCAGAGAATAACTGTGAAGAAGAGAGAAGAGGGATACTGTGCGACAGTCTTCTTGAATAATACATCAGGGTTGACTTGTCAGAGCGGTGACTTCAAAGCACAACGCACGCTGAGCTGAGAGAAAGGGAGAGAGAGCAACAGAAGAAGAGAGAGATACGAGGATGAGGAGTGGGCTGTTAGAGAGGATGAGAATATTTGTGTGCATAAAATCTCCATATGCCCCATCGACGATTTATAAACTGATCCGCCCTCCATTTTGAGGCAAACAAAATGTCCTTCTACAGTACGTCTTCTCATTCTTCTGGTTCCTCTGGTTACTCCTAAGCCACCTTGTCTCAGTTCTGACTGTTTCTCTTTCTTTTTCCTTTCTGCGTTGTCAGACTTTGGCTATTCAAATCTTCACAGTGTCCCACCATCCATTTGTTTGTACACCCCTCCATCCTCGTGTGTGATCTGAGAGCAGAGTCCTGAAGAAGTCAGCCTTCTCTTTTTCCAAAAACAAAGAAAACAAAACAAACATGAATCGGTCATTACTAACCTTTTCAAATGCAGCAATGACTGGTCTTGCAAGAAAGAACCAGAAGCTGTTAGCATATGCTAATCACATTAAAGGGCATTCACACTGACAGCGATTGCAGCAACAGGGTGAGTTGCAGCCATAGTTGGTGATTTGAGTTACTAGAGACCAAAATTTGTGACAAATTTGCAGCAACAGAGTGAGTTGCAACCATAGTTTGGTGATTTGAGGTTGCTAATTTTGTGACAAAGCAAACTTAGCAAATGCATAGTGACACTGGAGCTCGGATTATTCTCTTTCAGGATACTGCAGTTGGGCAGAAATTCGTACTAGCAATCAAAACATTTGTATTTTGTATTTTATGATACAAATTGTTTCAAATTAAGCAATTAAGAGTAATTTGTTATCAGAGGTGACTATGTCAAAGTAATGTCCATATGGCAGAAATGTACAGTTCTAAGATAATACAAATAAAGCAATTAGCTAATGATATGTATTCAAGCAAAACACAATGAACACGATTAATTGAACAAAATGATTACATGCTGTGATCATAATAATTACAATGTAAGGAAAATTTGGGAGTTTTGTATATTTATTTAGACTTAGTGATATCTAAGGTCCTCGAAAGAGGCTGGATACAGACTGAAGCTTGCATAATCTCTAGTTATCTTGGGATAGGCATAACAAGGTAGAAATAGAAAAACAATTAAAGAATGCATTTTCAAGCAAAGAATAATCATGTGCATTTGATCAGACATAATTGGAATATAAGGTTACAAGATGCATTGGCTGAAGAGAGGATGAAGTGTCTTTAATCTAGATTTAAACAGAGAGAGTGTGTCTGAGTGCCAAAAAATTATTAGGAAAGTTATTCCAGAGTTTAGGAGCCAAATGTGAAAATGCTCTACCACTTTCAGTGGAATTTGCTATCCTTGGTACTATCAAAAGTCTGGTGCTTGGTGAGCTTTAAGAGCTTGATGGATTGTGGTGTTATAGGAGACAAAGGAGCTAAACAATTTAAGACCTCATAAGTAGCAATATTTCGTAACTGATATAGAACTTAAATAGGTAGTGTAGAGATTGTAAAATGTGGTATAATCGTATTTTCCTGACCAGGTAAGAACTGCATTTTGGACTAACTGTAGCTTGTTTATTGAAGATGCAGGACAACCACCTAGTAGTTCATTACAGTAGTTCAGTCTAGAGGTCATGAATTCATAAAGTAGCTTTTCTGATTCAGGAGCATGAAGTGGTTTGCTTCTTTTAGCTGGAGACATAAATGGAGTACAAGATTATGGGATGTGTTGTATAAATGCTTGGCTAAAAAGATGTGACTTTGATCTAAATTTAAACAGAGAGTGTGTCTGAGCCTCAAACATTATTTGGAAGGTTATTCTAGAGTTTAGGAGGTTCTACCTGCTTTAGAGGACTTTGCTATCCTTGGGTACTATCAAAAGTCCAGCGTTTTGTGACCTTTAAGAGCGTGATGGATTGTGTCGTGATACGGCCTCATAAGTAAGTAGCAATAATTTGCAACTGATACAAACCTTAATAGGTAGCAAGTGTTGAGATTGTAAAATTGGGGTAGTATGATCATTATTTCTCAACGTGGTAAGAACTGCTAACAGCTGCATTTTGGACTTACTGTAGCTTGTTTATTGAAGATGCAGAATAACCACTTACAGTAGTAGTCATTGCAATAGTTCAGTCTAGAGGTCATGAATTCATCAACTAGTATTTCTGAATCAGGCACATAAGGTGATTTGCTTCTTTTAGCTGGAGACATAACTGGAGTACAAGATTATGAGATCCATTATGTGAATCCTTGGCTATTAAAGATTTGTCTTTAATCTAGATTTAAATCAAAAAGAGTGTTTCTGAGCCCCAAGCAATATTAGGAAGGTTCTTCCAGAGTTTAGGAGCCAAATGTGAAAATGTTCTACCTCCTTTAGTGGACTTTGCTATCCTTGGTCTTTTTTTGTGTGTGTGTGTTACTTTTAAGAGCGTGATAGATTGTGGTGTGTTAGGAGACACAGGAGCTAAACAAGTTAGGGCCTCATAATTTGCAATAGTTTGTAACTGATACAGAACTTAATAGGTAGCCGGTGTAGAGATTGTAAAAGTGCTTGGTTAAAGAGCATTTAATCTAGATTTAAACAGAGAGAGTCTAAGCCCCAAACTTCATCAGGAAGGTTATTCCAGAGTTAAGAAACCAATTGTAAACATTTTCTACCTCCTTTAGTGGACTTTGCTATCCTTTGTACTATCAAAAGTCCAAGTTTTGTGACTTTTAAGAGCATGATAGATTGTGGTGTGTTAGGAGACACAGGTGCTAAACAAGTCAGGGCCTCATAATTAGCAATATTTTGTAACTGATACAGAACTTAATAGGTAGCCGGTGTAGAGATTGTGAAATTGTGGTGATATGATTACATTTATGTGAATTTTTGGTTAAAGAGCCTTTAATCTAGATTTAAACAGAGAGAGTCTAAGCCCCAAACTTTATCAGGAAGGTTATTCCAGAGTTTAGCCAAATGTTTTACCTCCTTTAGTGGACTTTGCTCTCCTTGGTACTACCCAAATAGCACATGTACATCTGCAAGATGTCTAACAGACGTCTATTTGACATCTGATAGGAAACGTCCAACAGACGTATTGCAGATGAGCAAACTACGTCTTGCAGATGTCTTGCAGATGTCAAATAGACATCTCTGAGATGTACGTGTGCTATCAGGGTATCTAAAATCTAGTGTTTTGTTCAGACACAGAAGCTAAACAATTTAGGGCCTCATAAGTAAGTAGCAGTATTTTGTAGCTAATAACTGATTAATTAGCTTAATAGATTTAGTAAAATTGGGATGGTATGATCATATTTGCTTGATCTCTTGTTTATTGAAGATGCAGAACAACCACCTAGTAGTGAATTACAAAAGTCCAGTCTAGATGTCATGAATTGATGAAGTAGCTTTTCTGCATCAGGTGTATAAGGTGGTTTACTGGTTTTAGCTGGTTGAAGCTAATATCCTAGCCTAGCTAACCTGTTGTTTAGCTGTTTTAGCTGGACTTAAAAGCTAAAAGGTACTCCAAAACCACCAAAAACAGACCTGACTGACCAGCTTGAAGACAAGCTATCCATCTTAGACTTATTTAAGCCCTTTTATTCAGTAGGGCAGTACAGCAACTTGGTGAACTCCAACGATTAAGTCGCTGTCACTGTGAACACCACCTTAGACATCTTAGGCTCAGACTACTGATCAGTTCCAATAAAAAGCTGCGAAACAAGCTGTTAACATTTTGCTATTTAACTATACAGTAACTCCTTGATTTATCATGCCACCGTTTAACTGAAGTAATTCTAAGGCCTCTGCTCTTGCAGTCCTCTATCCTTTAAATGTGTGTTTTGGGAAGTTGCTATGAAATGTGATGTTGTATTTTCACTCTGCCTACACAAACACATTAGATTAGTATTTTACTGTTAAGATTACACCACACATAGCATTACTATTAAATGCTTTAACTTGCCGTATTAAGCTAACAGTACAGAAACACACCTCATTCAGTTGCTGAAATTATTTAAAGGCATATAATGCCAAGCTATAATGAAGGATACAGTACAAGACACATTGAAACAGTAGATGCACATACCTATTACACCACATTCTCTGCTGTGAAGACCAAGAGCATTCTAACCCCCTCCTTCCCCCTCCACCACTTGCTTTTCTTTTTTCTTCCTTCCATATTTCTCCCTAAATTACCCCAAATATCTACGCAAAACCCGGTCTCCCATCTCCCTCTCATTCTCAAATCCTTCTCTTCTATCCTTTTCTACCTGGCACATTCTCGCTCTTTTTTTTCTGTCTTCCTTTGTTTTCCCCTCTCTCTCTCTTTCTTTCTCTTTCTTTTCTCTCTCTTGCAGGTCCTCCCAGTATCAGGGCCATGCGGAATATCACAGCTGTGGCCGGTCGCAACACTTTCATTAACTGTCGTGTGATTGGCTACCCCTATTATTCCATCAAGTGGTTTAAAGATGGGACAACGCCGTTGCCAGACAACCATCGTCAGGTGGTGTATGAGAACGGCACTCTGAAGTTGAGCGATGTGCAGAAGGGTACAGATGAGGGGGCGTATCTGTGCAGTGTGCTCATCCAACCCCAGCTCTCCATCAGCCAGACTGTCTATGTCACAGTCAAAGGTTAGTGATTACTGCTAATTATATAATGAAATACATACCACCATGTACGTTTCATTTGAAATGTCCAGGGAGTGGTGCTACAACTCTAATGCTCTGTGATGTTTTAAAATAGTGTACCATCTGCACTACACCTAAATCTCCCTGATAGTAGGAACAAAAGCAAATGTGGTGTAAAAATGCAAGCATGCCATTTTAGCTTGTTTTTCAATCTCTCATCTTTTAGCTCTTTCATCATGAGTCATGTTTTTCACTCAAGGATTCTGGATTCCTAAGTCCAGTTTTGTGCCGGCTGAGCTACCGAGCAAGTTTGTTACATCTAGAAAGCGAAACATATTGAGCTGTAATCATAACTGTGTACATAAACGATTATAAGAGCTAGCTGTTTTACCGGCTCAAGTGTTCATTTCTGTTAGAAACTGCAGTGAAATGTACTTATTGGTACGTATTTCGCATCTTGCGAAAAAGTTCCCACAGGTAAGTTCTTGTCATGAGATCAGGTAGAAATTGTGATATTTAAAAATGTTAAGGATAGACACTACCAGTCAAAAGTTTGGACCCACCCTCTCATTTAATGTTTTTTAAAGAAGTTTCTTATGCTTATCAAGGCTGTTTTTACTCTATCAAAAATACAGAAAAAAAGTAATATTGTGAAATATTATTACGATGTAAATCAATGTTTTTTTTTTTCTATATTAATATACATTAAAATTTAATTTATATTAGGGCTGTCAAACGATTAATCACGATTAATCACATCCAAAATAAAAGTTTATGTTTACACACTATATGTCGGTGTACTGTGTATATTTATTATGTATATATAAATACAAGCACATTCATGTATATATTCAGGAAAAATATTTTAGACTTATATATAAAATATTTATATTTATTTATAATCTAAATTGTATACAGGTGTAAATATATATACATATAAATTTGTTTTTAGTTATATACATGTATGTGTGTGTTTTTATATATACACAATGAATATACAGAGTAAACACGCATATAGTATGTAAACATAAACTTTTATTTTGGATGCGATTAATCGCGATTAATCATTTGACAGCCCTAATTTATATATGTAATTAAAGTTGAATTTCCAGAATCATTACTTTAGTCTTTAGTGTCACACGATCCTTCAAAAATCATTCTAATATGCTTATTTATTATCAGTGCTGGAAACAGTTAAGCTGCTTTATATCTTTTTTGGAACCTGTGATACTTTTTTATGATTGTTTTGATCAAAAAAAGGTTAAAAAATAACAGCATTTAATTAAAATAGAAAGGTTTTGTAACAATATACACTACTGTTCAAAAGTTTGGGGTCAGTACATTTTTATTCTTTTTTTTTTATTCTTCTTTCTTTTTTTGAAAGAAATTAATACTTTTATTCACCAAGGATGTGTTAAATTAATAAAAATGTCATAGCATAGATTTACATTGTTAGAAAAGATTTATATTTTGAATAAATGCTGTTCTTTTTAACTTGTTATTCATTAGAGAATCATGAACTGTTTCCAACATTGATAATTCTAATAATAAATCAGCATATTAGAATGATTTCTGAAGGATCATGTGACACTGAAGACTACAGTAACAGCTGATTAAAAAAAAAAAAAAATCACAGGAATAAATTATATTGTAAAGTAAATAAAAAAAAAATAAAAAATAAAAAAATCAAATAAATGCAGCCTTGATGAGCATAAGTGACTTCTTTAAAAAACATTAAATGAGAGGGTGTGTCCAAACTCATAATTTTGGATTGAGCATAAAATCTTTCATGCCAAGTTAGAAATATAATCATTGAATATGTTATTATTATTTGTTTGTTTGTTTTTCAGAGAATGCATACAGTTAACACCAGTCTTGTAAATAGTGTGTGTGTGTGTGTGTGTGTGTGTGTTAAATTAATAAATAAATAAATAAAATAAATAAATAAATAAATAAATAAAGTGATGCATAAAATAAGATTTATTGTGAAATTTTTGTGAACATTTTCCCTTTTATTTATTACTCATTAGACTTGGTGTAGTCTTTGTGTGAAACATTGTTTTTGCATACTGTATATTTGTATGCATTGTTTATTTACAATACATTTAATTTGTACTAGATCTAAAGCAACGCCTTCATGCTAAGTCCGAAATATTGTACTGTATTCATTTTATTCTGTTTTATTTATTCCACTTTTGTAGGGTACAATGTTATTTTAGTATTGAGATAGCATTATAGGTTTTATTAATCTTGGTAAGCTGGTAAGTCTTTTTTTCTAATTGTTAGAAATAATATGCAAAACGATTACTTTAGATGTCCACTGAAAACGCCAAAATTCGACAATAGGCTTGGTGCAAATTATTTTGGTGTGGAAACTGCAAATAGTTTATTTTTTTAATGTAATTTAGTAACACTGGATTTGGTGTGAAAAGGCTGCCCTGAGAGGATTTTTGGACTTGAGCCTAGTCAGCAGGGTTTCTTGATTTTATGGAGGATTTCCAAAAAAAAGCAACCCTCCATTTGAGATTCGGCATTTCTTGAAGACACGCTTCTCTAATAAAAAAGATGTCCACTGTACAGCACTTAATCTTTTACGTTTCTTCTGAGAAGAAAAGCGTAGTAGTTTATTGTGGCAGAATGGGTGTGTTTTGGTAAATGGAGTGTGTGTTGCCTTCAAACAAGTGTATATTTAAGCTGTAGGCGGGTGGTGAAGGTTGAGGTCTTTCCCCTCCGTTGGCACAAAGACCCTGAGAGAAAGCACACCACTAATAGCCTCTGATTAACAGGATTACAGGCCTTCTGCAGCATTACAACCATTCATCAATTACCCAGTGTACTTAGCATGTGTATGTGTGTGGGGGGTGTTGTTTTCAGTATGTTAAATGTAAATGAAAGGGAGGTCGCTCTGATGTTGGCTTTCGTATCTTCACTTCACCATGTGTGTCCATACAAGGGGCTACAGCTCCTGGTACAAAGACAGCGAGGTCTAGTGTGTGCATTTGCGTGAATGTGTGTGTGTATGTGTGTACCGGTACACCAGAACACTGACTCCAGTGTGAAGTCAGTATAGTGTGCTGCTTGTCTTGTCATGTCTCTGATTTAATTAGCTGAATTTTAACGAGCCCCAGATTAAATCCCCCAGATGTCTTCGATGGAGCCCCCCACCTCTGTTTCCATGGCAATGCCATTATTCCCCATGCCAATTGGGCTCTAATTAGAGCAGCTATTATGGGCTGGAGGGGTGGGATGTGCGCGAGCGTGTATGTGCGTGTGTGTTTTTGGAGGGTGACGGGGGTCAGTATAACATTGCAGACCATGAAGTGTTTGATACTGAAGATCTCTTGCTCTTTTTCTCCATCAGTTCCTCCTCTCATCCAGCCCTTTGACTTCCCTCCTACCTCCATTGGTAAGCTGATGTACATAGCTTGTGTGGTTTCCTCCGGAGACATGCCAATCCGGATCACCTGGAGGAAGGATGGGCAGGAGATTGTGTCAGGAACATCAGGAGTCACCATTGAAACCAAGGAGTTCATGAGCTCCCTTCAGATCTCCAAAGTTTCGTTGCAGCATAATGGAAACTACACCTGTATTGCCAGCAACGATGCAGCAACTGTCAGTTCTGAGAGACAACTAATAGTAACAGGTGAGAAAGAGATTGAAGGTTATACGGCAAAGTAGTATTGGATTCTAAGAATGATTTCAGCAATAAGGACAAATTTTGGACCATATTTAAGGGGTTAAAGCAGAGGTCTTCAACCCTGCTCCTGGGCACCCACTTGCCTGGAAAGTTTATTTGCAACCGGCTTCTGCACACCTGCCTGCAATTTTCAAGCAGTCTTGAGGAGCTTCATTGCCCGTTTCAGGTGTGTTTGATTAGGATTGTAGCTAAACTCTTCAGGATAGTGGGTCCCCAGGAACAGGGTTGAAGACCTCTGTGTTAAAGGGTTAAGACTGGGAATAGGGTTAAGACCTAATGTTGATCTAGAACAGGAATACTCAAATCTCGCCCACAAGGTCCACTTTCTTGCTGAGTTTTGTTCCAACTTTATTCAAACACATCTGAACAAGCTAGTCAAGGTCTTCGGGATTACTAGAAAGTTACAAGCAAGTCAGTTTGATCAAAACTCTCCAGGAAAGTGAATCTCTTGGGCCAGATTTGAGAAGCCTGGTCTAGGACCAACAAAACATGTCCTTCTTAGCAGACCACTTTATTGGTACCTCCTCTCCTGAAACTGAATATGTTCTTCATTATAGTTCCCCCTGGTTTTCGGGTTCAGCCCAATAACCAAGATGGGATCTATGGCAAGTCAGAAGTTCTGAACTGCTCTGTGGAAGGGTATCCTCCTCCCAAAGTTGTCTGGAAGCATGCCAAAGGTAATATCTTTCCTCACTACATGTCCAAAACATTAGTTTCAAGTTTTCATGAGTAGATGGTGAGCCACAACCAAAACTGTCTCCATCTTGATTCTGAAGGTATAGGGAACCCCCAGCAATACCATCCAGTTCCACTGACGGGCCGCATCCAGATTCTGTCCAATGGTTCTTTGCTGATCCGCCATGTTTTAGAAGAAGATAGGGGATACTACCTGTGCCAGGCCAGCAACGGAGTGGGATCCGACATCAGCAAGAGCATGATGCTCACTGTTAAAAGTACGTCATGCTCTCATGTACATCTACACTCTTAAAAATAAAGGTTCCAAAAAGGGTTTTTCACAGTGATGCCATAGAACAACCATTTTAGTGCCTCAAAGAGCCTTTTAGTGAACTGCCTCAATGTCTACATCATCTTCTAAAGATGCATCTTAAAGGGGTAGTTCTTCTTTCAGAGGAATACAATTTGAGTTGTTGTTGTTTTTTTGGTAATGTCCTGATTCTCCTTAGTGTTATAATGGCAGTGAATAGTGGTCGAGATTTTGAATCAAAATAAAGTCCATAAATTATAAAAAGCATGGCCCTGGGGGGGATAATAAAGGTCTCCCGAAGTAAATCAATGCGTTTTGTGTAGGAAAAATATCCATATTTAAAACTTTATAAACAGTAAACTCCAGTTTCCGCTAACTGTTGTACACACGTTCATGAAAGAGTGGCGTTCCAGCTGTTAATGTAGGATGTACCAAGTTTCGTTTACAACAAAGGAAAACAGGTCCCCTCTTGGCTTATATCGAAATCCCTATATCATCGCTTTTTGTCACTTCTCACCGGATCTTATGCAAAAAATACGTCATCTGCTGACATCTTGTCTATGTTTTTTTTTTTTTTTTCCAAAAATTCTAAGCCATGAACCAAAGTAAACCAACCAGTTGAGGAATAAAATCACAACATTAAAACACTAATTCAAACCTCCCCAAAAACTATGTATGGACAAACAAACAAATGTGACCCTGGACCACAAAACCAGTCTTAAGTTGCTGGGGTGTATTTCTGGCAATGGCCAAAAATACACTGTATAGGTCAAAATTACTTATTTTTTTTTTATGCCAAAAATCATTAGGATATTAAATAAAAAAAGATCATGTTCCATGAAGATATATTTTTTTTTTTATTTCCTACTGTAAATATATTAAAACTTAATTTTTGATAAGTAATATGCATTTCTAAGAACTTAATTTGGACAACTTTAAAGGTGATTTTCTCAATATCTTTTAATTTTTTGCACCCTCAGTTTCCATATTTTCAAATATTTCAAAATAGTATCTCTGCCAAATATTGTCCTATCAAAACAAAACATACATCAATGGAAAGCTTATTTGTCCAACTTTCAGGTGATGTACAAATCTCAATTCCGAAAAATTGACACTTATGACTGGTGTTGTCATCCATGGTCACAAATATAAACAAAACGGAAAACTAAATTAGGAGCCAAAAATGGTAGTATGATTTAAAAGAAAGCGTAAGGAATTAGAGTAAACGATAAAACAATTTTGCTTTTGTGTTTATGATTATGATAATAAATTAATGTAATATGACAACAAATACCAGTTTGCAATATCAAGCAGCATAACAGACTATTTTTGTACAGACTAAAACAACTGGAAAACGAAAAGCCTGACAACGAAAACCTTGCACATTGACAAGTTAAAAATGACCTTACCCACTTTCACATAAAAATATGGTGGATGGATTTAGACATCAACATGTTAAGCTCAAGTCTCAATAAAAAAATAAATAAATAAAAATAAATCACAAATACTAAATGAAATTTAAGTGTTTCAACTCTTTAAATAATTGGAATTAGCAATAGTTTTCGGAATTTGCATTACCCTTGATTCTTGGATATAAATTCTGAGATTTTCTCACTTGTGACAAATGCATACAGTACTGCTTTTGACCAAAACATTTTTTTCTTAGAAGGCTGCCTAATTTATGCCAAGACACATTCTCTATGTAGACAGG
Source organism: Cirrhinus molitorella (assembly GCA_033026305.1). NCBI lineage: Eukaryota > Metazoa > Chordata > Actinopteri > Cypriniformes > Cyprinidae > Cirrhinus > Cirrhinus molitorella. Next base: position 21,117,755 of record CM065134.1, read on the forward strand.
TTTCAGGGACAGGCTGTAGAATCCTTTACTAGAATCTCTGAATATCAGAAATTTCATAATAGCTAAATCTCTCATTAAACCATGACATACAAATAAAGCCATATTTTGGAATTCCAGTCACAGCAGATTTAAGGATTTTTGGATGCGATTTGACCTGCAGCCTTTGGGATGGTTTGCGATAGTGTGTTTGAGGTCTTTGTTTAAGAACGGCCCTCAGATGGGCTTTCACGACTCAGACTGATGCCTGCAGGGAAGGGTTCGAGACGCTTGAGTGGACACACTCTCACACACACACAGGCACACATACACCTGCACCTGTCACACTTTGTCACTCAAACTAATGACCCAGCTTATGATATATCAGTCACACTGAGGCAAGAAATACAAGAAGCCTTTGAGGTTTTTTTATATAGTAGCTAGAATTGCCAGCAGTTACTGCTTGAGTGTGTATGTATGTGTCTATGTGTGTGAGAGCAGCTCTCAATAAGAGTAAGAGTACCAAAACAACAGATTCAAGTGTGCCCAGCTCATTTAGATTAATAGAACATTACAACGAATCTGTAAGGCCATCTCATGACTGATCGTTAGATCGGACACACGATCTGTTCTGTCCAAATCCATATTATTGATCCTTCACATAATGTAGAGTGCAGAAAACTCCCGTCCACGCAACACTGCCCTAGGCCTGAGTTACAGTCCTGACCACATTTAAACAAACCTTATCCACCGGTGTATTCATTAACATTCAGCCAGAGCATTCTACTTGGTTAAAGGATTTGTTAACTTCCAGAATAAAAATTTCCTAAGAATTTACTTGTCACAATGCTATCCAAGATGTTCATGTCTTTCTTTCTTCAGTCGGAAAAAAAAAAAGTTTTTCGAGGAAAACATTTCAAGATTTTTCTCCATATAGTGGATTTCAATGGAAGTCAATGGGTTAAAGGTCCAAATTGCAGTTTCATTGCAGCTTCACATGATCCCAGCCGATGAATAAGGAATAAGGGTCTTATCTAGCAAAAGATAAAATGGTCATTTTGTATAAACCTCAAATGCTCATCTTGCACTAGCTCGACCTAGTGGTTACAAAGCAAACGTGTAAAGAAAGTCAAATGCCATTTACAAAAAAAAAAAAAGGTAAAACAGCAATGAAAATGAGTACACAGACAAAGAACTACCCACACGTGACCTTTCCAACATGACGACGAAATGCGTAAAGCGAGTGCAAGGCAAGCATTTGTGGTTAGAAAGTATATAAATGTTTTGTTTGTTGTTTTTTTTTTTTTTTTTAGAAAATGGCCGATCGTTTCATTAGATAAGACCCTTATTACTTGACTGGAAAAAAAAAAATAATAAAAATTGTTGAGTCTGTTTAACAAACTATTTTTAATTTAGTCAACTCAAATATCTAAGTTGTCACTTAAACTATTAAGTTGACTCAACATTTTTTTGTTTGTTTGTTTGTTTGTTTTTTTACAGTGTAGACACATTCTTAATATAATCTTGACTTTAACTTTTTTTTTAAATTCATTATCTCAAAACCCACACAATTCAAAAATGGGCATTGCAAAAACTAAAACTGTGTGATATTTCAAACAAAATATTTATGTGAAATATGTATAATGCTTAATTGATCAAATATATTTCAGAATAAAATTGTTAAAAAAATACCAAATATGGACATGAAACATGAAACATGAAACCATATGACAGTGTTTTAGTGCTATGTCAGTGCTAAGTCATAATATTTTGAGAATAAACTCGAAATGTTTTGAGAATAAAGTTCAAAGGTTTCAAAAATAAAGTCGAAATTAAGAGAATATAGTTGAAATGTTACGAGAATAAAGTCAAAATTACAAGAATTAAATCATAGCAATTAGAGTTATAATATTTCGAGAATATAATCTGTGCATGCAAATGGCCTGGATTGGGAGCACCAGGAGAAGTTGCCAGGCCACCGGAATTTATTTGAATAAATGTGAGATTATTAGCAGAAATTATACCATGTGTTATACTCAGGGACAGTATGCTTGGAAATAATATGTCACGTCTTCTATTGCATTCATTAGGCCTATTTGTAGTGTGCCAGCCACCCAGTAATAGCAATAAGCTTTGTGCTTTCAGTACTTTTAATATAAAACAGCTTTCAAAATCTGTCCGTTTTATAGCAAAATACAAAGAATGCAATAATGTGTTTTTCACGCTCTTTAATGCGGCGGGACAGAATTTTCTTTGTGAAAATTCCATCACCTACTCCGCAAAAAATGCCTGTGGCGTCTTTCATTTATTATTTGTAGCGCGCCAGCCATCATTTTTTTGCTTTTAATATAACACAGCTCGGCTTTCAAATTATGTTAGTTTTATCATGAAATACAAATTATAAATGTGTTTTGCCTCTTTATTTCAAGTTTATAGCACAATATAAATGTAAAGAAAACAGTATAGCCTAATTTTATTAAAACAAATGTCTCATTGTAATCAGAAAGATGACTGATTCACATACCGCCTAAACTGAGGCAAATACAGCGATCTGCCATGCCACATTAAAAAGTGTGAACAACACATTATTATAATAGACATATTGATTTTATTTTGGTATAAAACTTACAGATTTTGAAAGCTGAGACTTTGGAATATCTCCCAGTGCTACCAATCCGGGCCATTTGCATGTGCAATAGGCTAGAATATACTCTCAAAGAACTGTAACTTTAATCTCGTAATTGCTATTAATTAATTCTTATAATTTTATCTTTATTCTCGTAATCATACTTTTTTTGTGTGACACTAAAATGCCATTGTAAAACCATTAATTTATGCAGAGAGATTTATGCAAAAATTTATGCTACAAAATTCTATAGGCAAAATAGACATTTTAGGGTTCTTGAGTATTAAATCATTACAGTGAAAAGGACAAAATACTCTTGTGTTTGTAACCTCAGGACAGTAATAAGTAGGATTGCTAGGATAAGTGTACTTAAGTTATGTGGTGTTATTCAACAAGAGATAGTAGAAGGTGGTTTTAAATTTTCATGCAAAGCCTGTGGATATCATGCGGCTCTGTGTTTACAGCATCCGACTTTTTTTTTTATTATTTTTTTTTAGCAGTGGGTCTGTCTCCTTTTCGCTCTCTCTAGCACTCTCTGATTCAGTGTTGGTGTTATTGATTGAATCGTTCCTCTGTTCTGCCTCCCTCAATTCTATCCGTTTCACTCGTTGGAAGGGAGGGAATGAATAAGTGATGAAAACAAAACAGCGGAACCCTCTTCAGATCGATATTGTGTGTGTGTGTGTGTGTGTGTGTGAAGCAGCGCTAGAGAAGAGTTACTCAGGGGGAATGAACGAGCGAGAGAGTGTGAAAAAGTGATTGAGGAGTTGAAAAGAGACACGCTAACGCTCACTGCCCCGTGTCACATAAACGCCATGTGTCAGGTTAAAGGCACACTGACCTCTGCCTCTTTTTAAAATTCATTTTTACCTTCACATATATTTACCTCCTGTCCTCCTGCCATCTTTGTGTCCAGTTCCAGCTATGATCACATCCCACCCAAACACTACCATGGCCATAAAGGGGCAGAACAAGGAGTTAAACTGTACCGCCCGGGGTGAGTACCCCATCATCATCCGCTGGGAGCGAGGCGACACTGTTATTGACCCTGACCGCAACCCTCGGTACTCCATCACTACCAGCCCCAACGAGAAAAGCGATGAAGTTATCTCCACACTAAAGGTAAGACACACACACACACACAGTATATGTATGTTGTCAGTGAAGGATTTAAGTAAATCTTAATAAAGGCAGAGGTTTGCCTAAATGTTTCCAAACAGGTTTCCTTTTTGTAGATCTGTAAAGCACATGTATTTGTTTGTTTGTTTGTTTAAAATATTTATATGTGAAGCACATTTATGTATTTATTCATGCATTTAGCCATGTTTAGCCTATTTGTTTGATTGGTTGGTTTTATATTCCAATCTTAGTCCTAGTATTTTACCTTTTATCTTTGCTCTTGTGGTCTGATTATTATTATTAGTATTAGTATTACACACTAAACTGGAATAAGATACATATTTTAACCTGGGGGGAAAATACCCTTCAGCTTTAATTGAAAAGAAAAGATTTCTAAACAAAAGTTCACAAGGATTAACTAATTTACATAATTACTCCCATCACAACATATTAATGAATACAAACAGCTTACTTTTGTCCAAATAACACTTTTAGATTGTACAACAATACATGAAGTGGGCCTCAAAATAAGAGAATTAGAAAAACACTTTCTCTCTTTCTGCAGCTGAAGCCAGCGGAGCGAGGGGATTCCGTCTTTTTCTCCTGCCACGCCATCAACTCATACGGCGAGGGCCGAGGGCTCATCCAGCTGACGGTGCAAGGCAAGACAATCAGCCATGAACAACACGCTCACATCTTACATGATACTCTTTATCTAGAGACACAAAATCAATAATTTACCTCCTGGCCCCAAGCCACCTCTTACTCTTCAGCCTCTCTCTCCTCCGTCTGTTTGAAGTCTATTTCCACTTGTTTTGTTGGCAGAACCCCCTGACCCCCCAGAGTTGGAGGTTCGAGAGGTGAAAGATCGCAGTATGAACCTGAGGTGGACGCAGAGGTTTGACGGCAACAGCATCATCACCAGCTACGACATCGAGTACAAGAACAAATCCGGTGCGCCACTGCTTTGTTTCCATTTCAAGCTTGGATGAATTACATTGCGAGCGTGCATTAAATATGTATTTGTATGTCAGAAGAATATGTAGCGAATAAGCTCAGACTGCGAGAAGATGAATGGGATGTGAACGGATTTCTGCTGCGTTGCGACTCGGGTGTATAGCCTTATTTTGCTGTTTGTACATCTGCGTTCGTCCTAGTTTTCAGTGCATCGCTTGTTTTTCAGATATGTATGATTTGACCTGTAAACAGTCCTTTTTGCATGCTAACAAACATAATGTTCCAGAACAGCCTGGATGGAGGTGTGATGTAGTAATGTATCCGTGTTATTTTGTCCTTGTAGACCCGTGGGAGCTGAAACATGCCACCCGTAAGATCTCGCCCACCAACAACCAGGCTAACATAGTGGAGCTCCACCCGGCGTCCGTGTACAGCATTCGCATGTACTCCTACAACAAGATTGGACGCAGTCAAGCCAGCAAAGAGTTGACCATCAGCACAGAGGAAGCACGTACGTCTCCCGCCCCTGATCTGGCATCATTTACTCACCTTAATGCAGTTCCAAACCTGTACCTGTACCTGTACTTCTTTCCACACAAGGGATGAATTTTTGAATAATTTCCTGGTCAGTCTTTTCCATAATGTTCACAGAAATGTACTGATCTGATTCTCGAGTTCTCACTTCCTCAATGTTTCAATCACAATGGCTCTCACACTAAGCTATCATAGAACTTCAAATATTTGATATATCTAGACTCGGTCCTGGAGGGCCATTGTCCTGCTGAGTTTAGCTCCATCCCCAATTAAATACAACTGAACCAGCTAATCAAGGTCTAACTAGGCATATTAGAAGCTTCCAGGCTGGTGTTTTGGTGCTGGTTGGAGCTAAACTCTGTAGGACAGTGGCCCTCTAGGACTGTGTTTGGATACCCCTGACTTAAGTCATATAGGACACTTTTATTATAGTTTTATAGTGATTTTGCACCCTTTATGAAGCTTAACTGCATAAAAAGCTACCAGGATATCATTCAAAAATTCTCCTGCAGGAAAAAAAAAGAAAGTCATGCAGCTTTGGAATGACTTTGAGGTGACAGAATTGTATGTTTTATTCCTTTAATATTCTTGTAATATGACACGATTATCTTCTTACAGCTCCTGATGGGCCACCCATGGATGTGATTTTACAGCCAATGACCTCTCAGAGTATCCGTGTCACCTGGAAGGTATGTCTGCGACTCCTAAACTTGCCATTCTTTGCACTTTAGAGCCTAGGTCTTTAACCCTGCTTCTGGGGACCTACTGTCCTTCAGAGTTTAGCTACACCAGAGCCAACTAATCAAGGTCTTCAGAATCACTTGCAAAATCACAGGCCAGGTTTGTTGAAGCCGGTTGGAAGGAAACAAATTGCAGGACAATGGGTCCCCTGGAGTAAGGTTGAAGACCTAGGCTTTAGAGTTTAAGACTTACTTCTTTCTGCTTTTCTTGTCACTCCATTTAGGCACCTAAGAAGGAGCTCCAGAATGGAGTCATCCGTGGCTATCAGATCGGTTATAGGGAAAATGGACCGGGCAGTAATGGACAGTACAGTATAGTGGAGATGAAAGCCACAGGTGATAGTGAGGTGTACACGCTGGATAACTTGAAGAAGTTTGCTCAATACGGTGTGGTGGTCCAGGCCTTCAACCGAGCCGGAACTGGACCTTCCAGCTCTGAGATCAATGCCACAACACTTGAAGATGGTAATAAAACACACCTACTCTATCTATCTATCTATGATGCTCTGGAGATTTCTCTTTTGTGTGATTGTGCACAAGTCATGTGTACAGGGCGACTCTGGCCCGTGGCCCTCATCCACATGTGTGTCACTGTCACCGCGGCGACAGTGATATTGATGCTGTTAAGGATAATAGTAATAACAACAAGCATAGGAAAAATAATTATAATTAGCCTGTCTGCCGAGGCCCCTCTCCCTGATCCACTGCTTTTCCTCCCAGTCTAATTATCTGCAGCTGAGCGCATTGTCTCCCCCTCTCTCTTTTCATCTTTCCTCCAGATCCCTCTCTCCGGCTTTCAACTCCCCTCCTCTCCGCTCCCACTCCTCTCTCACTCGCTCTCAAAACACCTTTCATTTATCTCTCCCTCCATCTCCCATCTCCCAACTTCCCCTTCCACCCTTCCGCCCACTTCTGTCCCGCTGTCTTTCTTCTCCATTCTTATTTTTGGAAAGCTCCTGGTTCTTTTTGTGCCACTGTTGAATTCTTCCATCTTTTTTCCCCTGATGACTTTGTTTTTACCTTCATAGGTGGTGTCCTTGTCAAGTTTTATTTTTTTATTTCAACCCTAATTTCCTAAAAAAAAAAAAAAGCTCTATTAAAACCAGGTGCTGGTACTTGCTGGTAGTCCACCCAATTGACAATCCAGACCACCACTGACCAGCTAACAAAACTGGACCAACTAGAAGCCATGTAAAACTAGCGTTGTTAGACCCAAGACCCAAAAAACGTGATTCAAACTGTTCAATCAACAAAAACAAGCACTGACAAGGGGTAACACAATGATTCAATGAAACCAGTCAAATATGTCTGTTGCTGTTGCTCTGTGTTTCGCAATGTAGTGTAAATTGGTCTCAAATGTAGACCTAGAATGAAAATGAAACAATGGTCAATGCTGGCCCATTGTTCTCGGTCTGTTGGTCTAGTTTTCCAGTGTGTTCTCCACTGTAGGCACTAGTCAGACCCCCGTTGGTGACTTTTCATCTGATTGAGCATGTTGAGACCATTGATAAGAGTGATCACTCTGGATGAATGTTCATCTAAGCAAACCAACGTGGCAGAAGAAAACAAGTCAAGAGGACACACACAGAAGACTCTTCCTAGCTCTTCTGGTTTGACGAATACAGACTACTGCCACATACTGGTACGGAGAGTTTTTTCCTCTAGAAGTAGAATGTACATGGACTATTTGGCCATTGGCTGTAGTCTTTGTGGCGTGTTCAAGCGCAACTTTTTGTCTCAAATGCAGGTGACAAGAGGCAACACCACAGGCAGCTTTCGTCCATGCCAGGTCTTTGATGTCAGATTGATGTATCTGGGCATCATTGAAAAGTGGTCAAAAGTTGGATGGTTTTGTTTGCTTCACAGGGGCCTCTTTGGAATAATTTATTGAAAGATCTAACTCAAACAAATGAGTTGTTCATGAATCAGGCATGGCTACTTCTCTCATGAATGTGCCAAGACGACTTAAGATTTTCAGTGCATAATGATTTGAATTTTGTTGTTTTGTTGCATACTATACAATGGGCCTATTGTATGACAGAAGACAACTTTCCTGACACTTTTATGGTCCTGACATTTACTTTTATTATATTGACAAAAGAAGCCAGGATATTCCGCAGAAACCCTTTTATGGAAGAAACAATGTCATACTTGTTTGGAATGACATGAGGGTGAATAAGTAATTTTGGCTGCGAGGAAACCAAAAGCGTAACCGTAAGAAACCGTAAGATTCCAATATACATGTTCATGAGCAAGATCCTGGGTTTTGCAGGCAGGGTTGAAGAGTTATTGCAAGTTGTGCTTGTGAGTGCTCTGTCAAGCCGTTCTACTCTAAATGGCAGTTTTAGTGTGGTCCACCAGGGCCAGACAGAGTCGGACCCTAAGGCCTCTTCAAACAAATACCATCATTTCTTCTCTGCTCTCTCTCCCTCCCTCCTCACACCATCTCCTTTACTCGCTCCTTCTCTTCCTGCGCCAGCTGCAGCTGCTCCCTCATAGAGCCAAGCCAGCTTTATCCCTCCTCTATCCCTCCTTTCATCCTGTCGTCCGCACATGCTTTTTTCCCTCCCAGCAAGTCACATAGACAGGCTCTGTGTCCCCTCAATAGCTCCATTATTTATTCAGAGACGCAATTTGGCACATCACCACCGCCACATTTGCGGTGTATCCGGAAAAAAATCAAACGCATTTAGTAGGTGAAACAGCTCAAGATCGAGATAACAGTAACGTTTCACTTCTCTTCGGGACGTGATTGTTCAGTCCATTTCGAGTGTAGTTACAAGGTTGTTGATGCTCTTGGGCCATACCAAGTGCTCCAATTGCAGTATATTACTGTCATTTCACTATATCACTGTAATTGTGCTCTTTCACTGCAATTTTTGGTTTCCACTTCACCTATTGTATCTTGTTTCCATTGGTGCCTGAATTATTTTCCTGCCACTTCCTTTGCTTTTATGTGACCGTCTCTCATTTTTCTCTTGCAGTTCCCAGCCAGCCGCCACAGAATGTACGGGCCATCACAGTGACATCAGATGAGGCGGTGATCACGTGGTCCGAGCCCCCGCGGATGACCCTGAACGGGGTTCTTAAGGGCTACCGTGTCGTGTTCTGGTCCCTCTACCCCGATGGAGGTGGGTGCTGTGGGGGCCAGACACTTGGGCTCAATCAGAGTAATTATGCGCTATTACTGTTACTCCCTCACTAGCCACAGTCCCCGTAGAGTGCCCCCCTACTGCCCGCCCGTGTATCTGTATCCTGGCCAGTCCAACCCATAGACGGTGTACATTTGTGGGTGGACAGGTGTATGTGTGTGTGTTGGTGTCTTTTATATCTAAAGTGAGATAAATGTGGGTTAATAAATCTTCAGAAATCATTCTAATATGCTGATATAGTACTCAAGAAACATTTATTATTATCAGTGTTGAAAATAGTTATGTTGCTTAGAGGGATAGTTTCAGAAATGGAAATTCTGTCTTCATTTACTCACCTTTGTCTTGTTCCAAACCTGTTTGACTTTCTCTCTTCTGTTGAATGCAAAAGACACCATTTTGAAGAATGTTGTCAACCACTGCCATATTTATTTATTAAAGTCAATGGCTACCGGCAACTCTTTGGTTACCAACATTCTTCAAAATATATTATTTTTCACAGAAGAAAGACACTCATACAGGTTTGGAACAATGTGAGGGTGAGTAAATGATGACAAAATTAAATGTTTAATGTCACTTTCAATCAATTTAATGTGTCCTTATGAATACATTTCTAAAAAAAAAAAAAAAAAAAAAAAAAAACATTACAAAAAATGCAAACTGAATGGTAGCGTACTTGAACTTGTTGGAAAAGGAAAAATGCTTCATAAATTGGCTGATAATGTCAAAATAATGACAAGGTAATGTTGTGGGTATATTATTTATACCAAATTGAACTGAGAGAAAAATTCAAGTCTACACTCTTAAAAATTCTTTATTTGCATCGATGGTTCCACAAAGAACCTTGAACATCCAAACAAGTTTTCAAATTCAGAAATAGTCAAAAAAAGGTTATTTAGATTTTTTTTTTAAATGTTCTTCACAATGGTTCTTTTTAGAACTGTTCACTGAAAGATTATTTTTGAACCAAAAATGGTTCTTCTACGGAATCACTGCAAACCTTTATTTTTAAGAGTGTATGGGTCCTTCTGTGTTTATTCAGCTAAGTCACTAACAAAAACAGTACTGTGGCAGTTTCTTGGTACAGTAACAATATCAGATGGTAATACTATGATACTTTGATATGTATACCTTGAAATAAATCACATTCAATAAGAATCGAAGGATCAAAAAATAGCATGGCGTTCCCATGGTGCATGTCCAAAAATAAATGATATTTCCAAAGAGCCATGGGAAAATGTTCTATTTTTGGTTTGTTTTGCATTTGGACATAAATATCGTTATCTGCTAAATATAGCTAATGACAAGCAACTCCATGTCCAGCAAAACAGATTATTTTAGTCTCTCTCAGAATAATACCATGGTACTTTTTTGTAAGTGAAATGTGTAAACATGGTTCTCTCCTGTGTTCCCTCATATGAAGTGTTCAAATTGTGTGCTATTAGTGAGTACTTGAACATGCAGAAAAAGGAGAGTCATTTAGCTTTTTTCACATCTCTCAGAATGGGGAGAAATGCAGAACATCACTACCACTCGTGAGCAGGTGGAGCTGAAGGGCTTGGAGAAGTTCACAAACTACAGCATTCAGGTCCTAGCCTACACACAGGCAGGAGATGGCGTCCGCAGCAACGTACTCTACATACAGACCAGGGAAGACCGTAAGTTCACACCACACATGTACACATAACCACTGATTGTATCTCAACGTATTTGCAGATATTCTAAAAAAAATCCCTACATACTGTATAGAAGGTAAGAATATTGTACAGCCTTTAATCTGTCACAGATAACTGAGGACCTGAAATAGGCTTTCAACCCAGCCAGTATAGAACCCGTATTCACACACAGCCACATTATGTGCAAGCCACTTCCCCTTTACCCCTGCTCTATTCAAGCTCAAGGGTGTGTGTATGAGGTCTGGGTGGGGGGAGGTTGTTGGGTTGAAAATCTTGCCACAAAACCACATTAGCTAGAGGCAAATGCTGCATGGTCCAGGTCTAGAACGATGCTGGATTGCTTGATTTCTGGATGCGGTCGTCGTGGCGACATTTAGGCTCTGATATAGAATTAGCACACTTAATGAGAATTAAGACGCTGAAGGAGGGGGGTCTGTAGAGTGGGTATGTGTCTCAAAGCAGGTCCTTCATCCAACACAAGGAGAAGGATTTATTCTTTGTGGATTAGCTGACATTAATTTTGTGCTTACACTGGTCGGGATAGGATTATGCCGATATCTGTCTCTACCCTTCTCCCTGGTGGGGTTCAGGGAAATAAGGGGTGTCTTAGTGCTGCAAAATGGGAGAGATCCATTTTCTTTTAATTGGATATGATACAGTTTGTGTGTAGGCATGTGTGGTGTCAGTTTGGCAAAGGGGCTACTTGTCCAAAATTTTTGGTTCATGGTTTTGGTCCATTTTGCCTCTGCTCATAGTAAGGAATTATACTGTTAAATTATCATAGTAGTTCATAGCAGTGGAGTAGTTTACATCCAGAATGTTCATGTTGTTCATTCTTCAGTCTGAAAGAAACTAAGGTTTTTGATGAAAACATAAATGTATTTTCGACTGAAGAAAGAAACACATCTTGGATGACGTAGGGGTTAGAAAATTATCAGGAAATTTTTATTCTGGAAGTGAACTAATCCTTTAATACCACAAAATATCACAGCAGTTTGCATGACCACATTTTAAGACCTGAACCCCCTCATGGATTAACCCGTTAAGAGTAAACCCTCGTAATGATGATGATGAAGTTTTTTTTTGTTTGTTTGTTTTGTTTTAAATCCTCCTTAAATCTGATGTCTTTCTGAATATTCTAGACAAGGTTCAATGTTTGATCACACAAAAAATGGTCCAGATTTGAATGTGATTTGTCTGTTCAGATAAATGGAAAAACACACTGAATGAAAATGCAAATTCATCCTTACAGTACAGTAGATAGCGCTTATTTGTATTTGCTTTGTTGTTTATCAAATCACACCAAATACAGTGTAGAGTACAGAGTTTACTGTCGCTTAACAAAACTGTCTGTTTGTCAGAACCACCAAGTAAAAGTTCTCTGGCTCTGGTATGGAAGCCTGTTTCTGCCACTAAAAAAAAAAAAAGGTTATTGTGATTTTTTCTTTCTTTTTTTTTTTTCTCAGAATTTCATGATACAAGCTTGTAATTCTGACTTTTTTTCTCTCCAAATTGTGATATATAAACTCACAATTGCAAGTTATAAAGTCAGAATTGCGAGATATAAATGCACAATTTGGCTTTTTTTTTCAAAATCGTGTGATATAAAATCACAATTGCAAGAAATAAAGATCCTGGCCTTTTTTATGCAAATGCGAGTTTATATCTTGACTTTATTTTTCTCAGAATTGTGAGATATAAACTCGCAATTACAGGTTATAAAGTCACAGTTTGAAGGGGAGGAAAAGACTATGTTCTCAGAATTGTAAATTCTGACTTAACTTGCAATTCCAACTTATTTCTCAGAATTGTCACTTTATTTCTCAGAATCGCAAGTTTATTTGTCAGAATTGCAAGTTTATGTCTTGCAATTCTGACTTTATGAGTCACAATTGCAAGTTTACATAATGTAGTTCAGAGAAAAGTCAGCACATTTATTTCTTAGAATTGCAGGTTGTAGAATTTTGATTTTTTTTTTTCTCTCTCAGAATTGTGAGACATAAGCTCGCAATTGGGGGGAAGACTGATATGTTCTCAGAATTGCAAGTTGATATCACAAATTCTGACTTCATTTCTCAAAATTGTGACTATACCTTAGATTATGTCTCGCAATTCTGACTTTATAATTTGGAATTCTAAGAAAAAAACTCTTGCAATTGCAAGTTTACATAATGCAGTTCAGAGAAAAGTCAGCACATTTATTTCTTAGAATTGCAGGTTTATGTCTCACAATTCTGATTTCATTTTGCAGAATTGTGACTTTACATCTTAGAATTGCAATTTTATTTCTCAGAATTGCAAGTTTAAGTTTATAAATTCACAATTGCAAGTGTGTATGTGTATTGCACAGTTCTGAATTAAAAATTGTGAAATGTAAATTGCAAGATTTTTTTTTTCCATATTCTGAACCACAAGCTCAAAAAAAAAAAAAAAAAAACTTTCAAATGAGAATGTCCCCTCATAAAATAAATATATAAATAAAAAATGTGGCTGCATTGACAGCATTCGAATGTTTGTGACATCCACATAGAAATCTTTACTGCATGTAATGCACACTGTACGCAACCCTAGCATATGTGTAAACCTGGGCCCATATTCTTACAGCTTCTAAGAACCCTCTCAGAAAGCTCCTAATTTAGCACATAGGAGTCCTAGCTTAAAAGTGATTCAGGACCAATCTAAGAGTGAGGGAAAAGACACAAACTTTTATCTTAGTGAGGAGGTGAGGCTGACCCCATTGCTAGCTATGACACAGCCTTTTGAAGACATTGATTGGTTGTCCAAGCAGGACATAAAAGAGCAAATAATCACTGCTGTATAGTTAGTTTGGTGATTACTTCCATTTCTGGCACTATGACATTTCTCTGCTATGTCAGAGATGTTAGCATGTCTCTAAAAAGATCGGTCACAAACACAATCTAATGAGTAGCAGCATCTTATTAACTAACTGTGATGCATTTCGTACAACATATTTCTTCTCCCTCTTTATATTTCATCCATTTTCTACACTGCAAAAGAAACTCTTAAGCCTCTTAAAAGTCCTCATCCGTACTCCTAACAATTTTGGACTTTATGACCTCTTCTAAGGGTATCTGAATTACTTCTTTCTTTACTAGGATCTTTTCTTTCATTTGAGGAGGAAACACCCACATTTCCCAGAATCATCTTCAAATTGTGTCACAAGGAGCAACTTTTTGCACTAAGAATTTTCATGAATAAAATCTGGATCTAATTTATATTTACACATTCAACATTTTACAAACAAATCTTTGAAGGTCACTGGAAGGTGATATATCTCAAAATGCCTTTGTCATACGTGTCTCTCTTTTTTGCTTTCAGACCCCGGCCCTCCAGCGGGCATCAAAGCAGTGCCATCCTCTGCCACCAGTGTGGTGGTATCCTGGCTTCCCCCCATCAAACCCAATGGTATCATCCGAAAATACACAATCTACTGTTCCAGCCCTGGATCAGGCCAACCGGTGAGGCATAAAAGGGGGAAACTTGTTTTTAACGTTGATTTTGGTGTTGGTGTGGCATGGTTTAGTATTTTTTGTTCAAAAATGAAGGCATACTTCCATTTGTGTGTTTGTTGACACGGACAAGAGTGAATATTTTGGCTTTTTTTGTACACTTATGTTCTTTATTTCACATGAGTGTGAAAACAGTATGCGTGGATTTTAGATTCTATCAGTTTTCTTTCGATTCTAGGTATAAATCAGTGTTTATTTCACAATATTGTCTATTTGCGTCTGGATTTGTGGCGAGTGTATTTTTAATCTGTGCATGTGTGAGGTTGTGCTGCAGTATCAGCGGGATGTGTGTGTGCGTGTGTGTGTAAATGAGAGGCTCATACTGCAGTGTGTGCATGCAAGCTCACCCTCCCGTCTCATTTGCATATCTGCGTCTCATCACGTTGCCTAGACAACCTCATCTGTTCATCAGGGAGGGCAGGAAACAAGCTGACAGCACACACACAAACACACACACACACACACATCTCACAGGCTCGATCACATTTATAACCACCTCCTCGACAAACACACACACACACACACACACACACACACGTAATTTGTGTACTCTCACACTGAATTAATGTACCTGTCCAGATGTACACATGCTCACTCTCTTCCTTTCTTTCGCTCATTCACAAATCACTCCTCTCTCTCTCTCTCTCGCTCTCTCTCTCCGGCCTCTCGCAGAGCATGGGGTGATTACTATGTAAATGAGTGTGAGAGGAGAAGGGGGGGGTGGAGGAGGAAGGGGGGGTCAGACTCAGCGTGCGGGGAGTACTTTTGTTCCTCTTTTCATTATCTCCCTCTATCGCTCCCCGGATCACCGCTATCTCCACACTGGAGGAATATTTTAATATCCGTTACAGCGCTCCACCCCTCCCGTCTGCACCTCCCGCACCTGATTCATGCTGAGAGAGAAAGAGAGAAGAAAAAAGATGAATCGAAATAACCTAGGGAGAGAAGGTTCAGTAGCCTAGTGAGCTGCCTACCTAGACAGCATCTTTAGGTGTCATAGGTCTCCCAACACTGCATTCTAAGGAAACTTTTTGATGCCCCACAACAATGATCTCTTGTATGGAGCCACCTACCTAAAATATGAAGGCAGCTGAATATATATAAGACCCATTTGTCCTCGTCTGTATTGTGAAAAATGTAGTGTTTGTGTAAATTGTATTTATTTTATTATTAAAAGTAATGCTTTACAATATTGTGTTACTCCCTTAAAAAGTAACTAGTTGCGTTATTTAGTTACTTTTTATGGAATGTAATCTGTTACGTTGCTTTTTTCTCATCTGGGCTGGGCTTGCTTGTTTGTTTTTCATTTAAAACAACAAAAAAATGTATGAATGTAAACGTGAAATGAGTAAAGGGCGCAGCTCAAACAAACCTTTCTGTTGTGCTGCCATTCTGGATTGCATGGAGAATAGGATGCAGGAGAAGTAAGTTCAACATTCTTACTTCAGCAATGAAACACAAATGTGATGTTTAACTAAAGTCATTTTTTTCTTATTCGTATGGTAGAGCTGGATCAACGCAGGTCAGCAGCAAAGATTTTGGTTAATGAAATTGGATTATTGTGTAATATTTAATTATTGCAGGTTTGCATCATATTCTGAGTTTGTGTTTCACTGTTTTTATTCATTTGGAGGAATACTGAATCTGTTTTTGTGAAAGTGAGATGAGTAAATGCATGTTCATGTTTAGTCTAGAACTACAGTAACCATCATGTTTACACAGTGCACACTACATCTCTGCACTTATGGTCCTTGTATATTAAATCTGAAATTCTCGTTCCGAAAATGTTTGCACTTTAAAAAAAAAAAAGACCTCACTTTGTGTCAGTCTGGTTTACACACTGTTTCCGAAACTTTCATCCGCCATATTAAAAAAAAAAAAAAAAAAAAATAGGATTGGGATCAATTTTCTGTGGTTTTCACATCTGTAGCAACAATTTGAGGTGTTTTGGCCATTCAGAATTTTGATGAAAATTTTGGACTCATTGTGCAAAGACCTTTACTCCCGATTTCTCTCACCATGGGGACAAGAGAGCTGTCAGTAAATAAATGGGAAAACAAAGTAACTGCTGTTACTTATTTGAAAAGATAATACTTTTTTTTTTTTTTTTTTTGTACTGTAAATTAAAAAAGTGGTACTTTACTAGTTTAATGAAAAAGTAATCTGATTACTTAACTTGCATTACTTGTAATCTGTTGAATACTGAATACCTATGATAATTAGTAATGTATAATGTGCTATTATTAGTATTATTATTATTATTATTACTATTATTATTATTATTTTGCACTTTTTACTTCTCTGACTTTTTCTGTGGACCCCCCTAGAACAGATATTGGCTTTGCCAGAATGTATAGGCTCCATCCGAAATCAGATACTGTTATAGTAGGTACTAGATTTGTAGGTACTAGTAGGTACACTTTGCGACTCGTAAAAGTGTGTTTTATGTAAATGGCGCTCATTCATTAAACAAGAGTTGAATGAATTTTGTGTAAATCGTTCATAAAGCCACTCGGGCGCAAACTTACGAATTCATGAAAATGTTCGTATTTTCAAAACGTTAGTCGCAGGTCAGCAGCAAATTTAATTATTCGCACCAATGCAATGTGAAGTCAATGCAAAGATGCGAACAGAGGCAAATGAAGTGAAATACGCAAGGCGTTTGCCGCAAACACGCAATACTCACCTCAATCACGTCTTCCATGCAAGGTGAAAAATTTCAACTTTCACGTGATGCGTTCTCACGGATGTCAATCAGCGACGTGCTTATTGACATGCCTGATTGTATCAGAAAATGGAAGAGAGCAATTCATGATAGAGGCATCTGGAGCATTAAAAACAATTAAAATCAGAGATACAAAGCAGGGATCATAGTTATCTGCACCATGGTTGAACGTATGTTTTTAATCGTGCAAGTGATGCGAAAAACATCCCGCGATTAATCTAGAGCGAGTGATGCGACACGCATAGTCACTTCGCATTTGGTGTGAACACACCATAACTGTTCAACTTTGGATGCAGCACTCGTCACTGTCACTTTTTACCCAGCCCTCCAATCAATGGAGTAGGGACGGGACAAATACTGCACCGACTAATTGTTACCAACCTACTTGTACCACGACGGAACAACAATTAAGTTTATATTGTTGGTTACTTAATTTTATATTCAGTAATATTCTTCAAAATTAGATACCTGTTACCTGTTAATATGTTACCGTCGTGTATCATAGCAACCAAAGTGTCTCAGCTAGAAAAAATGTTGTGCCACCAAAGCACTCTCAAGTGCCATTTTCAGAAGAGTGCCTGGCATTTTTTTTTTAGCTAGCAAAGAATGTTTTGGTGGACACACATTAACTGAATATTTATTGTTAGGCATATGGCCTATTAGTCTCTTTTGCATTCATGCAAAATACTGGAGCCAAACATGAGGGGAGATTCCAGAAGATTCCCCAGCGTTCCTGGACACGTAACTGACATAGTTGCAATTCATAGGCATTATGCCAATTCTTAATAAGCGTGCACGTGCACCCTACACTGTAAAAAACAAAAACAAAAAAAAACACTATTTGTTGAGTCAACTTAAAATAATTTGTTACCCTGCTGCCTTAAAATTTGAAGTGACAACTTAGATATTCGAGTTGACTAAATAAAAAATAAAAAAAAGTTAAACTTTTTAAAATTTTAAGTTGAATCAACTCAAATATCCAAGCTGTCACTTAGTAAAATGTAACAGTTCAAGTTGACTACATTTTTTTTACTTGACTGAACTTTAAGGCAGCCAGTTAACAAATAGTTTTAAGTTTAAAAACAAATAGTTTTTTTACAGTGTAATTCTGAATGATTTGAATTCATTAACATGCGTTTAATTACCAAATCTGTGATATACGAAGCGTTTGTGAATACGTGAAAGAGAGTTTTCATAAAAGTCTGCTTTACGCACAAATTACTCTGAATGTATTTGTATATTTATGAAATTTTCATGAATGAGTGTGCAATGTGTGCAATATGAATGAAATCCGCCATGCTATCACCGTCATGTGACATAGTAAAGTATCCATTAGATGTGCACTTTAGAATCTCAGCAGAAGTATTAGGTCATCCAGGTACTTTTTGCCAACTGTTTTATGAATACTATAAATTTTAACATACTACACACCTCATGTACTTTTTCACCTTCTATATAGTATGGAAGTAGGCATATTCAGATACAGGGAAAGAGTTATTCCAAGATAGCCGACCAAGGTCTATACAGAACTTAAACTAGTGTAGCATCTACTTCTACTATCATCCACATCTACAATTCATTTGTTTGCTTATTTATTTATTGAATTGCGATCACACTGGTGAAGTACAATTAAAATCCATTGTGATATTAAATCAAAGCATTTCAAATCAATCACCTATGAGGTTCCATTTCAGTTAGAATGTTCACTTGGAAGACAGCTGCTACTGTAAGTAGAATACAGCAAGGCAGCTCACTAGGTTTTGGGTCAGAGCTTTAAAGAAAAGGTATTTCTGATTATGAACAGAATATAGAAATATGTTTTTCTAAAATCCATTAGCCTCAAACCATCAGAAGAATTGCCCCATCATGAACTGAGACAAAACCCTGTGTGTGTGTGTGGATGTGTTAGTGTCAGGGCCGAGGGGTATGACAGAGGATGGCAGGGCAGCATTCAGGGCGATCGGTGGGAATGACACTGTGTGTGTTTGCATGTCTGCGGGCAGCAGACGTTCACTGTGATGAGCACACGTTTGGACAGCAGACACACGGCTCTCCTAAACACACTACAATTACAGAGAGCTCCAAGCACAGCCTAACGTCACGTTATTTCTGTGTGTACAGTGTACGGTTTTATGTTTTTGTTGTGCATTACAGTGAAAGGTGGATATAATAATAGAAGTACTCATCATGGAGTGTGTGTGTGTGTGTGTGTGTGTGTGTGTGTGTGTGTGTGTGTGTGTCTCACGCATGCTGAGGTGAGCAGCAGATATCTCTCATTAGTCGGTCTCTATTGTTAGTGTTATCTGAGGCTGACTGATCTAGTGTGTCTAGGGGTATTGTCTTTTTACCCTCTCATCTACTTGTGTAAGGCCCCCTGGGTCTCTCTCACACACACACATAGACGCAAACGCACACACAGACACATAGTTCAGCCTTTTTCACTCACATAAAGAAAAGTAGCAGAAATCTTTTCGCATGTTATTTAGCAAACGCTATTAAGTCAAGGGTAAAGGAAAGAATTGTGTTTGAATAATCATTTTCTCCAGGTGCCGCCACACCATGAGTTACACATTCATCTTCACCCTTAAAGAGTCCAGTATAAATCCCACATGAAAACAAGTCATCATCTTTCATTTTTAGCTTTAAAAAGCATTTTTATAAGAGCCTAAAGCAGGGCCAAAATCATTGTCTGTGCAAACACAGACGTTAATTCTTAGCAATTGTGGTTCCATTGTATAAATCATTCATTATTGTGATGGTAACAAAGCTCAGTACTCAGCTGTTATAAAATGTGTTACTTTTAAACTGAATCTGGTATTAAGGCACAACATTTTGAAGGAAAAAAAGTCTATTGTCAATAATGTATTTATGTATGAAGCATTCACACAGAAGTCAGTTTTAAACCAAGCAAAATTTAGCTGGTAAGCGGGATTTGGACTTCAAGGTGTGGTCACATTTACCATTGTCTGGTATCTGCAAATTTTCATACGCAAAATCAAGTAATTTCAATAGGAATAACTGATTCCGCAATGGTTTCGAACAGGCCGTGTTAATTAGCTGCACTCACGATCTGTGTGGGCAACTTTTTCACCCTCACGTGAAAAAAGTCAAAAATTTTCATGTTAAAAAAATTAATATGACCTCACGTTGTGTCAATCATATTTACACACTGCCTCCAAAACTTTTGTCCAACATAAAAAAATTAGGATCAGGATTGATTTTCTGCATTTTCGCATCTGCAGCAAGCATTTTAAAAGGAAAGGATGACAAATACGGGAAAAAAAAACCTATATGAAAATTCCGGACTCAGTGTGCAATGACCTAAACTCTTGATCACATAGATTCCTAATGAAATTACAGGATTTTGCTCCCGGTATCGCAGAACAATGCGAAAAATGTGGCTATACCTTTATCCTGGTAGCTAGTTATGAACAAATGGAAAAATAATAATTGTTTTCAAACGGGTTTCCTCAATTGAATATAAGAGTCCAGTTTACATTTTAAAAATTTAACGAGCTAAAAGAGAAAACTGACCTTAAGGGTCACATTGGTAGTACTGAAAATGTTTCATTATAAATTGTGTTTGGACACATTTAGAATTGCAACAATGCATGAAATCAAGCTGACATCGCTTGAGACATGCGTCCAAACATTTGTTGTCTTAAACAGCTCTAGGCACATTTGTAACTTTATGTGTTTCTAAAATGATCCCAGGCACCCAGTGAATACGAAGCCAACCCTGAACTGCTGATATATAGAATCACCCACCTCACCCGAGGTCAGCAGTATCTGATCTGGGCGGCCGCCGTCACCACTGCTGGTCGAGGAAACATCAGCGAGAAGGTGACTGTGGAGCCTGCCGGGAAAGGTGAGTCCACCTAGAGTTTAATGGGAGAATAAGTATTATTTATAGCCAAATGCCCCTTCTCCAGTCAGCTCTGTACCAAAACATATGCACTAAAGAAATCAATATCTGATCTCAAAACAGACAGCTTGACAGTTTCTGCACAGAAATTGATGTTTGAGGTTTCCTGCCTGTAATTTAGTTTTATTTACTTAGCAATTATGTAGAAATTGTGCAATTGCCTGATAAGGCAGATGACCTGAGTGAGAACTGGGTGTTACAGGTCATTCTCTGTCACTGATGCTCTCTTCTCTTCCTTTTCTTTGATTTTCTTCTGATGGATAGAGGTAAAGCCTGTCATTTATTATGTGGAGAGGAGTAAAATCAAGTAAATGAGAAAGAGATGGCAGACAATGACCCAGCCAATATGCCAGACAATGAAGGGGGCAGTTCAATCAATATTACTTGGGTCAGAAAACCAGGGAGAGGATCTATGAATGTGTGTGTTCTTATTTCTAATTCACAGCTAGTTTAAAGAGCCAGAGTCCCTTGATGGCCAATCTTTTAATGTATGTACAATACGATTTCCACTGTGGTCACAACAACTGTAAGTTTATTATATAACAAGTAGGCTTTTAACTGTAGAAAATATACTTTTATGGGCAAGTTTGCACAGAATGTATATTTGTATTTTAAACTTTGAGATGTAGTGCCATGGAATGGGAGATGAAAAACTGAATGCAGTGTCATCCATGAGACTGTAAAAGAATTGAGCACAATGGTCAAAGAGGTCCTTTGAGGTCAGCTTGATAGCCTTGTGACATATAGTGCTGTTGAGATTTGGACTTCCTAAGTTTGAGTCCCGGTTCGGGAACCTTTCCCGACCCTGTCCTTGTCCCCCTCTCTCTCCCACGTTGCTTCTTGTCGATATGCTGTCCTATCACAATGAAGGCAAAAATGGCAAAAGTAAATCTTTAAAAAAAGACTGCCTAGTACACCAGTATATTAACATATGACTCTTTGCTTGTCTTACTCAGCTCCAGCTAAAATCCTGTCTTTTGGAGGAACGGTGACCACTCCATGGATGAAAGAAGTCCGGCTGCCGTGCAGCTCAGTGGGAGAGCCAACACCCACCATCAAATGGACCAAAGACAGGTCTAGGATCAGCTTTTATTGTTTTTCTGAGAACACTGTTTTTCCAATGAGTCTTTGAAATATAGACACTTTCAGATTTAGATTTGCAAACCCAAATACCTGATTTTTTAATCTTCTGACTCGTCTTAGACATTCACCTCTAATTTATTAAAAGATGAGGTCAATATGATTGTGATTTGATCCTCACAGTGAGGACACCGCCATCCCAGTCACTCAAGATGGTCACCGGAATATTCTTTCAAATGGTACCCTGGTGCTGCGCTCCGTGAAAGCCGAAGATTCTGGGTACTACACCTGCACGGCCACCAACACCCTGGGGTTTGACACAATCATCGTAAACCTGCTGGTACAAGGTAAGTAAGCACATACTTCAGAAAGAGCTTTATCAGAATCAGAAAGAGCTTTGTTGCAAAGAATGCTTACACATACAAGGAATTTGTTTTTGTTACATTAGCTTCCAGTATACAGAGACAATAAGTGGTATGTACAGTTATAAATGTGCTATAAATGAATAGAATAGCATAGAATAGAACAGAATAGAATAGAAAGGGATGTATTAGGATGTAGATGGTAACAAATAAATATAAGGTTATTACACATTTTTTATTGCACAATGGGGGGATAATTTAGCTGTTTATAAGGTGGACTGCCTAGGGGGAAAACTGTTCTTGTGCCTTGTTGTCCATGGTATTTTGGGGCTCTGTAGCGCCGACCAGATTGCAAAAGTTTAAAGAGGGAATGGCTTGGATGTAAGTGATTTTCTGAGCTCTTTTCCTCACCCTGGATGTATACTACCACGCTGTCTTGTAAAATGTTCCTGGGACAACATGAGCAAATCAGATTTTAGGGTTAAGGTGCTGTCACATGAAATTTGGCAACATTTTGGGCAAAAAGGGCCATTGTTAATAGTGGTGGATAGAGCTTAGTCACTTTTAAAGTAAGTAGCCTTCTGTTGGTCAGTCTGGCAAATTTGCGTGACCAACTTAAATCTGTGTGGGAAAATCTTTCGCTCTCAAACAAACTTGTCAATTTCACAGATTCCTATCAGTTTTGACCAGAAAAATTCACCAAAGAACACTAAATGTGACTAAACCTTTAGGGTAGGGTTAACAAGATTGGATGTCTTGTTCAGGACAACTAAAAGTTGATTCACATTGGAACACGTCCTAGCAAAACCATGATCTCTAAAATGTGAAATATTGACTGCTGGTGTTTTAATTGGTGTCTTTTCTTGTGTTATAGTGCCTCCTGATCAACCACGTTTGACAGTTTCCACCACGTCCACTTCTTCAATCACTCTGGCTTGGATCCCTGGAGACAACGGAGGAAGTTCTATCAGAGGTACAAGCACCTGTTCTGCCTCTCTGTGGGGGCAGTCATGACCTAATAGTTAGAGAGTCAGACTTATAACCTGAAGGTTGCGGGTTCGAGTCTCAGTTCCGGCAGGGATTGTCGGTGGGGGGGAGTGAACAACCAGCACTCTCTTCCACCTTTAATACCACAACTGAGGTGAGACCCTTGAGCAAGGCACCAAACTCCCAACTGCACCCCAGGTGTCGCAGCAATATGGTTCACTACTGTGTGTGTGCAATTGGATAGGTTAAATGCAGAGCACAAATTCTGAGTAGGGGTCACCATACTTGGCCACAGGTCACAACCTGTCTTTCCCTTTCCTTTCTGGTCACCTCACGGTTTTTATATTCTCAAAAAAGTAGTCTCTTTCTTTATTTTTCTCTTTTTCATTTTCTTTTCTCCATCTCAAAGGTTTGTTTCTTTACATTTTGCAGACTCTCTCTTTTTTTCCTGTCTATCTGTCTTTCGCTGTTATTGTGACACGTCAAACTGCTTGCATCTCGAAGTAAATTAGGTTAAAAAATGTCTGTGGTGTTTGTGTGGAAAGGTGGGAGGAGAATAACTAGCATACAAGGCTGTCAGTGGGTAAATCCTTTTGATGTGGCACCCTTTATTTTGCCATCTGCCAAAGCCAAAGTGAGACACCAAATCTGGGCCGCTCCTAATGATGGGCGACGCCATATTGTGCATTTATTTGCATAAATGTGCAGTCAGCATTTTTCTCTCTCTCTGGGTTACTAATGGAGGTTTACAGCAATCTGATAAACCCTTCATCTGAGATTGTTACTCTGTGATTAGTCTGTAAAGCCAATGCGCCATCTAGTGGTGATGTTAGGAAATCTTTATTACAGTGTTTTAACTTAGGCTTGCAGTGCCAACATCATGAGTTTGAATATAATGAAAAATATCATATCAATAATATACTGCATGTGTGTGTGCGTTCAGGTTTTGTGCTGCAGTATTCAGTAGACAACACTGAGGAGTGGAAGGATGTCTTCATTAGCTCCAGCGAACGCTCTTTTAAGTTGGACAACCTCCGCTGTGGTACCTGGTACAAAGTCAAACTTGCAGCAAAAAACAGTGTGGGAGCTGGTCGCATCAGCGAGATCATTGAGGCCAAGACTCACGGCAGAGGTGAGCGGTTATACCCTATATCAGAGGTCTTCAACCCTGATCCTGGGGGCCCACTTGCCTGGAAAGTTTATTTGCTACCGGCTTCAGCACACCTGCCTGCAATTTTCAAGCAGTCTTGAGGAGCTTGATTGCCCACTTCAGGTGTGTTTGATTAGGGTTGTAGCTAAGCTCTTCAGGATAGTGGGTCCCCAGGAACAGGGTTGAAGACCTCTGCCCTATATTATACACTTTTTGTAGCTTGTTTTCTTCACTGAAGCTCACTTTCAATCAAGGTTCTTATTTTAAAAAAAATACTATTAATTTAGTCCCTTATGACTATTTTCTTCCATCTCACCAATCATCAGAACTAAATAGGTTTGCTTTTTCTACTTTATATACAGTTACAACTACTGTTCAAAATTTGGGGGTCAGTTCCATTAATATATATTGTAAAATTCAAGATTCGGTATTGTCACTATACAAAGTACAGCGAAATAAAAAATGTGGTCTTTTCTTGTTTTGCAGAGCCACAGTTCAATAAGGACCAACCCCTCTTCACTCACATCAACTCCACCCATGCCCGCCTCAATCTGCAAGGCTGGACAAGCGGTGGCTGCCCCATCACTGCTGTCCTACTAGAGTTCCGCCCCAAAGGCACGTGGGCCTGGCAGAGCGTTCGCACCAACGCCTCAGCTGACATCTTTCTCGCCGAGCTGCGTGAAGCCACTTGGTATGAGCTAAAAATGAAGGCGTGCAACAGCGCTGGGTGTGGAAACCAGAGCTCCCAGTTTGCCACACTGGACTATGATGGCAGTAAGTTTACAGGAGTTTAATTTCCCAGTAATTCCGCCGCCATTAGTCAAGTCACTCAATTGACATTCAATACAAATATATTTCCTCCAGGGCCAGGGCATGTTATACAGGACAACACAAAAGAACATGTACAATTAGCAGCTAAATCAATTAATTAAGCTGTTTTTAGGCCTGAATTTTAGAGATAAGAGGCCTTGACGTGAGCTTTATCTCGATCTCTTTACTTATCTCTATTTCCTTTCCTCCGCAGGCACTATTCCGCCTATTAAGTCAGCACGAGGGGAAGGGGATGATGTTAAAAAGCTTTTCTCTATCGGCTGCCCTGTCATCCTGGTCACATTGGGCATGGCACTACTCTTCATTATCCGCAAGAAACGCAAAGAAAAGAGACTCAAGAGACTTAGAGGTGAGAGAGAAATAGGTCAAAATTAGAAATAGAAATGAATTTAAATACAATATAATATATATATAGTTTCTATTTATTTTAAGAATAATTTTACAAGGGCATTTTTAAAATAAAATTATTTTGATTTCCATCTGTAGATGCTAAGAGCTTGGCTGAGATGCTCATCAGGTAAGGATATATTTAGAAGTCTGTGTACAGATTAAACTCCAAAATTAAAACTCAAACATTAAACTCAAATGAATTCTTTACGTAATTTTTGTGTTTAAGGAAATGGCAGTGGCAATACTTTTTTTCCCCTCTGTGTTTGTGTGTGTCTGTCTGGTTGTTTTGCACCTGGAGCAGTAAGAACAATCGAAGTTTTGACACTCCTGTGAAAGGCCCACCTCAGGGACCCCGACTGCACATAGATATCCCCCGTGTGCAACTACTCATCGAGGATAAAGAGGGAATCAAACAGATAGGTCAGTGTGTGTTTGTTTGCATGTATGCAGGTCATGCTATTGCAATAAACTTTGAAAGTAAAGCTACATTTTTCCTCAAGGCATGCATGTTTTTCTCCGTTGTGTGTGATAGGTGAAGACAAGGCCACCATCCCTGTGACGGACACTGAGTTCAGCCAATCAGTGAACCCTCAGAGCTTCTGTACGGGTGTGTCTGTGCACCACCCCGCCCTCATCCAGAATACAGGACCTTTGATTGACATGTCAGACATCAGGCCGGGCACCAGTATGTCATAGCTCACCCACTCATTCCATAAAAGATAGAAGACAACGTAAGTAGTGAATGATTCATACACTCTCTCATTTTACCTTCCTCAGATCCAGTATCGAGAAAAAGCGTAAAGTCTGCGCACAGCACGAGGAACCGCTATTCCAGCCAGTGGACTCTAACTAAATGCCAAGCATCCACACCTGCTCGTACTCTCACCTCAGACTGGCGGACAGTGGGCTCCCAGCATGGCATTACAGTCACAGAGAGTGACAGCTACAGTGCCAGCCTGTCCCAGGACACAGGTCTACACTCTCACAAACACATTTCAGATTTAAAAAATATTGATGTCTCTTTAATCAGACCTGGTCTTTCACACAGAAAGAAACTTTTCATAGTTTCTAGAACTATTGGCGCAAGTTCCCGTTTTTTAGCGTATTTGCACCACTGGAACTAGGAACGTTTGGGGGAACTAAATTAGCTCCTACTTCAGAGTAGAGTCTTAAACAGTTCTATAGGAACTACCAGTGATGTAAGTATACGCTAATTGGCCAAATGCATATAAAACACCTGCTACCGGCTTTTTTTAATAATGTAAATTGAGCGTTTACATTCCACTTCCATTATCACAAAAACTCAACTCAACCATTATCACAAAAACTCAAGGCGTCCTCCATTCACCAGGTTTTGACATTTGTAAATTGGTTCTCTAGTAACCACCATTCTGGCTAGTTCCTAGAACTGAATTCTTAGTGGTGTAAAAGCACCTATTCTGGCCAAAAATTGCCCACTTTCACAGAAAGGGCCAGCAAATAAAGTTTTACAGCTTTTTATGTTCACACTCATTCTGTCCTCTCTTCTCCTCTCCTCAGATAAGGGACGAAACAGTATGGTGTCCACAGAGAGTGCGTCTTCCACGTATGAGGAGCTGGCCCGAGCATACGAACACGCTAAGCTGGAGGAGCACCTACAGCACGCCAAGTTTGAGATCACAGAGTGCTTTATCTCCGACAGCTCCTCTGATCAGATGACCACCGGCACCAACGATAACGCAGACAGCATGACCTCTATGAGCACACCATCGGAACCGGGCATCTGTCGCTTTACTGCCTCCCCGCCCAAACCGCAGGACTATGACCGCGGCAAAAATGTGGCAGTGCCCATTCCCCACCGCGCCAACAAGAGTGAGTGATTTTAAGGGGTGATCTTAACCATTTAGTACTGGAGCTATGAAGCTGGGGCTACAATTTTAAAAGCAACGTCTGTAGAAAATAAGCTGTGATTTAACATTGTTTTACTGACACTTGCCTTTGTCCTGCAGGTGAGTACTGTAACCTCCCCCTCTACATGAAGACGGACCCTTTCTTCCGGAAACAGGCGGAGCTGCACGACCCCTGCCCTGTGGTCCCGCCCCGTGAGGCCTCCATCCGGAGCCTTGCCGCCCGGGCCTACCACACACAGGGCCGCCACATGACATTAGACCCCTCCAAGCAGCAGGCCCTGACACTGGGCCACGGCGGCCTGAGCAGCCT
Organism: Cirrhinus molitorella; assembly: GCA_033026305.1. Classification (NCBI taxonomy): domain Eukaryota; kingdom Metazoa; phylum Chordata; class Actinopteri; order Cypriniformes; family Cyprinidae; genus Cirrhinus; species Cirrhinus molitorella. The sequence goes on from CM065134.1 coordinate 21,145,711, forward strand.
GACCAGCTCAGGGGCCTCTGGTACATCGGGCCCAGCTTCAAGTGGGGCTGCTGGGAGCTCCAGCATCAGCTCAGGCACGGCCACCCTGCCCCAGAGGACTCTCACCATGCCCAGCACCTCCTCCACCTCCTCGGCCCCAAGCGGGGCAGTCGCCGCTGGAGCAGGAGCAAGTGCGAGCTCCACGGGAGGCAGCGGCCCGACGCCCGGCAGTTCCAAGGTCGGGGGATCCAGAGACTCTCTGCTAGAGAGCAGCTCGTCCGGCCTGGGCAGACTGCAAAAGCAGAATGCTGGGGCGTACTCCAAATCCTACACTCTGGTGTAGCTCACACACACGCGTATACGCATACAGTACGTTCACACACACCTGGAGTCTGGGCAGGGGCGGAAACGAACAATGGCGGGACAGGGGTCTCTCTCTTTTCCTCTCTGTTATCCTTTTTTTGCTTTCCTTTGTTTGTTCTTCTGCTTAAGCTTTTTTATCTGGCTTTCTCCAGGATTAAATATGCCAAACCCCAGGACCCTTTCCCCAATTTTGCCTTTTTTTTGTCTTATGTTTTGTTCTTCTCTCTCACTTTCTCCCCCTCTCTCCTTGCTCTTCTCTCTGTCAAAGACACCTTGGACCTTATGCACGAAATGCTTTCCATGTGCACTTGTTCATTTGATTTCTTGACTTCAGAAAATAGGAAAAAAGCGGTTTTAAGAGATATATTGTTTCACATTAACCTGTCTAGATGTTTTTAGGCTGTCAAAAAAAGTGTCTCTTTTTATGTCTCTCATACTGCAACGCATTGCCTCGGAAAGCTTATGCATAAACGAATCCACCACGGTGTCCACCTTCCGCCCCTCCTGATCCACAATGGTCTGGAAAAACAGCTCGAAGACGAAAAGTCTCGACCGCCTGAATCGAGTCTTTGGGATTTTTTTCATGCAATTGATGACACAGTATAGAGTGTTATTGACTATTTTGTAAACAAACAAGAAAAAAAAACGTGAAAAAAAATGTCTGGAGCCATTTTCACTGCGGATGTATGGTTACTGTACTTTTATTATTTTTGTTCGGTTTTCTATTTTTGAAATTTTGAACTTTAGCACTAAGGAGGGCCGGGTGGATCTACTGAGCTTTCTTAAGCTTGTGTATGTGTGGTGTGTGTGTGTGCGTGTGCATGTGTATGTATATGTGTAAATATATATGTATACATGTGGCCAGCACACACCTAAAAAGGACCTCTCGACCAGGCCTGCGCGCTTGATCTCTTGGCATCGGATCGGCTTGGAGACGCCAAGTGCCGCCCACTGAGCTACAAGGTCTAGAGTCCATCTGAAAAAGGGGGGACAAGTTGGAGAGAGTATGTAAAGGGTAAACGCATTACCCTTCTCATCTCTCCCGACTCCCTTCGATATGAAAGAAAGGCTCTTGTTTTGATGTTTGTTTGTTCGTTCGTTCGATTGTTTGTGTTTGATGCCATATACTTATCACCCCTCCTTCCCCACCCAGACCTCCCCCAAAAACGTTACCACTTCCTCTGTCTCACTGTGAACGCCTAACAGCCTCTCCTGGATGGACCGAGCGCAGGCAGAAAGGCGGGAAGAGGGCAGAGAGGTAGGGAGGAAGTAAAGGCAGATGGGCCCGTGAACAGAGAGGGAGAGATATCTGCCGTCGCTGTGTAGCTTTTCTGCGTTTGTTCATCGTTTCTCTTTATTCTTTGCTTTCCTTCCCCACACAAAGACTCTAGCGGTCGTTCCTATTCGAAGGTCTTAGAGACTCTAGCTTTAGGTAGCGCAGGGGTGGATAAAGGAGGGAATGAGTGAAATGTAGGAGGGGAAGGTTTCATTCAACCCCTAAATGGATCGAAATGCCTCTCAACCCTCCTTCGTTCACTCAGTTTCCAAAGCAAAGCCCCATCACAGAGAAACTTCCAAAAATCGACAAACTCTCCCAATGATTTCAATGGAAAAAAAAGTACTACATCAGGGCTCCTGCAATACAAAAGAAAAAAAAAAGAAAAATATATTGCAATGTTTGTTGTCAAAATATATACATATATATTTCTATCTAAAGATATAGTAAATATATACGTGGTGAGAGCAGAGATTTAATGCCATATCTAATTGAAAAAGAAAAATTTTATTTTAAAAAAGATTTGAAGACAATCGCTCAGTGGGAGGTGCAGCAGTAAGCGAGAGGAGGTGTCGATCACGAAATGCTAAGATAAACGGGTAACATAACTAAGAGAGATTGAAAAAGAACGGCAGAGGGTGTGTTTCGACATGCCGTGGTTGGGAATTCTGGGAAAAGACCTTTGAGGTTCCCAAACTAACTTCCTGTCATCATTATAATCAGCCGGGCTGCATAGTGCAACACGCCTGTATGGTATGAAGGAGATATTTATGGACATTTCTGAACACACTCTCTACAGTTGCTTGGAAACAATGGAAATTTGCCACTGCAACTCCAGCTCATAGATGGACATCTGTGAGCGCCATCTGAATCCATGCACCATCTCTACTGCCCAATGAGTAGTTTAAAATACCCACAGTGCTTTGAGAGCTTTCCATCAGGTCCTTATACAGACAGTTCACCCAAAAAATACAAATTTGGTCATTATTTACTACCCTCATATGGTGTTCCAAAACTGTACGACTTTGTTTTATCTGTGGAACACAAGTGGAGATCATTTACAGTGTCTTGTCCATACAATGAAAAAGAAGGGGTGTTGCAATGTACTGGTCAAATATTGATATGGTAATACTGGACATAATGTCACAAATAATCCAGCATCAGTAATATCTGGATGATACTCCAATATAGTAGGTGGCGGTAATGCACCTTATTGCTAATTTCCATCCATCAGAAAATGGAAAAAAAATATAATTATGCAGTGTGTAGCTACTATTGCCGCAACAACAAAATCATGTCGAAGCAGATGACAGTGGCACTCTACCTGCAACCAAAAATTTGCTTGTCAATAACAGTTTTTCTGGGGATTTTTGGAGAAAGTGTATTACAAGCCAAGTCTGCAATAAAGTGTCGAACAACAACAAAATGCTATACAGATATGAGAATAAACAAAATAACTGATAGCATTTTTTTTTCCCAACATTTTTGTTGGGGCAGTTGTTATTATGAACTCTTTTGGCCATAATAATTGTGTATTTGAAGTATAAATTAACAAAATTTGGACCCCATTGACTTTCATTGTATGGAAGAAGTGAATAATTGGTGAATGATGACAAAATGTTACTTTTTTGAGTGAACTATCCCTTTAAGGTGAGATTGCTCCTGTGATATTTAAATTCAAGCTTTTAGCACGTCTGATAGTTTAGATCTTATATATCAGGGGAAAGCTTGTTACATTTATGTACTGCATATTTATTGGTGAGTTAGAACACACAACCCCCTGCAGACTTCAGCACAGGAAATAGCACGCATTTATTGTTTGTACAACAGGATTCAGTTTTATGCAGCCACCTGAGCATATCTCATATTAGGAAGACTTGACACAACAAATCCTAAGGTTCAGAGTAGGGACGTGTCGTGTTGGGTTTAAAATTGAGCTGATTGAACGATAGTATATGTTTGTGGCATATGAAAAAAAAAAATCTGTTTGACTTACCAGGAGATGTTTTATTGGTGGCTTGATAAATTAGGATTGTGTTACAGTGTACCCAAAGTTGTGTAAAATAAATACATTTGATCATCCAGACCTAACCCAAACTTGAGACAGAGTTGCGAAGAATGTGGACTTGTTTTAAAAACAGTGAAAGAAGTATGTGTTCCTCTTATTGCTGCTCAAATGCCCACTGACTGGGTTTTAAGTCTGTCTGATGGCAGACGTGCCCAGTGCATTTTGCCATGAACATGTTTCATTAGGATTAGACCAATATCTATATCAGTATTCATGCCTGTTCAGGTGAAACATCTTGTGAAAATATTCCCTTGACCACCCGAGAAAGCCCCCACGTCCCATGTTTTTTCATATTTAAAAGACAGTTGCTGACTTGAAATGAATTCGATTTTTTTTTCTCTCGGTTGCATTATTTATAAAAATAGATGTATCCAACTTTGTTTTCTGTTTGGTTCTATGATGGTTTATGTTGAAAAGAAAATGCAGTTGTGTTGCGCAACGGGGCAGGCCTGTTTAGCCAGTCGAATCAGGGACCCCCAAGCTCCAACCAATCACAGGAGAAGCTGTGTGGATATTGGGCGGAGTCAGGAATAGAACTCCATCCCCACACGCCTGTTTCCCCGCCCAAACGATCCGATTAGCTCCTTTTCCTCAACCAATAAAAATTCCTGCTATACCCAAGACCCCCCTGTCAGCATAATTTCTAATCTACAAATAAAGACTCTTGTATATATGAAACTGTTTTGTATAAATAATTACTATTTTCGACATCTCCATTAGCAACCAGGGCACAATTATAAGTCTGGTTAAAGGTATACCTTTAAATGTGAGGGGATTAAAAAGACAAAAAAGTATAAAATCTAACAAAAAATACTTTACACCTTGAGTTTTGAATGGGGCACATAAACCCAGACCATATGTCTGGCGTTTGATTTATTTTCTCCTTTTTATAATTTGTCTTATGTTTTTATTCATTTATGTTGTTGGTTGTTTTGTTTGTTTTTACTTTTGTTTTGTTTCTACCTTTTGGTTAACTTGACGAAAAATGGCATTGCATGCTCTGAATATTTTGCTGGTTATTAAAAGAAAAAGGAAAAGGAGACAACTAAAAGGGAAAAAAAGTTTAAAAATGCGGAGGGGATTCCTAAACTTTTATGGAAAAGTTGCTTCAATTTGCAATTGCTTGTGTTTAAATATACAGTTTTTTTTTTCTATGAAAACAAAACAAAAACAGAAAAAGAGTACTCCAACACCTTGTGCAATAAAGCTATCTTTCTATGAATGGTGCCTTGTCCCTTGTGTGATTTTTTTATATATGTAAAATGAATATGTAACATATGTAAGTATGTAACAGTGTTAGTCGTCAGTTGGCGGGTAAAACTTTTCTGCGATATAACAATGCAATGTAGTGAAAACAACAGCAAGTTTTTAAAGAGATTCGCTGTTTCTGACATAAGCGAATAAAATATTATTTTCTGTAGAAAAGATCATCGTGATTAGCTGTTCTGTCATAACCCTGATAGCACACGTACATCTCAGAGATGTCTATTTGACGTCTGCATTTACATCTGCAAGATGTAGTTTGCTCATTTGCAATATGTCAATTGGACGTTTCCTATTAGATGTCAAATAGACGTCTATTAGATGTCTTTAAGATGTTTATGATTTAGAATGTATGTAAAACTGACATCTTACAGATGTCTGCCAGATGTTTGTACACAGCAGATGCTTTCCAGGTTAAGAGATCTTTAACATCTTGTAGACGTATGTGTACTATCTGGGAAACGACAAGACCGAATCAAATAATAGGATACAAATGAGCTGATATAGTCAGAGCAGTGTGATGGCCACCCTGATAGCACACGTACATTTCGGAGATGTCTATTTGACGTCTGCATTTACATCTGCAAGACATCTACAAGACGTGGTTTGCTCATCTGGGATACGTCTATTGGACATTTCCTATCAGATGTCAAATAGACGTCTATTAGATGTCTTTAAGATGTTTATGATTTAGAAAGTATGTAAAACTGCCAGGCGTTTGTACACAGCAGATGCTTTCCAGATTAAGAGATCTTTAACAGACATTTTGCAGATGTATGTGTGCTATCTGGGCAGCACTAGATGTGGTTCTAATAACTTTTACCAGAGAAGATATTGCTGATTCATTTCAGAAGATTAACTTTTCCCTTGTTTATTTTTCATAACCCGAAAATGTGGCAACACATGCCTTGGGTTACGCCGCCTAAAAGGTGCAGTGAATTATAGTTTGAAAGGTTGCGCATCTGGCTATATGTATATGCTGAGAACTTCAGTGGACGAAAACACACACAAAATTATGTCAAAATGTGTGGTTTTGCCAAGTTACCTCATAAACATAGTCTTAAATTAGTTATAAAGTCTTAAATGACCGTAAAGAGTTGTCAGATCCGCGTCATGTGCATCAGGTTTTAAAGAAGCAGCGCTGCTTTTAAAGTGCTGCTGAAGTCTGTTGTTGATGAAAATCAAAGCACAAAAAAAATAAAAAATAAAAAAAATCACTTGACTGCTCTAGTCTCTGATTAACTTTTTTAGCTTGAATAAAGATTAATCTGTATAGTTTATGCATATATAATTTATAGTTTATGTGAAGATTGTTTTAAAATCACTTAAATTAAAAGTTCTATATTTCAGAGCCTAATAACTGTTGAAAAATAATGGCTACATGGCTATAATTAATAGATAAAATTGAGGAAAAAATAATTTAATAGAGACACCAGTAGCAGTATTGTTATCAACATTACTTAGTAAATGATGCCATTAAATGCATTTCAAATATGTTATATTGTTGTTTCTACATTAATTTGGAGGTTCAATGTGAAATTACGACAATATAAATATGCGATTAATCATGATTAACTACAGAAAAATTTATCTTGACCAGGTAAAAAAAATTGTAAATTTTATCACCTCACCGGTCATCGGCAGGTGTGGCAAAAAGTTAGTTTTAGGCCCTGTATTGCACCTTTAAGCTAAGTTGCACTCAGTATTTTTGTTCGTTTTGAACTTATACTGACACATATTGGGAGCATCAATAATACAATACCAGGAAATAAAGTAGTTGTTACCTTGCCAGTGAAGACATACTCCAGTCATTCATACATCCATCTGTCAGACCTCTTGTATGGTATTGGGGCTTATTCCAGATTCTATTAATAGTCAGCCATGCGTAATTTATTCTACAAAGGTGTAATGGGGGTTGCGGATATACAATAGAAGTATGAAATCGTTCACTCGGAGGCCATATTCGTAACGCCAATCATCAGCTGTTGCTCGGTGGCCATATTCGTAACACCGCCAATCAGCAGTCGTGCAAACATTTACCTGAATGGGGAAATAAACTCGTTATTGTTGTTAAAACCGCTCAAGTTTACTTTCCAACAATAAATGATGGCAAATCAACTGTGTCTCTCAAGGTCAAATCACACGCAGTACAATAAAATAAGATTTTTTTTTTTTTTTTTTCTCAGACTAACCTGCCTGCTCATTGTAAAGTAAACAAACACACGGGACGTCCGTCATGTTTCGCATTATGATTTCTTATCTATGAGTGACCTGTCGCAACTGTATTGTCTTTTTTAAGTGTTTGGCTGGTCAACAGAAACATAAGAACACCATTTAAAAATAACAAATTATTTATTCAATTTAGGTGTAATTTGAGCCTTTCACTAGCACTAGCTCACCAGCAGAGGGAAGAATGACATTACATCTTGGAGCAAGTGGGACTTAAATAAAATGTTTATTGAATGCGATTGTACGTTGCCATGGCTATAAATTATAAAAATCACTCATTCTTTATCAGTTGAAAGAAAAAAAAAAAAAAAAAAAAAACATGCATTGCTCTCTGCAGACTTTCCAATGCCAGATATATATTTTTCACATTGCTTTCTACCTAGGCACGTTGCACTTCTTCACCCAGGCACATACCCATAGCATGTAACATATAAAAGTCACACTGAGAGTATATTAGTGTTACACAATGTGGATAAACCCTAAAACGATAAGTGTGTATAGATTTATTTAACTATACTTTGAGTACACAGTCCCCAGAATAGAGTTAGATCTTTTAGTTAGTTGGGAAGAAAAAAATGTGTGTGGGCAGATTCCTGTGATATTTAGCTTATTATTTTGTTTCTAGTCCTCATGTTTTGTGTACATATCGTTCTATCATAACGATCTTCGGATCTGTAAGTACATGTGTCTGAAATTTGTGGCGTCCGTTATCAGCAAATGGTCTGAAATGTTTGTCATTGTCAGAACGTGTGTTTTCGTGCAGGTCATTGTCAGAACGTGTGTTTTCGTGCAGGTGTCAGCTATCTGTAAATCAGAATACGTGACTGTGCCGCTCACAGGTGTCATCCTTTAACATTGATTGGGCCAGGTTTGCATGTGGACAGCTGCTGGGGTTAAAGGGTTCAGAGTGGAGAATACAGGGTCATTATCAGCATGAAATGGACAGTTTAGCCTGACTGATCTTTCATTTGTGGTCTTTCTGCTTCTTTTGCTGGTACTTTCTGTACTGGTGCTGAATTGTAGCCGCCGCCTTGTCAGCAGAGGCTTTAGTGTGTCCGTTACTGGAAGAGGAGTCTAAAAAACACGGAAGAGAATGGATAAAATTAGAAAATATTTTGAGAATAAGAGAATGCTTTACAGAACATTTTGTGATTTCATATATATATTTGTGCTGTCAAACGATTAATCACGATTAATCACAAAATAATCAAATAAAAGTTTGTGTTTACATAATATATGTGACCCTGGACCAGTCAAAACTTTTGAAATTGAGATTTATACATCATCTGAAAGCTGAATAAATAAACTATGTCAGTGATGTGTGGTTTGTTAGGATATGACTATAGGAATATAAGACTCTGAGGTCCAAAAATCGACTTTAAAGTTGTTTAAAAAGTTCTTATCGATGTGTATTACTAATTAAAAATAAAGTTTTGATATATTCACGGTAGGAAATTTACAAAATATCTTCATGGAACATGGTTTTTACTTAATATCCTTATGACTTTTGGCATAAAAAAAAAAAAAAATTTGACCCATACCATATATTTTTGGCTATTGCTAATGGTTTTGTTGTCCACGGTCACATATGTGTGTATACTGTGTATATTTGTTATGCATATATAAATACACACACATGCAGTATATATTTTGAAAAAAAAAAAAGCATTTACATGTATATAGTTATATTCATATAATTTATATTATATATAAATATTTTTAATAGATAAATATTACATATTTTTCTTAAATATATACATGCATGTGTGTGTATTTATTTATACATAATAGATATACACAGTGCATAGACATGTAACCAAAACGTTTATTTTGGCGCAATTAATCGTTTGACATCACTAATATATTTATACAAGATATTTTATTTATAACAATTTTTGTTTCAAAAAACAATTTCAGAATTGTTCATACTTACTCTTTCTGTAAACTCCTATGCTATTCCTTCTCTGGCCCTCAAACTGCAAAGCAAAAAAAAAAAAAAAAAAAATTAAAGTGTTAAAAATTGATAAAATACTTTTTTATCATGAAAATATGCATAGACAACTACAAATAAACCATTTGTAGGTTCACTTATCATAAATGTGTAATCTTTGCAGTGCTATCAAAACATTGCTTTGTTTATTTGAGCATCCTGACCAGCCTGGCATAGCAACAGTACTTGAACCAATAGGGATAGTTTGTGGGCGGAGCCATCTAGTTTTGAGCCAATAGTAGATAAGGGAATGTTTGGGTTTGAAACCTGTTGCTGTTCCACTTGATAATGCAACTTTCAGTGGATAATTCTCCTATTGTTCCAAACCTGAAAACTTACCTTTCTGAAACACAAAAGAAGACTTTTTGGAAAGAAGTTGTTCCATGTTTGATGGTTATTTTCTGCTCGCTGACCCCTTGACATCAAATAGCATATTTGCAAGCATGTAAACTTTATTGTGGAGGGAATAATTTGATCATAAATTATGTATGTTTGGAATAGTTTGTTTTATGGACCATTTTTGCTGTATGAATACAGAGGCTGAAATATATAGAAACAAATAATAATGACACATGGGTGAGTAAAATTATGAGAATATTCTTTATTTCAGCAAACAAGCTCAGAAATCTCAAAAATGCTTTTACACTTGCTTTTGCGTCACTACTTTGAGGTCCACGAAAGTGTCAGCGCATCCTCATGTCCTTGAATGTTCAAAAGCATCAGCCATGACAGTCTTATCACACGTGTCGCCTCTCTGTCTTTCCCGCTGGAATGTGCTAGACATGGTGGCACAGACAGATCACACAGGTGTGAGACATCTCTGCTGGGACATTCCACACATGCCACTGCAGCGGGTTACTGTGCGATTCAATGCGTTGATGCCGTTGGGGTCATGTCATGGTCATTATGGGCCCTCTACTCCGTGCACCAGCAATTATTTTCACTCAAATGAAACATGGTTATTTCAGAAAAATTCAATTCAATATAAGAAATGTGGAGGAAAGTGCCTGAGAGTATATCTTAGATGCTTTTAATTTGACCGATTTTTCTTCAAAGCCACTGTATGACCCGTAAATAAATCTTTAAAAGGACTGTGTGGCCCCTACATAACACTACATTGTATAGGAAAGATTTCACTTTCATAGAAGCAGTTTACTTGGATGGCATCTGGTAATGATAAACATAGATGTATGCTACGGTACAAAATCCATACGGACATTAGAACTGGTGTACAAAAGAGCTTGAAAGCTAATGCAAGGGAAGTACACTGATGCCATCACATTAGCAGCCTTATTTGGCCGTTTTGATTGTTCCAGCAATGTCAAAAGGAAAGCAGGTTTGCTTTCTTTAGCAAGGAGACTTTTACGCAGGATTGTCCTGGTAATCAGTGCTCTGTGATATGCTTTGGATAAAACTGCTAAATGACTAGCTCTATACTCTCAACTCTTTGTATGTTATGTAAGAAAGGTAAGAATTTAAATGGAAATTAATTTGTATTTAATGAAATATTGATGTCAGGGGCATTTATTTTGAAGAGGCAAGGGAGGCAGTGTCTCCTCAAAATATTGGATGAGCAAAAAAGTACAAAACTAAAACAACACTAATATTACATTTTGTATAAATCACTCGTTTTTCTAAAGAAACATTGTACAACAGCAACACCAACATGTACATTTACAACGGGAGTCCACATCTCTCTCTCCTCCCCTGAGCCCATTAAGTTTTATCAGAAACTAAAGTGTGTGGTGAATTTGGTGGGGGGTAATTGAGAATGAATGGGGGATATGATTGGATAAAACTGGTCATGTTTGGCTGTGATTGATTCATGCAATAAATCCCGTCTCTTGTGTTTGTACACGCTCTGCATTCGCAAATCAGTCTAAATAAACAATATAACAATATAAAACTAATTTTAAAAAAGTAAGTAAACAATTCACAAACTTAGATATAACCACTTTGTTACGTCAAAATAAGACTTGGGAGAGATGGGTTGGATTTGAAACATTGGTGAATTTGAAAGTAAATCTCTGTGCCTCAGATTCAATCATGAGCTTGGTGAAATTTTCAGGTATTTTGGATTTTTTGAAAAACCTACTTTTGTGAACTAGTCTTAACTTTTTTTTTTCCCCCAATCTGGACCAAACTAGTGCAGAAAGATTCTCTGGAGAGTGAATATCAATAATTATCAAAAAAAAGTTGAACTTTCAACTCACTGTCGCAAAGGTGCACCAAAACATTTGAAAGGGGCAGGGTCACTTTTAGTAAAATAACTGTAACTCCTGAACGGAATGAAAGATATTCTCCTAATTCAGAAAATGTATGTAAGAGCTCAATCTGAGGTCACAGGACAAAACTTGTGGAGGTTGGTCACTTGGTGAAAAAAAAAAAAAAACATAAAAATTGCTCTGCCTACACAACCATTTTTCTATCAACATGGAAACCGCTGTGCACGGTCTTGGTCCAAAGTGGACATTTGCGTATATCTAAAAAAACATGGCTTTCATTGGCAGATGAAATCTGATCACCTATTAGACAAGGTTAATGTGGGCTGATTGGAACGAAAGTTGGTTGGCCTGTTTGGCTCACCACCCCAAATGTCTGAGAGAAATTCGAAAGAAATCAGCCACTGGGGGCGATATTGCATCTTTCAAGGGTCTAAACGATTGTACATTGCGTATTTGTTTGTTTTTTGTTTGTTTGTTTTTTGTTTTTTGCACATACAGAATATCCGTATTATATGATAGAACTCTTCATTCAGGACAGCTTTGCTTCTACAACAACTGCTGTCATTCAAATTGTTTCTTAAATGATTGAGAAGATGTTAAAAAAAATACTTTTGTGAACTAGTCCTAGGTTTTTTTACTCAATATCAATAAAACCACTGCAGTAAAATTCTCTGGACCATCTAGATCCATAGTTATTAAAAAAAAATTTAAACTTCACACTTTGGTAAGCTACAACACTGTCATTTTTAAAGGGGCATGGCCAATTATCCTCAAAAGCCTATAAATCCTATACGAAAACCCAAAACTTCATGAAACTATGTAAGCATATGCAACAGATGATTCTAAACAAGCAACATTTTATGGAAATTCGACCATGGGTGTTATTCAAATTCAAAACAGTTGTTTAAATGTACTCTGATTATGTTTTAATATTTTAACTAATAGATATCACCATATCTTAACTGTGGGAAATATGGTGATATCTATTAGTTAAAATATTTGAAAGAATTTTAAATCTATTATGAAACAGGCCCGCTGTTTAAGTAGAACCTCAGGACATCTATACAGACTTCTCTTTTAGAGACTGTAATGCATTAAGACAAATCCTTATCCATTGGATTACAGGCACCTGAGGGATATCCAAGATATTCTGAGGTTAACTGAGAGGGAATATCTCTGTGCATTGGCCTTGAACAGCACCTAGTAATGTCTAACAATAACTGGAAGTCATATTGCGCAACTTCAGTAGAAAGATATAACAGAATCCAGCAGCTAGGAATGCGAGGTTAAGCTCACACGGAAGCTAACAGTAAGAAAGAAATCCAAAAATGAGACCAAAGCACTGAACAAGGGCCACCCACATATATAAGGGCCACATTAAAATTCTCATATCTCTGTCCACCCACCAGCGTTGCCCTCTTTCACCTTCACCTTTACTCTTTCAAAAAGATCTTTTGTAAGAACAGACCTTTCAGTGTGAATTTAATAAGCAGACTACTGCAAGTGTAGCTTTGAGGATGAATCTCATTAAGAACTGTGGTGGTTCACCTCAAAATCTCAGAACATTATTTCTTATGTTTTCCCTCGTATTAAAGGGTGAAATGTGACTTCTATAATTCTTGGTGAAACTAATTCTTGAAATAAACATTTATGGCGATTTAAGCAGTAGTGTATAATAGATAAGAATTTTACCTCCTCTGAACGGCTTCCTTTCCGACTGTGGGATACATAGTGGACCTGCCATGGCAGTGGCTGAGACACCATGTATGGAAGAGGTTCCTGTTGACGTACCCACCGAACACCCAGCTAAAACACAAGAGACACAGAAAGATGAGTGTGTGTTTGTGTGTGTGTATGTGTTGCATGATACACAGTGTGGTGTTAATGTATGTGCGTTTTTCCATTTGAGACCTCATATTGTCTCTTTAAGACAAAGTCAGGTGTCGTCAGGTCTGTTGGTTTGACTCATGATGTTTCATGATCTTGCATGCTAAGCTGTCATTAGAAAGCATCCATCTTGTCCCCTGGGAATTAAATCAACTCTTGTGGAATAAATAGAACAGCCGTGTCAAAACTTAAGTGATGTACTTCCTGCAGACTCATTTTCATAGTTTATCAAGAATATTAAAGCCCTGAATTGCAATGTCATGCACCCTAATATCTTTATTACTAATACTCAAGGATGTTGTATTATTAGCAGCAAGAGAGGAAATGTGGCCTTGAAAGAATTTTGATATAACACATTTCATAATATTAATAATAATAATAATTATTATTATTATTACTATCATCATCATTATTGAGTGGCAATACAACAGTAGTGTTATGGTGACAGGTACAGTATTTAGTTTGTTTGTTTATCATTTTTATTTTATTTATTTATTTATTGCATTGCATTGCATTGTCACAATCTTAAAGTATGAAAATGCCTCATAAAATATTATTACATGCCATGATCATCTAAACTAAAAAGAAAATAAACATATTATATAAACATTTTATGTTTTATTAAAATAAATATTTTATAGAAAATATGTATTTATGCATTTAATTATTTTTATTTGTATTATACAAACATCCCTGTCTTTGCAATATTTTGTCATGCCTTAATTGTTATATATATTTTTTTTCTAATTATTATATTTTATTGTATGCATTGCCTTAAAATGTGAAAATGCCTCATAAAATGTCATGATCATCTAAACTAAATGGACTATAAACATTAATAATTTGTCAATATTTTAAATATTAATAAATAAATAAATATTTTAATATTTACATTTACATTTAAAATATATATATTTTATTTATTTATTTTGATGTGTTAGTCAGTCAGTTATGTTTCACTTTTTTAATGATTATCCCTGACTGTTCTTTACAATGCCTTAATTTTTTTCCTTGATTATGTTTTTATTGTATTTTATAGAATTGTATTGCCTTGTCATCATCTTAAAATGTGAAAGTGTCTCATTAAATATTTTAAAATGCCTTAATTGTAACTTCTTGGTTACAATAAATTTGTATTATTATTTATTTTATTTCCCGTCTTAATCTTGAAATGTGAATGCCTCATAAAATATTATTACATGTCATGCTCATCTAAACTAAAAGTAAAATAAACATAAACCATTTGTAAATATTTTTACAAATATTTACAAATTTATCACACAAATACACACACACACAAACACACACATATATATATATATATATATATATATATTTACACTGTATATATTTACTTCTTTTGATGTATGAATGCTGGATATTTACATATTAAGCTAGTAAGAGAAACACTTCTTAAAGTTACCTTAAATCATATGTGTCCAAAAAGTGTTTTTAATGTTCACGCATTCATAAAAACTTTCCTTTTGTCCATATGTTCTAAAGTGCTTTGAAATGTATGTTCTCTCTCATTTCCAAGTAGTCAGTGAGAAAAGAACCAATTTAATTAAGAAAAAAATAATTATGATATTGCCCTGTGTGTTATGAGTCTTCTCATATTTGTCTATCTAGCATTTTTGTCATAGCTCATAAAGACAAAACTATGAAAAGAATTTCAGTCAACTGACCCGCTTTTGACTGGTATGTTGACGATTGGCGACAAATGCACAAAGATATAATCTAATGAGTTGCCTTACCTGTTCAGCCACTCTCACCATCATGTACATGGCTGTTAGCATTGTCACCAGCATTTTGAAAGTCTGTTCACTGTCTTTCTTTGTGTTTTTCTCCAGATAGTCCCGTTCAGAGCACGTCAACTGTCTACTAAGAGAAGTCAAGGATCTAGAGCTGCATCTTTCTATTCATCCAGACACACTCACACGGCTAAGTCATTTAAAGAGCTTTGAGTTACAGAAATAGGAGGCATGTAATCTTTTCCTATGCGCACATGAGCATTTATCCCTGTGGGTAGAGCTTTAACCTCATCCTAAGCCAGACATTACATTTAACTTGAATTACTTGAACTTGACCCAAAGGAACGTTTACACATGAAAAAATGTACTTTTCATATAATATAGTATACATTTACATACAGTGCCTTGCGGAAGTATTCACACGCATTCATTTATTTATGTTAAACTGCTTTACGTGACCTTTTTTCTACGTCAATCTACACTCCATACACTATAATGGCAAAGCAAAAAATAAGTTTTTAACATTTTTGCAAATTTATTAAATAATACTACTACTACTAATAATAATAATAAATTCCATTGCATGAGAGCCCTTATCTGGGACAGTTGAAATTTAGCTCAGGAGGATTCATATTGCTTGTAGATGTTACTACACTTTAAGTGAAGTTAACCAGTGGCAAATTCAGCTGAAAATGCATATCAAAGCAAAGACTTGAGGTTAAAAAAAAAAAAAAAAACTGTCTGTTGAGCCCAGGCACAGGATTGCATCAAGCTACATATCTGGGGAAGAGTTCAGAAGAAAAAAAAAATCTGCTGCATTGAAGGTTCACAGAAGCATGTAGTCTCGTTACCCTTAATGGAAGTAGTTTGAACCAACCAGGACTTCCTAGAGCTGGCCTCCTGGCCAAACAGAGCAATTGATAGAGAAGGGCTTCCATTAGTGTGGAGAAACCTGAAAATGTTTGCCAGACCCCATCCAATCTGACAGAGCTTGAGAGGTGAAGAGGTAAGGCAAAGAATTGCCAGAATTGTCAAATGTCCATCTGCAAATCTTGTTGCATCATACCCAAAAAGGGTTGAAGCTGTAAAGGTTCTTCAGCTAAGTACTGAGTTAGGGGTATGAATACTTTTGCAATGTATGGATTTCAGGGTTTTTTGTTAGTTTGTTTTGTTTATATATATATATATATATATATATATATATATATAAATGTAGTGTGACAATTCTGTTTTTGCTTTGCCATATGGTCCATGAAGTGTAGATTGATATGGAAAAAAAAAAGTGATTTAACCCTTTAATTGTCACTGCCATTTTTAAATACAGACGTGAAAATGCTGTATTTAAACTTTTTTTTTTTTTTTTTTTTTTTTTAACAATTCCTGAACAAAAAACATTTTGTAATATGATTTAGAATTTTGAGATTTAAAGTTTTCAAGTGATATATAATTTCTTATAATTTCTAAAGCATGATAGGGAAAAAGGCAACAAAGAAAGTACTTTTGTGACAAAGGTCAAAACTCCTGTTATGAAGTAAATTTATGAGGTGCACTCTTGTCATAAATTAATCTATTACTTTTCCTACATAATTTGTAACAGAAAAAAAAAGTAAAATATCTATTTAGGAGTCTTAGACCTTTCCAACGATATATAGTGTGGGAAATCTAATGTTTGCTACCGAAAACATTGAACTGCTGCATTGAAATTCCTCTCGTATTATTATCATGGGGCTCTGTAAAATACATTTACACCAGGATAACAAAAATCACATTTGTAAACAAGTCTACCTATAAAGCAGATAATATCGAAGTACATGAATGTTCAGAATCTCTTCACAACTAATCAGACTTTAATCAGTCAGCAACTCGATAGATAACAGAACGTATGATGTCATTAATGAAGTCATCACTCCAGCATGAAAGCCAATCATGTTCGAAACCACAGCAGCACAATCCTTTTCTATACACCTTAAATGCTTTAAACATGAAGAGCAATAATAATTAAACTCAGGTGTTAAAGTTAGTGGTTATGTTAAACATAAGATAACAAGCTTTTTGTGAAATGTTTTACTTGAAAAATCTGTTTATACTTAAAAATAAAAGCATTTATTTTTAAAATAAATGATACTTGGTTCAAAATTTTGATGAAATATTTCCTATAGAAGTGTTTTAAATTATCTCATTGCATAAAACTGTGTTTTATGTGACATTTGTTTAGATTATTTGGTACTTTCTGCATGGGGGTTGTTGTTTTGTGAGTGTGTACGTGATCAGGGACTGCATGTGCGTAGATACCTAATGAACAGGGTGGGGGAAATTCCAAAAAAGCAGACCTTATCACTCTCAAGGCTCATATAAGAGCTCAATGTCAAGCCCATGTCAGTTCCATGTTGTGACAACACAGCACACAGCTTATAGAGGCATCAGTTCAGAAACATTAGGTAAGCAGATTTTATTTTATTTTTTTAACTCACACCAAAACACAGTGATATGGTAATATGTCATATTTTATATATAACCATTAGCAAAGTATAGTATTTTTTTAGTATTTCATTGAATGAGACATTGCATTGCATTGCATAGGCATGATAGTATAGATGTGTACTTTACATTTGATTTAACTGATGTGTGGTTTTAGATGAATTATTCACTAGTGACTGCCTAATCCTTGCTGAGAAATACAAAAGCATTGATTTTAATAAGAAATTAGCTTTCCATCTGTGTGGCTTGTGATAAGCATACTTATGACCCTTAGGAAAGAAGGAACATGCATGTTAAGTGGCTGCTGATGTATGCATTTAGCTGAAAAATACATCAAATGCTGGTTGCGTTTACAGTTATATAGTCAAAGGATACAAGAAAACCCCAGCTAATGTGATTTTGATATACAGGACACACTGACATACACACTATTAGACATCTAACCAGTAATGCCGCAACACTATCAGAAAGTAATTAGCCTAGCACCATTACCATAATTTTGTCCTCCTAAGGGAAAGTGTCAACAATTTGGTTGAACTGTGTTCCTCGGATGGATGCAGTCTCGAAAAGACTGGATATAATTTATCCTTTGTCAAGAATATGAACATCTAATTTGCAAAATACATACATGTCATAAAAAAGCAGAATAATTTATCCATTATCAGGTTTATGAATCTATTATCAGGTGTAGTCTGGATGATCTCTGCATAAAAGTTTTCTGCATAAAAAATTTGATTGAGTTGACATTTGAGTTGAATTTGATGAAATGTAATGCAATGTGAGCTGAAGCTTGCATTTTGTGTTTGCATGTATATATTGTGTGCCTGAGTTTGTTTATTTATTTATTTCAGTTTCTGAGGCAGAAAGTGGGACCTTCTTTAACATTATGTAGTTTTTGGCCAGCTGGTCAATGTGATTCTTCCAACTGTAACTGACAATCAAATAAACCACCTATAACAATGTCTCTACATCGGAAGCCTGTCCTCGATCCAGGGCCTCTTACTACTGAGATAGGTAAGAGTTACTGTATGCATCAGATTTCAATATTCGTCATCCTATTATTAATTTTGTCATAAAGAATGTCATAGCTTTCATGATTATTGCAAAAACTGTATAAATTATATTACTACTTATAACACTGATGCATTGGAATTATTCACCCAGTATGTTTCTCCTCTAGTGTCTGAAATTGACAGGGACAAGCATGTTTTACTGCAAATGCTGGACCTGCACAGGGAAAAGGTGGCACCTTTGGATCTTACAACAATGCAATATCTAAGCACTGCAACCACTGAAGACGACCTTCCACAGGACCCAACAGGGCTTGCTAATGCATTCTTCCGGCGGCTCTGGCTAAGTAATCCCCAAGCCCGCAGCACTTGCTGCAAGGTACCAGTAGGAGAATACGGTTTGGACATGGATGAAAATTCACAATGCGCTATCAATCCTTTAGATCTGGTTGCTGTCATCTACATGACAACAAATAGTTTCCTACAGCAAGAGATCGCCCAGCGAATGTTGCAGTGCAACTTTGCAGTGCCTCTGTATCTTCCACCTATTTACCCAGAAAAGATAGGAACCCTCCTTCTGTGTCCATTTAGAGGTGTTCTAGGTCAGTGGAAGTCACCTTCTGAGGGACCTATCATGAAGAACATGGCTGATTCCAGGATGCCATTTCTCTCCGCAGTAAGGCTAGGTTTCTGCAATATCTCCAAATCTCGAGTACTCAACCGTGTTCTTGGAGGTCCACACAAGCGGAATGACTGCTTCATAAACTCTGGTATGGAGGGAGGGCAGCTGCCTAGAGTTCTCTCTGATGGTCTGGTGGAGGTTTGTTGGAACCTGCATTCAGGAGATGATTGCAACGTCTTCTCTCGACCTGTTCTAGTAGCTAATCTTCGTGGAGATGCAGCTGACTGTGAAAAACAGATGAGTCTTCTGTGTTACACATCTGCAGTCCTCATAGTGTTCTGCGGAAGTTTTGGTGACAAGGAACGAGAACTACTTAAATCATGGAGAGACAATACAAGCCACATGATTATAATCGACTGCGCAACATCAGTAGAGGATGGACAAGAGAATCATAATGAGAAAATGAAACAAAGGCTGATGAAGGATTTAGAACTGCCTGATGGAACAATGCTTAATGGCTGTGAAGGTGATGAGGAAGAAATTGCTGAGAACTTAAGAGATGTTCTGGATCGCTTTATTCCATACCTGCACACCACAAACCTTGTAGGTACAGCTGGTATGGCCAGTGACCTCGAAATTAATGTTGATGAAGATGAGATCTGTAGAATGGCATTCAGTGAAGTGGAAGAAGTCCTCAGTGGAATTGAAGATGGAGTGTCCAGCTATTTGGAGAACCAGCTGCCCCTCCAGGGTGCAGTATGGAAACAATTGTGTCAGCTGGAGAAGGAGGAGGCACGTCAGCAACAACATACATCCCAAAGCTCAGCAGGGGAGAAGGAAAACCTTATAAAACAACTGCTTGATTATGAATTAACAACAGCCATGAGAGCCTTTACTGCAGCTCTGTGTTCAATGGACACAACCAAGCGGGCATTCTTTCTCTCTTGGATGAGGGTGAAACTTGAAGTTATGCAGTTGGATAGCCTGTCCTGTCATAGGGAAGTAGATGAGAACCAAATGCAAGAACCATGCAT
Organism: Cirrhinus molitorella; assembly: GCA_033026305.1. NCBI lineage: Eukaryota > Metazoa > Chordata > Actinopteri > Cypriniformes > Cyprinidae > Cirrhinus > Cirrhinus molitorella. Next base: position 21,165,886 of record CM065134.1, read on the forward strand.
TGGACTTGAACATTTCCTTCGAGAGATGGGACTGGTCTACGAACGATACTTCCGTGGCCCAAACAGTGACTTGTATGACATGTTCCGCTTACCATATATAGGAGCTGATCTCCTCTTTTATGGAGTTCCCCTTGAGTTCTATGATGGGGATGCCGCAGTATTCCCCATGAACTGGGTATACAGCGTTCTTTATGAGGTACACAGGCAGCTGCCAAAGTTCAGTCGCATGAGAGTTCTGACAATCCTAGGTTTCCACAACTCCAAGAACGCAGAGGTCTTATCTGCCTTGTTTGGCGTCAACTTCCCAAAGTGGGGACGAAGGCATATCAAAGGGGCGTACATACTTCTCCTGAGCCTGCCTGACAACTTCAGAATGGAGATGGACTGTGAATTCCTGTTGTTGATTAGCACAGAAGGTTTGAACTCCCAAACAGAAAGAAGTCTTGTGCATGACAGTGAACTGGCTACCTTTGTCAGTGGACTGAGTGACATTACACTAATAAATTTACCAGATGAGGGTCAGAATGACACAAGAAGCAACCTTCAGATTGCTGCCAACGCAATTCTCTGCACACGAAACTTGGAGAGGAAGACTACCTTTCGGGTTGCTTCAGAGGGAGCTGGATTAGATGGAAAAATCATGAGTTGTGTAATTGATGTACTGACCACAGGACAGCTCCCAAATATATCTAAAAGAGAAGCACTTCCCACAAGTGAAACAAGAGGTATAAGCCATAACCTGTACAGCCCATGGACCAGCAGCTCTATGACTTCACAAAATGATCAAATCCACAGTGATGCAATTCTCAGGCTAAAGAAAAAACTGTTGACTGTGTTCCATGAAAAGGCAACAAATGGCCAGCCAACCTGCTTGGGTGCATTTATGGAGCATATGTTAAGTATGTGGGAGTCAGTGAAAAATGGAAATTTTGCCATAAAATTTGGAGACACAGGCACTGCTGATGCCATCATTGGCCTCTGCACAAAACTTGTACATGGAGAGAAGCACCTCAATGACCAACTGGATCTTTGGGTTGAAGCATTGGATGATCACATAACAGAGTTGAAAGAATCGGCATCCCAAAATGGAGAACACATGGATTCAGATAGGATACTCAGAATCTTGACAGACAAAGCAACTACCCAAATCAGTACAGAGAAAGACCTTATTAAGGCAAGTCTCTGGGACTACCTTAGGCAGGAGGACATTGATATTTCCCTTGTGGAAAATTACAAAGTAAGCCTTCACAAAAAAGTAGACCATATTCAAGAGACAATGACATCTGATGTTGCCCAGAAACTTGAGTCTGCTACCATTCGTCATGATATGGCAGTTAGGATGCATGCCTTATTGACATCACTTGAAGCAGCCCTGGAGGTGAGGTTACGTACACTCTTGCAGACCTGCAAGAACAATAACTGTGTGATTGAGGACAAGGAGCTTGAACGTGAATTTGTTAGTGTTTGGGAAAATATCCCCTCTAACATGAATGAACCCCCCTCAGAGACACAAGAAATCTTTACAAGGATGGTGGAGCAGCTAAAGAAAAACCTAAGTGATCGTGGCCTAAAAAAGCAAAACATAAGACTCAGAGATGCAAACCAACTCAATGGCTTTAAAGTGAAGACTGCCCATTTTGCTTTGAGTAGTAAGATGAAGAAATCACTGAAGTACAAAAAGAATGTTGCACAAAGATTCACCAATAATTTGATAGAAGACTGCGACAGGAGAGTCTCAGAAAAAGTGTGCCACAAAGAGGGCTACTCAGACAGCTACATGAGAGAGTTGCTTGCAATTGTGGACAAGGGTCTAGAAGTTTTAAAAGGTGAGTCATTTGTGATGGCTCCAAAATTTGAAGTCGATATCAAAGGATACGTCTGTGGCAAAGCAGCAGAATCTTTTCAAGAGGTGCAGGAGTCGTTCATAAGGGAAAGGGAAATTAAAGAGAGATTCCTAAATGAGACCAGGGACAAGCACATGCTGAATTTCATATATCAGTTCCGAAAAAGGGACCAGTGTCAAAAAGCTGCCCATATTTTCACCAATCAATGCCTCAAGCCAACAGTCGAAGACTTCATTTACAACAGCCTGGAGAGACAGATATTTGATGATATGCTCCAGAGTGAAAACGCACGACTTTATAGCTCACCAAAGAAGTTCCACTACAGTCTTCTTAAAGAAATGCTGATGAAGGACAGCTTTGAGAATTTCCATGAGTACCTTCAGTCCCATGAGAGCTTCTGCCGGAAGAGTATTGAGAACTTTATCAGAGCTCATCTGTCAGGTTCTGTTATGATCGAAGACCGCAGAGAACAGCGCATGCACCAAATCTTTGACTGGATGAAGAGGTGCATTAATCAGGCATCTGAATCTGAATCTGGAGCACAGAGCAATGTTAGACAACTTCTTGAGAAAGTTTGTTCCAGCCTGGAGAGTCTGGGAAAAATCACTATGCCAACTCAAATCTTGAAGAAACCTTTGTTTGACATAAGTACACATCGTGAGCATTTCTTCACAAACCTAGAGGAATCAGTCTCTGAGTTATCCTCAGCAATTGCTCAGGAATTCATGGAGAATGAGGATGTCATTGAAGTCCCTGATAACCTCCCTGATAAACTCAAGGAGATGCTATACGAAAATGTTAAGGGGTGCGATAAGCGCTGTCCTTTCTGCAAAGCTCCATGTGACCTGGAAGAAAAAGAACATCCAGTGCATGAAGCGGTTGTGCATCGCCCCAAAGGTCTAGTGTGTTACACTAATGCCAACTCCACTACTCTCTCCCACAACACCTGCTCTGCAGATATTGCAGGACAAAACCAATTTCAAAACAGAGATACAGCGGGTCAGTCTCTGCCCTTTAAGGAGTACCAATCCATCTACCCAGACTGGAAAATTTACCCAGAAGATCCTAGAAATAATGGGGCTGCAGTCTACTGGAGATATGTGTTCATGAGGTACAACAATAGATTTGCTCAAAAATATCAGTGTGCACCTGCAATATTACCTGAAGCATGGGGGAAAATCACTCAGAAGGAGGCACTGCAGAGCCTGAGAGAGGCCTTTCAAATTACAGAGTGATAATGTCCTGCACTAGCATCATTATATCTTTGCCTGTATTTTTAATGATTTCACTTTAGCTGATATAAAAGTTTAATATTACAGAACTTTTCTCCAAATAAAATCAACAGGAGGTGAAATTCTGATTCATCACTTATATTCCAGTTGATGAAAGAATTGATGAACTCTTTTCTGTAATGACGTGGTTTAAATACAGTCTGATGTATTTACTTATTTGCATCCTTAATATGTTAAATGTAAAAATCTAAATGTAATTCAGTTCATTTACTTTACTAATAAGATGTGTCAATATGCTGTTACTCTTTCTTTATTTTGAAAGTTACAATGTCTTCATTACAAATACACAAATAAAAACGTAATAACAAAAATGTAATTAAAAACAACTTTAAAAATCTAGTGTTTTTTTTTTTACTCTCTTTCATTTCTTTATCATATGGTTATTACATGTGATGACTATAAACAACAGATTTTTCATTGATTTGTAAAAATGCAATGATAACTCTATCCGAATCATGGGAAATTATGTTTCCTAAGTCACTTTTGTCATAAACCTTTTAAATATACACTATTTTCTGGCAAATTTTATTCCTGGTCTTCGTCGACAGTATAATGAATTCATTCAAAACCATACAATAAATTCAAAATGAAATTTTATTAAGTAAACGTAGTGGGGGAAATAGGGCAATTGTGGTGTGGAGTGGACAATTTTAGTTACATTTGGTTAAGTTATTGAATGGGTTTTGTAAAGGAATGCTTGTGATACTGAGACTATGAGAAAAGTATGTAACCCCAGTGCTGGGATACACTATTTTCTGTAGGGAATTTAGTGTATCCATTTCACCTAACCTGCATATTTTTGTGGATTGTGGGGGACACTCATAACAGCATGCAGTGTTGGAGACAACACATTAAAAGTAACTTGATTTATGTAATCAGCTTACTTTTCAAGCAACTAGTAAAGTAATGCATTACTTTTTCATTTACATTACTTTTTCAAATAGGTAACGCCAGTTACTTTATCAGTTTATTGACTGACAGCTTTTCTGTCCCTATGTTGAGAGAAATGTGAACATGTATTTATTTATCTCATATACACAAAACAGATTCAAAATTCCTCAAAATCAATAAAAACAGTCAGAATATGATTCAAACCTGCAATAACAATGTAATTTATTTTTCCTTCAGCCTGAGGCTTATTCATTTCACTTTTGGTGTTAAAGAGCTTTTACATATGCCAAAAATATACATTTTTAACATTAAAAATACAAGCAAGCCCACTCCAGATGAGAAAAAAGTAACGCAAAAGGAACATAAAGGATTACTTTACGTAAAAACTAACTAATGAGTTTACATTTAGTTACTTTTAATAACTAAATATGAGTTTACATTTAGTTACTTTTTAGTAACTAAATATTGTAATGCATTACTTTTAAAAGTAGGCTAACTTTCCACAACATTGCCGACATGAGGAAAACATACAAACAAACTTTATCCAGGACTCAAACCAGCGATCTTCTTGCTGTGAGGTAACACTGTCAGAAATCATTACTAGAACACTAATGGGGAAAAAAGTAAATCTACCGGCACTTGCAAGGCAAATGGAACTTTTATAGTCTGTGTTTGTGTTGCTTGATCTCCTATGCTTACCGTGTGGATTAGCATTATGATGCCACTTAGATGTATTACTCTATTATTATTACTAGATGATATGTATAGATATCTACACGTGTATTAGGTGTGTGAATGTGAGTGTGATTTACCCCTTTTCCCCCTTTAGAGATAAGTTTAGAGAAAATGTTTCAATTACTTTTGAAAAACGCCCCAAAATAATTTAAAACCAGCCATCTAACTGATTAAAACTTTATCAGCAGTTAAGTAACTTCACCACAAGAGGTCAGAGTAATCATGTATTATTCATAGCGCGTTCTCATACACTTAAGTGCATAATTCTGCATACACTATACCGAGTAAGGGTTTTTCTATGCGTTTAATATTTACATTCTTTAAAAATGCCACAAACCAGATTAAACCTGAAATGCGCTTTCAAGGCAGAGTAAACATTTTGACACATATACAACACACGAAGAGACTTTTACAGTTGTTTGTGTTGTTTAAACTCTTATGTGGCGCATCTGCAGTAGCCTAACATCAACGGTAGAACTTGACGCATTATGACGCCATAGTTGAGAGGCAGATTAGCTAGAGGCAAAGGCAACAGTGGACTTGTTCAGATCAGTTCAAAAGGACTTTGGATCTGTTTAACTGTTTGTGATCGCAATTAATTAATAAGCAGGAGCACAGCATTTATATAAGGCTGCATTTATTTGATCAAAAATACAGAAAATGTTATCACAATATAAAATAATGGTTTAAAATGGTTCAGAAATAATTTAATTATGCTCATTTATTATTAGAATCATCTATGTTGGCAACAGATCGTGTGACACTGAGCTTGGACCACAGGAATAAATTAGATTTTTAATGTATACTAAATGAGAATAAGAAACTTCTTAAAAAAAAAAAAAATCCATATAACTATAAAACAATATTTCAGTCACAGAAAGTACACTTTACAAATTTTTAATTGATGAAATAAAGTTTGTCAAAAATCAAGAAATTGACAAGGCCAACCATGACTCCTACCTTGGAGATCTCTTTCCCAAACCCAAACACCTACATTCATGCAATGTCCACCCTCTGCATGAGGTCTTTATCCAGGTGCAAAAAGAGGAGGCGAAATTATGTTTTATTCCCTGACACCGGAAATGCAGTAAATTCAGTGGCCAGGGAAAACGGCACTGTAAACCCTTTACCATCCATCCTGGCCAGTCCAGCAGTTCCCAAGATCAATCAGTATGTGCAGTGATGCTGCTACCTTTCTTTCCGCTGCTGACAGGGCCATTTTTTCTGGCATCAACAAGTGATATTACAGTCTAGATTAGTCATTGTCCACATCCTCTCAGTGTCTAACTGACAGGAAATGAAATGTCTACATCAAAAAAAAAAAAAAAAAAGAAACAGGTCTGTGCAAAACATAAATGCATAAATTTGTGCATTAAATGGTGTATGAAAAAAAAGTGTTTCAGATTTGGTTATTTGTCATTTTGTTTAAATATATGCAGTTTTGAGGACTGTTAAAGGAATAGTTCACCCAAAAATGAAAAAATTCCCCTTGATTTACTCACCCTCAAGAAATCCCAGGTGTATATGACTTTCCCCTTCCAGACGAACACAGTCAGAGTTGTTTTAAAATTTATCCTGGCACTTCCAAGCTTTGTAATGGTGGTGGATAGTGGCTGATATTCTGAAGTTCCAAAAGTGCATATATTTGTCGTAAAACTAACCCATATGCCTCTGGGGGGTTAACACATGTCGTCTGAATCAGATCCATGGGATTTTATAACAAAAATATGTGTATTTTTAAAATTATAAACTCAAATCATTGACTTTCTAGCAATGGCGTATGCGCGTTTGCGTTAGTCGAGATCCAGCTGCTTTGTTGACCTTTGACTCAATGTATAACGTAAGCCGCATTTGTAGTGTAAGCTCTGGTGAGAATAAACAAATGAGGATAGAGCAATACGAAACACCGGTAACAAATTAAAAGTTGAAAATGAAAAGTTAAAAAAATGTCAGCGGATTTCACTATAAGAGAAGAAGAGCTTGAGTTTTTTGGCACAGCCTTATTTGTTTGAACCGGAGTAACGTTACACCGACCGGTAAGTAGTTTAGAATTTAAAAAATATTAATATTTTTGTTATAAAAACCCATGGATCTGCTTCAGAAGACATGTGTTAACCCCCCGGAGGCGTATGGGGTAGTTTCACGATGAATATATGCACTTTTTGGAGCTTCAAAATATCAGCCACTATCCACCACCATTATAAAGCTTAGAAGAGCCAGGATAAATTTTAAAACAACTCCGACTGTGTTCGTCTGGAAGGAGAAAGTCATATACACCTAGGATTTCTTGAGGGTGAGTAAATCATGGGAAAATTTTAATTTTTGGGCGAACTATTCCTTTAAAAATCAGTAGGAAACCCCATCACAGAACTGAATTGCCAGCATGCTGTATATAAAAAAGTATGACCAAATGAAAGCGTAAAAATCCATATAATCCTTGTTCACAGTCTGGTCCAGCTTCCTTTGAACCACGCTTCCTACATCCCCTACTGTCTCTCTCTCTCTCAGCTCTATTTTGAATGCTCAGCTCTTGGTAATAGAATTTTAAACATCAAAGGTTGTGCAATAGTGAACCAGTTTCTACATAATAAAATGTTCATGTGATAAAAGAGTCGTTCAACTTCTCAATAAAAATCTAACAAGGGAACATTCCACAAAATGTGATGCCCAGTTGGTTCAATCTCTGCATAAGCAACATCAGTCCACATCCTTATTATATAAATATTACTGTTTCTCTGTCACAGAATGTAGTTTTAAGAGGATTTCAGGTGAGAATGTACTTGTTTATAGTTGAAATATGCAGTTTGTTAATAAAGATAACGTCAATTTGAAAATTTGCATTAACGTTTTTGGACACGAGAGCTCCAGATCGCCAGCGGCCATTCTGCGCTCATAAAGCTGCACAAGAGAAGCCTCAGCTCGGCCAGATCTTCTGGAATTTACAGCTGGCTCTGATGTCTCTATAGTAGTTAAATTTGAGATATACTTAGTTTAGGGTAAATCTGATGGGCAGTCTTTGGTCTAATTATTTGTTCCAGAGAAAATTGTTTTGGCTAAATCTTATTTATGTAAATTCAATGCTGTATATCAGAGCATCTTTTGTATGTTTGACTGAATTGCCAGCTTTTATAATGGCTGTTGTTGTTGTTGTTGTTTATTAAATATTATTATTCAATAAATAATATTTTATATAAAAAAAAAATAGGAAAGTTTTTCGTATTGAGAAACAGTGCGTGTGTTTATGATGGAGATTTTACACTGTTCTGCCTTTAGATAGCAACAAGAGGCAGCAGTAAAGACTTTTATACTGAAAAATAAATATGAAAAACTAATGTTTCATCATGAATATGAAGAATGAATCCTGTATCAGATGCAAGTAACATTAACCACAATCGCTCAGACCATCTCTCATGAAACTCTACATAATGCAAGTGAGCTTTTAATGCAGTACAAAAGTGACGTTTTGGAATTAGTAACGGAGGCTTGTGCTCAGCTGTTCAAACGTCAAACTACACAAAAGAGGGGTTTTAAAGACACTCCACTGTTTTATATGTATTTACACACTTGTGCCCTCAAACTGTCATATAAATTGCAATATGCCTATGGCCAAATCACAGCAGTGCTGATATACATCTCATGTCTACTCATGTAATATTGCTCATATATTATATTATTGATGGGATATAAAATGGAAATTAGGGGTGTAACGATTCACTCGTTTTCTCGATGCATCGATTACAAAACCTGACGATGCATATGCATCGATCTTGAAACATGGATTTTTTCAATCGTGAATCGTTGATTTCGGCTATTAATCGATTTAAAACACTAAGAATTAATTGCGATTTCTATAATGATTCGGTGCTTTAAAATATATAAGTTACTACAAGCACGAATAAATCGAGACTTTGAACAGCGTTGTTCGTTTCCTCACCTCTCTTCTTCACGCGCTTCATTTACTGCCTTGCCACTGGATGGCGCGCGCGCTCTCGCCGACACGTTTTTTTAGAGGCTTGAGCTGTTTTAGTATTCGTGGCAAGTACTGGTAGAAGTAGTTTTACATTTAAAGTATTTTTACTTTTCTGAGTGGCTCTCAGTCATACTCTGTACATTACCTGAGCAGCTGAAAGCCGCGCATTTGGACGGAGCAAAAACAATGTAAGTGCCTAAAAGCATACGTACAATTCTGTTGAATGTAAATGACGTTTTAACTTAATGTCGTTAAACCGAAAGTACGAAGGAAAATGGTTCAAATTACCGCAGCATTAACAGCAACCTTAAAATAAGAGCGAGAGGGTTTTTGTTATCTGTCACATGCATGAAAATTGCGTTCGTTCTTACATTACATCATTAAAATCATCATTCGCCGATAGAAAGTAATAGTTTAAATGCTGTATTTTCTTATGAAAATAAGATAAAGAAGCTCACATCATACAAAGGTGTGACAGAAAATGCCTACTTTTAAAGCCTTTTTTAAATCTTATAGGCTAATAAAGAATATAAGTATATTTTAAATACGTTTATTTCATGCTAAGTATAAATTGGCATATTTATGTTCTTAATAAAAAATATCTTGCAATTGTACTTTTAGTAGCCTATACTAAACTGGCATGAAGTGTGAACTGAAGTATGTTTGATTGTGCTAATGTGGAACTATTGCAAATATATTTTAGGAGCGCTCATTACACATTATACTCATTAAACTAATGTCTAAAAGTGAACAAAAGTGTTTTATTTATTTATTTTATTTTATTTTATTTTATTATTATTTTTTTTTTTAGCCCTTACTATCTGACTCCATAAAGGCAGAAGTGTAATTTGCTCCCTGACTAAGCATATAAACAGTTTAGGGGAAGCGTTTAAATAATCATGTGAATACACTTAAAGAATGCAGAATTGAATCGTTAATTGACTTGCCTCAAGTAGAATCGTTCTGAATTTGCAAAAATCATTCTTGAATCGAATCAAACCCTTTGAATCGTAAAACGATTCACTGTTTACCCATATATTCACAGCCCTAATGCAGATGGTTTTGTTACCAACATTCTTTCTTCAAAATATATTATTTTATGTTCCACAAAACAAAGAACTGCATACAAGATTGGAACAACATAAGGGTGAGTAAATTATGACAGTATTTTCTTTACTGATCTGATTTAATATGACAGCACACATGGATCTCCTTCTGGACAACAAGCAGGACGAGCTTTTAGATCAGATGGTCAATCAGGTTATAGGGTTATCGCTCAATCTGTTTAAAGTGGAACATATTAAATGCATAGGATAACCCTTATTGGATTTGTGATTTGACAAACATGTTCATGGTAGAATGTGTCATATTTGTTAACCTTAAGGTTACTTCCCTGGAGAAAAACCAGAACACATCTTAAATCTCCTGCACAGAGTGAAGAACATGAATACTCTATTCCCTCTACGGGTTATGGTAATTAAAGTCTCGTCTGTTTTCTATGTGTTTTCCAGATGAAAGTGGAGCTTCTAACTGAGCAGCACCACCTTTAAAGTTCTCGCCATGTTATATCTCTTCTGTGAGTGGGTATGAATAAACTATGAGACATACTGAACGCTAAAAGCCTGAGGGGTCAGAGGACGCTTCAGGTGAGAGTGAAAAAAGAAGCATGTTCTCTTTACTAGCACTGATGGGATGGCCGAACAGAGAAAGATCCAATTTTATGCAGCTGATGCTGGGCTGCATGATAAAACCTCAAAAGGACTGAAGAAATCATCTGAAAAGCTTCTGAGGAGACAAAACTAATTTCTGAAATTTGTGTGAAGGTGACATTTGTGCACAGCTCCATGTGTCATTGTTTGTTTCATATGGAAATGACTTTAAAATGGCTGCGCTCCTACCAGTTCCCTATAGAGCTCTGTTTTGGCTTAGGGGGGAGATGTGTGTAATTTTTCCATTTTATTTTCTGTTAGGCTTCGCTAGTGGTGCATAAATTACACGTTTCACCTTCAACGACAAACTGACACATACATTGAAACACACATACAGTACATAAACACCTTCTGTTAGACACATTTAAACCTTATGAGTTTCTGAATCTCTTTGACATTTACCAACCCTTTATAAACTCAGATTTCCAAGGGGGAAAAAAACTGCAAGATTAAAACTTTTATTTTAGTTCTTATGTTTTCTAATGTCGACATAGAAGTAGTCAAGGGTGATACATTATTACTTTTTGTAAACCAATCAATTCCCAATGAATAAAATGTTCATAAAAAAATAAAAACTGTTTATAAAGCCCTATGGGATTGACCTGGAAAGGGATTTGCACTTTCAAAAAAGGTCAACGCTTGAGTCTGGAAAACTGATTCTGAGTTAGCGCCACTAAATGAGTTTTAACCCAAGCCAATATTGCGTCCAACAAATCTATAACTTCTCCCTTTATCCTATTATTCGTCCCCTCATCAAGCAAAAGCAACAGCTCACTCATGACACCACCTCATGTGAGCTGTCGCTAGGGTCACACAAGGGTTAGGTGACTAAAGAGGTCACAATCGTCATGACACGAGGGGTAAAATTATTAGTGTTGATTGTCTTACACTAAGGGCTTTGCCTACGGCCAAATTCAGAACGCTAGCTATGCCAAGACATTTACCTAGACAGGCACAACTGCAATTAACCTTTCAAATTCACTCTATTCGCCCTCTTTTTTGGACATTTTTAGTTCACCCTTCTCAGGGCATCAACAAGATGGTAATTGATTGTGTTTAGCCTCATGCCAGCCCCAAACACATCCACTCTGTGTCAGTTTGAATACCCAAATTGAAAACACACCCAATTCAGATGTCCTTTGAAAGAGAAAAGGCATTTACGGTGAATTAATGTGAATGTCTTTGCATCGAGCAAAGCTTGTGCACAATGGAAACTTCACTTCCATAAATTGATTGAAACATCACTTTTCATTTTAGTGTAATTCGGAGTACATAATCAGTCCATTTCAGATTGCATTTGCACACTATCCCAAAGGCTAAACCTCCTTCTAGAGACTCTAATTTTTAGTGTCAATAAAATAACAACTCTTATTTCTCCTGATTCCTTCCTGACGGTTTAACCACATCAGGCCGTAAGAAGTTTTCTGTATTTCAATCAACTATTCTAAACTGAATGACTCTCATTTTAAGTTGTACAAATGATTGCATGCTTATTGTGGTGCAAATAGCAAGGCTCATGGTGATTAACTGTTAGGAGTGACACTTATAGAAGGACTTATGTGTGTGACATTCTGTTTTCCTTTGTTCTGGACATTTACTGGGTGGTTTAGTAAGGAACATACAGTAGTTCTCATGCTGAGAAAATGCAGGAGGGCTGTTTTCGATCATTGGGAATCACATTAAAGTTGTAAAACATTTACAATAGTGAATGAAATGTTGATCAAAGTGGTTGTCTGAGACATTTGAGAGAGAAAAGTGAATGTAGTGATTTATTTTTTCTCCAAACTAATGGCAGTGGCAATAAACTCAATGACAGATATGAGAAATAATCTTTTACCTTACTGCTATATGTCAACATCAGAATGGAAGGATATTACAGTTGGGTGACATTTTGCTTTGTGTCTGGTTGCTTTTCAGGCTTCATTCCCTAGAGATTTTTATTAAAACTAAAACATTTCAATTTTCAAGTTTAAGTGTCTTTTATATAGCTACAATATATAAATATTCTATTTTTTTAGCTTGTCAAAAAGCATTGTCTAAATGTTTGTCTAAGCATTTAAATTATTCAAAAAAAATGCAATTATCATCAACTAAACAGTCTAAATGACTGAGTAATCTGTAATATAATGTGCAAAATCTAATCCCTTTAACAGTGTTTTTTTTTTTTGTCAACTAAAACTAAAACTAAACTAAAACTATTACAAATAATGTACATTAATTCAAATAAAGCTGAAGTAAAATAAATTATAAACGTTATGTGAAAAACTTGTACTAAAAATCTGTACTAACATTACTAAAACTGAAATAAAAAGCTAATACAAAGCACATAAAAACGACAAATATCAATCAATAAATAATGCTTTATTTTATCTTCAAATAAACATAAAAAATACAGTTTCAACATTTTACAGTTCACGGCTTTCACTTAAATTTACAGGTAAATACCACAATTTCATTAACTGATAGTTAATGAAATGGTAATTTACCAACCTATTGAAGTACTGAAATCTGTTTATACCTTTGTAATACACTGATAAACACCAAAAGCAGGTGGTGATGAGAAAGTCACATGATGAACCAACGCCTATCACAATCAGCTTTTAAATATTAGCATATATAGAAGGTGCACAGTGTCATTCACACAAACACTAAACAACATCATGGTAACACACAATAAAATTAAATAATGCAATAAACATTAATTTATCAACATTAGATGTAGCATACAAACCTAATGTACAAACCTGTTAAGATAAAAATAATAAAAAAAATAATAATTTCACAGTCTTTTGCCCTTAACCATTTAACAGGTTTTTAATGTAGCATTTATACAGCTTTTTACTGTTAAATTCACTGTAATTTTTTAGTGTACAGTACACAGTTGTTTTCCATATCATAATTGTACATCATCCATTTATGTACTACAGTGTAAAACCTTTACATGTTTTTCCACAAAACAATTGTATTTTATTAAATCTTGTATTGCACGTTCTCTTAAAAATGTGATTTATTCCAATTACTCCAATGTCCATTCCCATTGATATATGTTGGAAAACTATTGGGATCATTGAAGACAAGTGAGTGATCTCTAATAGCTAGACACTGTATTGATTGTAATCATGATATTGAACAACTTAAATGTACAGGTATTGAAAGAGTGACAACATCCAGCTGCGATGGAGATATTGGAGAAAAAAAAAAAAAAAAAAAACTCACACACAATAATACCAGTAAATTGCCATAAAATTACAAGAACAACTTTGACCTTTTTTGATACAAAAATGTGCTGTTCACACAGGCAACAATGGAACACACATCAGTTGTTCACACATCAGTTTCAAAATACCGCCAAATTTGATGACATTTTATTCATTTTCATTCAGACATTATATTAGACAACTTCAAACCAAACTACTGAGCTGATCACCTTTTCCTTGGATGCGGAATCTCCCCCCACTGGAACGATGCTTTGCATTTCAGGTCTCTGCTGTTTCTAGTCAATTTAATGTATTTTCCAAGCTCATAATTAGGGCTGCCCTCGACTAAGGATTTTTCTGGTCGACTAGTAGTCGTTCATTTTAAGCATTAGTCGACTAATCGTACGCTTATTAATAAAACATTTAGATCATTATAATGAGATTTAATTGCCTACATATCCTAATAAGCGCTCAAGCACGCATAAAGCTTGCCACAGCGCACCGCAGATGAAATGATTACAAATGTGTCAGGGAAAAACCGTAAGTAGACTGCATTAACATTTTCATAATATATTGATAAACGAGTGCTTTCTTTGTTTTCGGCTTAAGAGATGAAGTCGGCGCCTCGTCATCTCCGCAGTTGTGATGCGCCTGAATGCATGTTTCATGTAGGCTATTACATAATCTGAGAAAGTAGAAATTTTACTCTCTATAGATATATTTTAATATCTGAAAGCCAAGTTCTTGAAAGCCACGCTCAAGTTCACAGAAAAGAGACGACAGAAAGCACATCCTGTTTGCTTTCATTATTTTACAAAAGCGCATGTTTCGTTTTTTATTGTGAGTGTACACTAATATGCGTCTTTCGAAAAGATGTTTTACTTTTACCTGTATATGTTGTCTAAAATGATGGAGTAAGCTATTCTAAGAGCAAATTACCGCACCGGGGATCCATCTGTTCTGCATTAAGCGCATGTCTGTTTAGCTTCCACACAGACAGCGCGCATTTCTCTAGGTCAGTGGTTTTCAAACTTTTTAAAAATATATATAGCCTAATTTGCACGCATTGGGATAGTAGCTCTCTGAAAGCGGGATATTAAAATAGCTTTTGAATGCGTGCGCGCGTTTTACTTTCGGTTTAGTTTGCAGCTTCCCCCATCCTTCTCCCTGAATCTTGAACTTTGTTACATACAGCCTATACATCTTGCTTAAATCGTCCTGGCGACCCATTTTTTAAGTCCCGCGACCCACCCAGGGTTTGAAAACCACTGCTTAACATTACATGTAAAGTTGCTACTACTTACGTTTCAGATAATAAGCCATATTTGAGGTTAATGAATAATAGGCGAATGTTGGATGTACTGCCCAATGTATACTGTATTACTATTACCATGCAGACTATAGCCATTAACGATCTCTCCGTGAGATTTATTTAGGCTATTTATTTCTGCGACTAAACGACTAATAAAATTTTAATCGACCAAGCCTTTTCTGGTCAACTAACGCTTAGTCGACCATTAGGGGGCAGCCCTACTCATAATATAACCTTAAACTTAAAGGTCCACTGAAGTGCCTTGAAACACGCAGCGTTATTCTATGTGGTGACGTGATTTCAACTGAAACAGGAAAACAGGGCGAGCCATATCGAGCAGCCCCACCCACTTTTAAAATAGCCAACAGCCTTCGATTTATATCTGTTTGGGCCAGAGCCGTTGTGCTCGGTTGAGCCGCATTTGACAGCTTATAACAGCCACAGTCTAATAGATTACCTCATAGATTGAATATGAAACTCTTGCTGAGTAGTTTAATACATGCCGACTGGTGCATATGATCTACTCCGTGCTACGGAGTGTACTGCGCGTTGCCGCAGTTCGCGTGAAACAATGCGAAACCAGACCTCATTTGCCCCATGGAAGGCATATTTACACTGTCTGGATCATTCCCTATCACCTAGATTGTGCACTACCTGCCATTCTCCGTAGAGAAAGTACTAACTCTGTGAACAAGTGACGATCTCAGCCGCAGCTTCAGCTTGTGTTTATAGAGTAGGGGGCGGAACGCTACGGATTCTAGAGAGCATTTGATTGGACAGAAGGATTGATGAGAATCTTGAAATGCAGCGTGATGTCATAAAAATCGTTGATTCATATTGGCGGAAGTGACGAGACTGTAAATTTTGAATGCTCATATCTTGCGGATGTGAATTTTGTTGTTGTTTTGGAGCATACTAGCTTATAGATCACCTTAAGGCTTACATATTCATACCAAAAGCTAAAAAACTTTAATTTTGATTTCATGGAGACTTTAAAGAGCAGGTCATATGGGTTTTCAAAAACGATTTAGTTTGTAACATAGCTATCCTTTATTGTAAATAGTCTGCAAAGTTGCTAATCAAAAAAGTGCATGATAAATAAAGACATTGTCTCTCAAAAGAGTCGACTTAAAGTGAGTTTTAACAAGTTGTCATATATTCTAATATTTTGCCTGTTACCAATATACATCACTAGATACCATTTAGCATAATCCTCACCTGCCCACAAAATACGAACAGTCTGACCTGCCCACAAACACTTCTGCTAGTTAGTATGTTTACATCATGTCGAGAAGACGGTGTTCCACGCTGTAAAAAAAAAGTTTTGTTTCCTTGCCAAAAGATGCAGCGCTAAACGCAATGTTTGTCCATGAAGGATAAGTCTGTACCTTCTTTATTTCGATCAACAAGCATTTTTTCGAACCACAACCTGTAAGTACGATTGATGTTATGTGTACATTTTCAATTGAGTGCTCAAAATGTAAATAGCTTTTGTGCTAATTTGTGATGTAGGTTTCTAGGTAAACCACGATAGTACTGTCTTACTGAAATAGTTTGATAATTCGCTGTGAACCCACAATTTCCTAAGACTGTGTTGATTAATGTAGACTGTCACTGTTCTAATAGAAACAAAGAATTAAACTGTTGAACTGTTGATCATAAATATATAGATATTGGCACCTAATTAGATGGGAGAGCACAGCAAATGCACTGATTACAAAAATTTTAATAGAAAATTTTGCTATCTCTAAGTATCTCTAAGATTTCCACAACAACACCACAACAAAAAAAGTGTTTATTTTTACCAAAGTCGTAAAAACATATGAAGAAACATCCAACTGCAGCACTGAAATCAACAACCACCAGTATTTTTTTTTTTCTTCTTTTTTCCATATCTATATGTGGTGTGCATTAGTGTTCCAACCACGTTCATCGGCAAACTGATTTTTCCAGAATTATCAGCTGCTCACAGATTCCAAGCTGGGGAAAAGGAAAATGATCTCAAAGAGAGATTAAAGACTGAGTTTTTATAAAGTGAATACGTCTGAAATATATGCCTCTGTGTGAATTTTAATCTAGAGAGAGAGAGTGAGTAAAAAAAAGGAGGTTGGTCTCAGAAGGGGAACTGTGTCTCTTTTCAGTCTTAGTCCTACTGCGGTTATGACAGAAGACAGAGTCACTCCCCCTCTCTCTCTTTCTCTCTCTCTCTTTCTCTCCCTCTTTTTCCCTCTCTCACTTTCTCCCTCTCTCACTCAGCCCCCCAGCTCCCCCTCCACCAGACCATTGGGTTGGTGGTCTGCACCTCACTAACCACTCTCCTCCTGTGAGACAGTGGTAAATGACATCAGATACACACTACTGGATGGAAAACTGGGCACAGAGGATCCTTTATGGATGTGGAAATTTGGAAATGAGCAATATCTCAACTGTGGAAGAACACTGAGTGGACATCAAATATCATATTTTGCAAGACATCAAGCTTTTGTGCAGCAGGTACTCTTTCTGTTGTTTTTGTATTTTCTCTCACAAACACGCACTTGCTTATTCACATTGCATGTGCCTTTGCAAAGCTATTAAAACACTTTTTAATTTGTTTTTCACTCATAGATTAGTGTTGCATTGTTTAATTGGAAAAGAATAAATTTGAATTCAGACTGATTTGTATTCAGTTGCTTTAATCTGAACTAATTCAAATTTCAGTTTTATCAGTCTATAAAATTGAATGCGTCTGTTTGTCTCATTCTGACCATACGCTGTCTGGCAGCTTTACTGGCAGCTGATGGCATCATCAGATATCATTTCTAACCTGACACACTAATAACAGTGTTGTCATTTGTACTTAATCTTTATCACTGTTCAAAAAGATGGCATATTTGGAACACATTGTATCCCTAGTGCATAATTTATGCAAAACTAGAATGTATTATTAATTGCATTTACATTTGATGTTTGCTATCATACTTTTTGGCCTCATATCTGCTAAGCATATGCTATGATTGCTACTGTGATCATGCATTCATGTAATCACACATTGTGAAATTCTGTGTAATGGAGTTTGATATCTATTCAGAAAGTAATTATAGAGTCATCAAATGCAAATTTTTCTCCATTCATAAGGCCTGATAACCAGTAGATCCGTATGAATTACCTCTGCCAGACAACGTAGGTTTAAATAAAAAAAAATACCTTAGGAGTTTCTTCTAGATAATACTAAATAATAACGCTGTAATTAGACTCCATGATTCACCTTGTGGGAAAAAAAGTCAGCTTTAGCAATTAATTGGATCCGTGAAACACAGCCTTTCTGCTTTGTGCTTAGAGGGTGCTCAAGTCTCATCAAGGCAGAAGGAGAAAGTCTCTTTAAAAGGGGTTCCATCAAGAGCATGGCAACAGCGTTTCCATGTGCCAATCTCACGCTGAGTTTATCTATAACAGCTGAGTGAGTGTGTACCTGTGTCTTTGTTGTTCATGAATGTTTTTTTGTCACAGGTTGAAATGGATCCTCTTCTGGAACAAGTTTTGGCGGGCTTTAACGCAACCGTCGGAGCTTCAAATCGGACAGACCCCCTGGATACATTTTCAGGAACCCAGTTGCTTTTGCACTTCAAACCTCTGTTTATTCCGCTCTATGCCTTGGTTGTTGTTGTGGCTGGTGTTGGGAACAGTTTCCTTCTTGCCTGCATTCTGACGGATAAGAAGCTCCACAATGCCACCAATTTCTTCATCGGCAACCTGGCGGCTGGGGACTTGCTAATGTGCCTGAGCTGTGTGCCGCTGACAGCGTCCTATGCTTTTGATGCACGTGGCTGGGCGTTCGGCCGTCCGATGTGCCACCTTATTCCTCTGTTGCAAGGTGCAACAGTATTTGCCTCCGTATTATCTCTCACTGCCATTGCCATGGACCGTTATGTGGTGGTGGCATACCCGGTGCGGAGGCGTATCTCAGTGTGGGGCTGTGGCGCAGTGGCATTGGGTGTCTGGGCAGTTTCGTTAGCCCTCGCTGCTCCCCCTTCTCTCCACACTCGCTACGTGGACCTAAGACCCAGTGGCATGGAGCTGGTAGTATGCGAGGAGTTCTGGCTGGGAGCCGAACAACAGCGCCTGCTCTACTCCTGCTTCTTCTTGTTGGCGTCCTACATGATCCCCCTGCTGTCTGTAAGCATCTCCTACTGTGCCATCAGTGTGCACCTCCGCAAGCACACGTTGCCTGGCGAGCCATCCCATAGCCAGCAGCGATGGAGCAAGCAGCGGCGCAAGACTTTCTCCCTTCTGGTGGCGTCCGTCCTCGCCTTTGCCCTTTGTTGGCTCCCGCTGCAAGTCCTCAATCTCCTGTTGGATCTAGACTCGGACTTCCAGATTGTGGACAAACGTTACGTCAATGTGCTTCAGGTCAGTTGCCACCTGATAGCCATGAGCTCAGCCTGCTACAATCCCTTCATCTATGCCTCGTTGCACAGCAAGGTCCGCATGCACCTGCGGGGTTACCTGTGCCCTTGCAGACGTAGTGGACAGGAGCTACTATCTCGCTGCGCCTCCCGCAACCCTGCCACCTGCTTGACGCTCATCTCTGAGGTAGCTGTGAAGGAGAGCCAATCACCTGAGAGCACCGTCCCCGACAGCTGCCTCTGAAGACCCGCGGCACATCAGCATGGACTAATCAGAAGGAGCACTCAGACATTAAGGGGGTTTCGCAGCACTGGAGTGGTATTCCAGCCAATATTCGATGTTCTTATATGAGAACTAAGGCTTTTTTTGTTGGTAGGCTTTTCTTTCATGAGGACTAAAGAGAATACTCAGGCTCTCAGCTTTGTTTTGATGTTTCTGTGGACATTAGTGATCCAGGCTTAAGATTCCTTCTTTGACCTTGAATGAAAACCCCTGATACGAAACACAAATTTACAGTGCAGCTTTTAAGGAAGGAGTAAATCTCTTTGGGAATACCCTGTCCTTGAACCCATCACAGCAAAGGGGAATATCAGCAAACCACAACTAGTTGACAGCTCTTTTTCACACCCTTATTTCTCTCCACTATTAGCCAGGGAAATATCAGATATTTTACCTGAGGTACATCTTTTCCATCACCTCTGACCATGCAGTATCTTCACTTATACAATTAGCGGTTAATGCGGTTTCTTTAGCTGTCACCCATTCCAGAAAACAAATGATGCAGAATGTCTTATAAACCCTCTCAGTCTCACAAGCCTCTAAGGATCACTGCTCGTCTGTTATAGATCACTGCTCTGAAACTTGCCCTCGGAGACTCTCACTCTCAAGTCCAGACTCTCTCAAGAGGGCTCCGGCAATCGGAGTTCAATCAAATGACACCCTTTCGCCTCTGGTAATGGACTGCATGCCCTGCTTTAAGACACATACGAGGTAGCTCACACTGGAACACTTCTACATTTCTGAAGATAGGCATAGTTCCATAAAATGTTCAAGAGAGTGAGCCTGACCTTTTATAAGTGGCAAGAGCTAAAGTAATGATAATTTTACAGGAGCAAATGCCAGTTGTTTTGCTATTATGTGGTCTTGTCGTTTCCTTTGAAGAGCTGGGAGAATTGACGCCTCATTTTGACAGCTCTCTAGAGGTGTGAGATAGACTTAATTAGATGATCTACAATGCATTCACACTGCACTACATTACTCATCAAGCCAACAATTTCTCAGATGAATAAACAAGAGTATATGACCCAAAAGATTTATGGAAATTAATGGTAGAATGTCAGTGTGTGTGTGTGTGTGTGTGTGTGTGTGTGTGTGTGTGTGTTGTGTGACAGAAACAAAGCCATACTATTAATGGTTTTCTTTTTCGCTGGGTGCACACTGTTTTCATATCCTTTATGATAGTTGCTTGTCAGTTTGTACGATCTTGAGTAAAATCCAAAGCAGACTATGCAACATCAGTTATCTTTTGTTCTTACATCCTCATTTGTATGTGAAATTGAAGTTAAACTGAACAAACTCAAGCATCTCCTTGTGCAATGTAAATATAATATTTTGCCTGGAGGTAAAAAAAATAAAATAAATGTATAGGAAAGTAGCGTTAAATAAGCAGCATTTCATTGCATGCAATATAGTTAACATTTTTTAACTGACAGATTTTTATCTGACTCATACACATCTGTCATCAATGGCTGTTCCCTAATTAGTTCTTAATTAGACTGCCATTGTAGCAGCAATTGCATTGTAGGATGCAAAAACACCATCAGAACTTCACTGGAAGCTAAGATTCATCTTAAATTTAATGATCATACTCATCATAAGCCACCTGTGACTAACAATTAAAGTAAATTTATGACTCCCGAAATGTCTAAAAATCATAGTGAAATCACAGTGTGCACTCAGCTTTAGACATGAATTACTGTACAACGGCCACCGTTTCCCACAGTCTTGTAGTTTTCTGGCTGCCTAGCTGATTCTATGCTACAACAATGTGGTTAAAACCTATGTGATAGATAACATCTGCTGTCACTACGGGGAACCTTTTGCAGTTGTGTTACCTTGTAAATGTTTGAGTAAAATCCAACCCTTTCACCAGTGTTTAAAAGAGTCTTGTCATTTATTAGAAAGCATATCATGATCATAAATATCACAGCACACATTATTTAACTGAAAGACGTTGTCTTGAATCAACAAACAATCTGTTTTTCACATGAACGCAGGCACCAACAATTTTGTCATTACAAACATGGTCACAGTGGGTAGAGGATGAAGCAGAATAGATACGCCTGCGAATGGCTTTGCATGCTAATTATCAGATCTAGCCACCAACGCTGATTGCTAGCCCAGCACAGGGCCACCAAGAACAAGAAGGCCAGTGCACACAGGGAAAAACGGACCTAGCCGATGATCCCCAAGGGTTCCCTAATAAGAACTTGTGTATTCCCTGCAGTCAACATGTCTGTACCACCTAATTTCATACAGTGGGTATTTTTGCACAGGGAGCAGAAGCAATGATGCTAATAGGCATGATTCATAATGGATGACAAACAGACCCCAGGACCTTGTTGAAACTGTGAGAGGTAGCAACAGTTTGTTACCCCATGTTGAGTATTATGAGTAAGCATATAGTCACAGCTAACATTTCACACTTGGATGTCTTTGGAAAATCTGAGCACAGTTTGCGACATTGTTGAGACTTCTTCTGAAACTCCAACTTCTCTCCATCTCATTGTTGAGATATATTTAAGGGATGTCATTTGTGACTGTTCTTTTCTATTCCAGTACTCAGACATGACATATCAGTATCTGCTAAATATAGCACGAGGTACATCAACATCATTGGCCAACCTTTTTATCCGGCAAAATAGACTATTTTACTTTCCCGCGGAATGTATTAGGAAAATCAGTGAAGTGAGAGTGTGGGTCTAATGATGTCATTAAGCTTAGAACAGCTTTGCAAAGGAAGAATGCTGCAGACTTGAAGATGCAGATATTATGATGTGGTGGAAACAAATACTTCTCAAGGCCTGCACCAGAAGGTCTCATAAAGAGCAGCTGTTGTTATTGGTTCCAATGTCAAACACATCTGGCTGCTTAAGATTCAATTGGAACAAAATCAGCTAGGCTAGAGGGGGAGAAAAGGATTCTAGGAGTGAAATTTCATGTCCTTATTTCAAAAAATGCATCAGGTTTTAGATTTGCACTATTCTCTGACTACCTCTTGACCGTAAAGTGGTTCTCAAAGACACAAACAAGCTTTGTTCGGCAAGACCTCAAGATGAAGGAAAACAAAAGAAAAACGAAGCTCAGAGATCAAAAGAGCTAAGCCTTTGTGTGCAGGTCAGAAATTTGTCCTTTTTTAGAAAATATAACTCATTAACTGGTTAATTTATTGCAAATTATTTGAGGGAACAAGCATCACTTTGTGTATAAATGAAAGGCAGCATGAGGCATTTAAATGCTTTAATTCTGCAGAGGAGGTAAAAGGCAATCTGTGGTGAAAGTCAATTAAATCTGTGGAGTGGATGAACAATAATTTGATTTGTCACATTATAAAATATTTTAACTAGATTGCTTAAAGTAAGTTCGTAAAATACTATAAAACTATCTATATCAGTTTTCCTTAACCCCATTTTTTGCTTAGATAACATAGACAATAGTTATCCAACTCACTGTTAGCTTCACTGTATGTTAATGTGGAAATATTCAATTGAAATATTTTTAAAATAACATTTTACTGCTGAAGCCACTGGCATGTTGAGTGTTTCTATATCAGTGGTGGAGGTGGTGTTTATATATAACTGCCTCCTCATTTTAATATATATATATATATATATATACATATACATATATATATACACACACACACACATGTCCCTGCTGCACTTATGTTACACTAAGCACAAAAAAACAGGATTTTCTGCTTATTTACACTACTTATTGCAAATAGTGGCAATTATCTGCATCTCAAAACACTAAGTAATAATAACATATTGAGTGTCAATTTAACATATTGAGTGTTATCATTTTTATTCAAATTAACAAATGGATGTCACCTTATTGGGACAATAAATCCCTCTCTACACCTAGCCTAACCCTACCCAATAATTTAAGCTCAACTTTTCGATTATTTCCTTCATTATTATTGAAAATACATGCCTTCCCGACGTGAAATCTGATGTGCAAAGGTAGAAAAAAAAGTTCGGCAAAACGCGGATTTGAACCAGTCATAGTCATAGCGTCAAAATGACTTCAACACTTACTTTACCATTTGCGCCACTGGAGCTGTTATTAGATGATAGTTTGTTGCTTTCTCACACGTTGGAGCGTGGGGTTAGTGTAAATCGGGTGTGCCTCACACGTCCTGAAAAGTGAAGCTGCGGGCTCTTTGGTGGCTGGCTGCAGTATATGTCATAAACCCCGCCCTCTCCACGCAATCAAATGGACTGGAGACAACCTAAATAATTAAATGACACCTCGAATAATTTTTTTCCAGAGATGGTTTTCAGCGTTTGAGGTAGTTCTTATAATGCTGATTTATGTTCAAGTGTTCGTTTTTCTAATAAGTTTGCTTTTAGGTAGTTATTAGATTCTTTAAAAACGGGGTGTGGTGTCATGATTGTGATCTTGCGATTGGGTCTGCGGGAATTCAAGACTTTCAAGTGTGCCGCACTTGAAAGTCTTGAAAATTGAAGCCAAAACGTTTCGATCGCCCAGTATGTCATAAACCCCGCCCTCTCCATGCAATCTATGGGGACGTGAGCCAAACTAAATAATTCAATTTTCACTTCAAATAATTGTATTCCAAAGTTGTTGTTTTTTTTTTTTTTTTTGTCATTTTATGATGATGTAAATTCAAGTGTTTGTTTTTTAAACAATGCTTTGTATAGGTAAGTTTTTTTTGTTTTGTTTTGTTTTTAGTTTTGCAAAAATGTATATTGACGCATGTATTTCCAATAAACCTATGTTGCAACTCATGTTACAGTAATTAGACTGTACAATTTGGAGCTCTCAGAATATTTTTGCAAGTTATTAAAGTAATTACGGGTTCTACAAGGACATGAACGCATTTTATAAGCCAAAATCTCATCAGTATGATAATTCCGACATAGTGTGAACACATCTTCACATCCTCAAAGAAGCTGTATACGCTAATGCTTTTTCTGTTGATTAATTGCCATGCCATGTAATCATTAAAAAGTCAAGTGTGTCATTTCTTTAACTCACAAGGGTGACCAAACGGAAAATGCATTAACAATGCTTGCTTTTTAGTCTCAGCCTCAGATATCATGCCCAAAGACTGAACGTCTAATGTATATGGCACTCAAAATTGGAAACACTTTGGGAGTTTCAAAGTCCTTAGGAGTTTGGAAGTTGAAATATACAGGAATTCCAGGAAATGTGTGTGTTTAACGTTCCACCTGGAAACAAAGATGCCATGATGCCAAACCCCTCATGGATGAACAAAGCCTTTGTGTTTACAACTGTGACAATAAACACTTACATGTATGTGAAATATGTTACCTGATAACATGATGAACACATACCTGTGGGAACTTTTTCGCAAGATGCAAAATACTTACCAATAAGCAGAGCTGGGTAGTAACTGATTACATGTTATCTGGATTACGTAATCAGATTCCAAAAATGAAGTACTTGTAATTAGAATAAGTTACATTTTAAAGTACTCCTAATCAGACTACAGTTTTGTGGACATTCACACATAGACTAGTCATTAGTCAGGTGGAGACACAGCATTTGACCACTGGATTTGCAAAAGGGTTTCAACATTGCATCAGCTACTGATGAACACTAATGATGATATATGTAATCAAGCAAGCAGTTTTTGAGATTTCAGGATTCCCCCAGTCATTAAGATAGGACTTGGTCTTGTATGAGCTGCCTGGAAGCGTTGCAAAGATGGCCACCAAGTAAAGAGACATTCCTTGAAAAGGACTGTTTTAAAATGATTCATTTCATTTAAATTTTATGATTTAATTAATTGTTAGCTTTTCATTAAACCTACAAACCCTCTGCAGTTCCTGTTCGATCTCTAGTTTGGGAAATGTAATAAAATGTTTAATCCACTTCATGCTGTAAATTACAATGAATGGAACATATTTGCTTACTCTTCGCATTTTTTACATCATTATGCATCAAGATAATCCTATTTAAATCAATGTGATAAACGCTTTGTCAAAAGTAATCTAAAAGTAATCTGATTAGATTACCTAAAATATGTAATGTAACTAATTACATTACTGACTACAATTTTTGTCATGTAATCTGGAATCAGTAACTGATTACAATTTGTAAGTAATCTACCCAGCTCTGCCAATAAGTACATATCACTGCAGTTTCCAACAGAAATGAACACTAGAGGCAGTAAAACAGCAAGCACTTGTCGTTTTCGTACACAATTATACTTACAGCTTCATATGTTTCGCTTTCCGGAAGCAACAAGCTTGCTCAGTAGCTCAGCCACTGACTTAGGATGTGAAATCCTTGGGTACGAATCCTGTGAAAAACATGACTCATGATGAAAGAGCTAAAAGATGAGAAATCAAAAAACAAGCTAATATGACAAGCTTACGATTGCGTTTTTACATCACATTCACTTTTGTTCATACTACTGAGTAGGTTTAGGTGTAGTTCAGATGGTATGCTATTTTAAAATCTCCACTCAATGGGCATTTCAACCCAGAACTGCGGTGACACGTACAAAACCATATGTATGTTCATCCGGGGGAAAAAAAACAAACACTCTTTTAGCGCCACTTAGTGGGCATTTGACACTGAATATGTCATGAAACGTATATGGTATGGTGGTACATATTACACGTCTTGTGAAAAAGTTTCCACAGGTAGTGTCTTAAACTCTTAGCATCAATCCAAACATAGGCCATACATACATAGAACATCTCTGCAAAAAATCATCAGTAATGTACACTTCTAGTTAGGAAAAAAAAAAAAAAAAACTTCTTACTTTAGACTGGGCTTGAAATGACATATTTCCCTGATCATGAACCTTAAGACATTGATTAGCACGCTTAGGTGTGTTTGATTAAGGTTAGAACTAAACTTTGTGGGAAAACGGATCTTGTAAGCCAGATTTGTGGATCCCTGGTCTAGATTAAACAACAGGACCTGAAAAGGTCTCTTTTGGGTGAGTCATTCCAGTCAAATTGAGTGGCTAAAGCAGGGATCTCAAACCCTGCTCCTGGAGAGCTACCATCCTGCAAATTTCAGCTCCAACCTCAATCAAACACACCTGAACCAGCTAATCAGGCAGTTCAGGGTTACTTGATAATTATAGGCAGGTGTGTTGGAGCAAGGTTGGAAGTGAAGTTTGCAGGATGGTAGCTCTCCAGGAACAGGGTTTGAGATCTAAAGGCTGCCTACCCAAAGCCTGCATGGGCCCAAAATATACAAAAGGTGCTCTGGGCCCAATTTGGGCTATCATGGGATTAATGTGGACAGTCCGCTAGTGTGGGCTGCTCACAGAGAGCCTGCGGTGAGCCCAAAGCTGTGGGCCTCTCCAGGGCAAGCCCACACTGGGACTGTTTTGGTTGGTGTGAGCTGGCCCTAGACCACTGTGCCCGCAAAAAGCCAGCATGGGCCATGCAAGGACATGTTTGCAGGGTTGTGCCATTAACCAACAAAAGGCTTACATACAGTTGTCTCTGCACATTAAACCGGAGTACGTATTTATAACATTATATTTTGACGATTCATTTCACAACATTGAACAAATTACATACTTTTCCTTTAAATAACATGAATGCATTTGAATCTAGCATCCTAAAAATTGCACAAAAGCCTCCTTACGAGTTTGATATACAGGTGCATCTCAATAAATTAGAATTTCATGGAAAAGTTCATTTATTTCAGTAATTCAACTCAAATTGTGAAACTTGTAAATTCCATGCACACAGACTGAAGTAGTTTAAGTCTTTGGTTCTTTTAATTGTGATGATTTTGGCTCACATTTAACAACAACCCACCAATTCAAATCTCAGCAAATTAGAATACTTCATAAGACCAATAAAAAAAATAAATAATAATAAATGTAGTGAATTATTGGCCTTCTGGAAAGTATGTTCATTTACTGTATATGTACTCTTGGTAGGGGCTCCTTTTGCTTTAATTACTGCCTCAATTCAGCGTGGCATGGAAGTGATCAGTCTGTGGCATGGAAGCCCAGGTTTCTTTGACAGTGGCCTTCAGCTCATCTGCATTTTTTTTGGTCTCTTGTTTCTCATTTTCTTCTTGACAATATCTCATAGATTCTCTATGGGGTTCAGGTCTGGTGAGTTTGCTGGCCAGTCAAACACACCAACACCATGGTCATTTAACTTTTGGCAGTGTGGGCAGGTGGCAAATCCTGCTGGAAAATGAAATCAGCATCTTTAAAAAGCTGGCCAGCAGAGGCTCTAAAATTCCTTGGTAAACGGTGCAGCAGATGACATTGCACCCCAAATCATCACAGACTAACTTAACACTAGACTTCAAGCAACTTGGGCTATGAGCTTCTCCACCCTTCCTCCAGACTCTAGGGCTCTGATTTCCAAATGGAATACAAAACTTGCTCCCATCTGAAAAGAGGACTTTGGACCACTGGACCACATTCCAGTTCTTCTTCTCCTTACCCCAGGTAAAACGCCTCTGACATTGTCTGTGATTCAGGAGTGGCTTAACAAGAGGAATATGACAACTATAGCCAAATTCCTTGACACGTCTGTGTGTGGTGGCTCTTGATGCCTTGACCCCAGTCTGAGTCCATTCTTTGTGAAGTTCACCCAAATTCTTGAATCGATTTTGCTTGACAAGCCTCTCAAGGCTGTGGGTCTCTTGGTTGGTTGTGCATCTTTTTCTTCCACACTTTTTCCTTCTACTCAACTTTCTGTTAACAAGCTTGGATACAGCACTCTGTGAACAGCCAGCTTTTTTGGCAATGAATGTTTGTGGCTTACCCTCCTTTTTGAATGATTGTCTTCTGGACAACTGTCAGATCAGCAGTCTTCCCCATGATTGTGTAGCCTAGTGAACCAAACTAAAAGAGACCATTTTGAAGGCTTAGGAAACCTTTGCAGATATTTTGAGTTTATAAGATGATTGGCATGTCATCATATTCTAATTTGTTGAGATTGGTTGGTTTTTGTTAAATGTGAGCCAAAATCATCACAATTAAAAGAACCAAAAACTACTTCAGTGCGTGCATTGAATTTATTTAAAACACGAGTTTCACAATTTAAGTTGAATTACTGAAACAAATGAACTTTTCCACAACATTGTAATTTATAGAGATGCACCTGTAAGAACTGTGGATTTGGTAAATCATTCTTTCATTCATAAATTCAGTCTCCCGTGCGTTCATTGTGAGCCAAAAGAAAATCGCTCTTAACTTTACACTCTTTTAACCATAAAAAACACCTACTCCAGGACCAGTACTACAACATGTTTCGAACAGCTGAAGTGTAAGTGAGCATTGCAGGGGTGAAATGGTGCTTCAGGGAAACCATAGCAACCATTTTTAAGTTGCCACTCAAGTAATATTCATTTAGATTGTTCCCATTTGGCAGCACACCGCTGTAGCCTTCTTCCTTTCACTTTATTCCTCTTGGGAACTGCACAGAGTACAAATCTTTATGGCAGCTGCCATAACAACAGTGATAACAACAGCAATATCAAACAGAAATGTATTAGTGATGGGCTTAAAAACACAAGACAGAACGTCTTTAAATTTCATTACCCCTCACAAATGGGTAACATTTTGCATTGGTTTCATTGCCATTTCAATTTTGCCTATTACCACTATGCTGTGAGCCCTCTCAGCCTT
The DNA here is from genome assembly GCA_033026305.1 of Cirrhinus molitorella. Lineage (NCBI taxonomy): Eukaryota > Metazoa > Chordata > Actinopteri > Cypriniformes > Cyprinidae > Cirrhinus > Cirrhinus molitorella. The sequence goes on from CM065134.1 coordinate 21,195,117, forward strand.
AATGCGAAATGCAATCAGGGTAGACAGCTAGTTATGATGCTCTTATTTTACAAAAACTTCAAGTGTTTGCCCCACATTTCCCAAGGTAAACCATGCAAGGATTTGCATAAATTTGCATTTGCAGTTCAGAAGAGGAAACAACGATGAATGAGACAAATGGCAAAATGCACCAGACACTGATGTATTTGCACGGCTTTAAAAAAATGCATAAACTGGAACAGCTATCAGCTGCTAATCTGTATTCATTTTGTTGTTTTTTTTAAATTATAGCTTTAGTCGTACAGCTGTAGGCCTATACATGTGAACCACTTTAATTTTCCTGGTGTGTGATCTGAAATTGCATTATTATCAAGTAATTATCAGAGAGATGATTATGTGGCTTTGCCGTCTGGACGTTTTTAAACGATCAGAAGCTTTTAGCATTGTGTACCCTGTATGTTCAATAAATAAGTAAGGACAGGAAAAAAAAACTTAATCAATAACGCTCTGAGGAGGAGAGATGAATAGAGGTCTTGCTCATAAATAAACCCCTCTGTCTTGGTATCTCATTTCATTCACATTCAAATACACTGTGAATAAAGTCTCTCAAAGAGCTGTCTCAGCCATACTATACAAAAAAAAATACATGATAATCACTGCCTGCCATGAGCAATAGCAATTTTGCTTGTTTATTAGCCACTAAATTAGTTATCTTCAAAGAAATAGTCCACCCAAAAATGAAAATTCTGTCATCATTTACTCACCTTCATACTGTTGTATACCTGAAAGAATTTCTTGCATCTGGAAACACATACAGTGTCCATACAATGAAAGTCAATAGGGTCTATAACAGTGTCAGAAATGTGACCTTGGACAACAAAGTAGCATGGTGTGTATATATATATATATATATATATATATATATATATATATATATACATTGTCAAAATTATAAATTTTTATGTAATGCCAAAAATCATTAGGAAATTAAGTAAAGATCTTTTGTAAATTTCCTACTATATATATATAAAACTGAGTTCTGGCATGAAACTCTAGATGCAGCATGATGGTCTAATTCAATCTGACAACATGACATCATAATCACATGGCACAGCCGATTGGTTCTTTCATGTATCAGTAGCCAATGAGCTCACTGCTTAACAGGCACAGCCAATTGGTTCTCTCCTGTATCAGTAGCCAATGAGCTCACTGCTCAACATCCAAATACATGAGTAGTGCTAAGTGCAGTAGTTTGCAGCATGCTTCAGAAACCCTCCACCTTCCCCAGCTCCACCTGTATAGATCTGCTACGAGGTGATTCATATATGCTATATGGGGGTTAATTATATTTATTCCATGGAATGTCTGGATACTGGATTCTGATTGGCTGGCAGGTATGCATTAAAATCGTTTAATGCACAGGTAGTTCCAAGTCAGTTTAATCACCGTTCTATATTAATGCGCTGCTTTAATTGATGCACGCAACCGCACACTGAGAGAGAGAGAGAGAGAGAGAGAGAGAGAGAGAGAGAGAGATCGTATTGTGCTGCGCACAAATAAACTTGTTGTCAGGGCTTCCTCTCAAATCATATTAATCAAATAGCCTGGATAATAGATCGCTACATAATATTCCTCAGCAACGAGATGGTAAGACCGCTGTTTTTGAATTAATTCGTTGTTTGTAGAGAGAGACGCACAGACGCGCAGCAGGCAGGTAAAACGCACATACAACTGTCATCTCTCCCTTTCTCCTTCTCTCTCTCTCTCTGTCTTTCTCTCGATCAATCGATAAGTAATTGAAATAAATGCTGTAATTCGTTCAAATAAATGTGATTTATCATTATTTCATGTCTGTGTCTGATTTGAATCGGGCAGAATGATAGAGCTGATGAGCTAACTGACGAAAATAACCGTCATTTTTACCCATTCAGTCAAATCTTGCGCTGCAAAGATCAATACTAGTTGTAACGTGCCTATAAATTTGCAAATAACCATGGAATAAGCGGGATAATCAACGGCTTGCCGTGCATTAAAGGATTTTAATGCACGACGTGGAGGCTAATAACCGCCCGACGCGAAGCGGAGGGTGGTTGCCTCCGCGAAGTGCATTAAAATCCTTTAATCCTTTAATGCACGGCAAACCGTTGATTATCCCTTACATGTTATATGTGCAGCAGCATTGTTTCTTATATGCTTACAGCAGCATGTTGTGGATGTATTGGCAGTAGCAAGTCTCAGTACTTGCTGTCGCAGCAGCAGCGTAGCAGATCTATTCCGCCAAGACCAAATACATTAACACTGTTATGTACATTACCATGCCAATCCCTCCGTGAGTTGTCATGACAGAAATATATATATATATATATAAACTTAATTTTTGATTTGTAATATTCATTGCTAAGAATTCATTTGGACAACTTCAAAGGCGATTCTCAATATATAGATTTTTTGCACCCTGAGATTCCTGATTTTCAAACTTCAGCCAAATATTCTCCTATTCGAACAAACCATACAATGGTAAGCCTATTTATTCAGATGTATAAATGATGTATAAATCTCAAAAAAAAAAAAAAAATAATTACCCTTATGACTGGTTTTGTTGTCCAGGGTCACAAATTAACTTTCATTAAGGGGCAACATTTGCCCCCTGGAATTGATTTCCAGGGACATTTTTCACATTCATGAGGGCAATTTTTATAATCACCTCATTATTATAATCACCATATATGTTGTCCTTAATGTCAAATACTTGAATTTGCTAATTACTTGAATCAATATTGCAATTAAAACTGTTGTCAGTAACAACAGACTGTTTAAAATTGTAGCTAAATTATACATGTAAAAAACAGGCGCTCATGGGGCCACAATATTATGACCAAAATCATTATTGTAGATTATTTTGTAATAATGATTATTAATATCGATATAAAATACAATATGTTTGTGTCTGCATTTTGTGCACGTCACATTCTGGCTTCAAACTCCAGTTATAATCACTGAATCTACAAAATAATCTTTTAGCTATTTACTTATATCCACTGTGTTGTTTATGAATCACGGAATTCGAGAGTCTCCGCAATCAACACAACTCCAGCGTTTTCAGCGCTGACTAATCTAAGTGCCTCTGACTGGCTAATTTATTTATAAGCTCAACAGAAACACATTTGATTGGTCCTAAGGCTCACCGTTGCATAAATCAGTACGTAAAAGCAGTCTGATGCAGTGTGAGCAGATCTAAATGTAACTGACAGTTTTGATTCACATTTCATTTTAAGCAGCCAAAATACATTGTTTAATAATCATTAATAGGCATTTTTTGCTCATTTGTCTTGAATGTATAGGGTCGTTTTTGCCACAAGCCTTTGTTAATTTCCTACCCTGATCCAAAATAACACCGGACCCCATTGACTTTTATTATATGGACAAAGACATTTTAAATATCTCCACAGAAAATAAATCCATACAGGTTTAGAACAACATTATGAAGACAGAATGTCCATGCATGGTGCATGGAAACTCATATGACACTGATTTGTTTGATGGGAACAGCTTGCTCCCTCTTACCAAGAGCTCATGCTGTGTTTCTTTGAGGCAGAGTGTATATTCCTCACATTACATGTCCATTTTTCTTCTATCTTCCAGAAATAGGTGTCATTGGGTCAACTATTACCAAATAGCAGAGAAAAATCCTTCTGCAAAAGCTGGAATGGAATGAAAAAGCTCCTTGGCTCCTGTTGGTTTGCCCTTGTGGTGTTTTGTTGTTGTTGTTGTTGTTGTTGTTGTTTGTTTGTTGTAAGCAGGTGAATCTGCTGCATCTTTTGTAAGTAGAGACATATTGAAGGTATCTCATCCATGGTTTGCTCCTCAATATTAGAATTCATGTGAACATTAGTGAGCCTTTTAAATCATTTTTCAGTGAATAATAATAAAAATGCTGGTGTCTTCCCATAAATCTGCTGAATATGATATAGTTTAAGAACCACTTCTGAGACTTCTGATGTTTGGTAAAAAAAAAAAAATAATAATAATAATAATAAGTTTGGAAAGCCCAGATTCACTTTTAGTTTAAAGAAAAGAGCAGGCTAGGACACTCTGCCTTGTATTTTGTTTTGTGTTATGTGGAGGAAAGAAAATCAAAGAGGTTTGCAGCAACATGGGGGTGAGTGCATGAACTATTTCTTCATCCCCTTTCTTTTATGCTCCTTGAACCAATATTTGCAGGGACAAAAGAAACAGTCAAATGCATATTTCCAATTATCACATTCTATTATGAATGTTATTATAATAATGCATTTGGTGCTTTAGACCAGAACTCATGTTTTATGCTAGATATTATTTTAGCTAGAGATTATAAGAAACATGCTCATAGAAATAAGCAAGTGGTCTAAAATTTCCAGAAATCATTTTTACGGAACATTATGTTCAGAGATCTTGTGCTGCTAATTTTAAAAGGTTTCCACAAAAAGCAGGGCAAGAAGCTAAATATGTCAACAGCTTTAACTCTTTGTATAAATGTCTGTCAGCAATATTTCTGTTACTGTCAAAATTTGAAAATAAACAAGTAAATTCAAATAAAAAATGTGCTTCAGCAAATCAATATAATCAAAATTTAGACTTCATGTGCTTTCTAAAACATAATGTGAAATAATATAATTTTTATTTTTTTATTTTTTTATTGCTAATTGAGTTGTTTATTGGTTTTAATCAGACATTCATTAAAGATTCACTCAAGCCCTGCTGTTGCTTGTTGCTGCATAACAATATACTGTGAATCCCGTATCAGAGACCTATCTGGGAAAAAAAGTTGGGTTAATTGTGAAGTCAAATTTGATCTCCAAGTCTCTCATTTAGAGACACTAATGGATTCCAAAATCCCTTTGTCTCACCAGGCGCTGTAATGACAAAGAGTTTGACCTGTTGAGAGAATAATAATGAGGTGTATGATCCCAAATGCAACAACCCCGACAACCTCTTTTCTTATTTTGAATCCATAAATTTCACTTGGAGTGGTCTGAGACATTCCTCTGAGGTTCTCAGTCCAAAGGTCATTCCAAGCTCTGTGGTGATGCCACATGAATAATAGCCAGAGTGGCTTTCAGAATGTCAGTCAAAGTGATGAATAAATAGCTAATTTGATAAATCCAAGTGGTGTTTCATTTTTAACTTATGTAACTGTTCATCTCACATTCGCACATCATCATCCCATCTCATGTACATATGACAGCTACAAGTGACCAAAAAAATAAATAAACAAATGTTTCTTGAGCACCAAATCAGCATATTAGAATGAGTAATGGCAAGTAGAAACACATGAATAAATTAGCCATTTTAAATAGCAATAACTCTTTATTGATTTGGGGGTGAAACGTGACCTGGATGTGTTTTCGTAAGATACTCCTTCGGTACTACACAAAATCAATTATCTGCATTTTGATGCAATGCCAGGTTGTGCCTCCTACATGAACATACTCTCTCAACTCCATCTGTTGTCTGCATTCAGGAAGGTTGCAAATCAATTGTTCGAGCAGAGGAAAACAGACATAGTGTTCTGTGCTGTTCGTCTAAATCCCTGCAGACTTCCTGTTGCGGTGAGACCTTAGTGGCAGCTTCATTGTGTAATGCAGAATAGCTCGCATCAGTCCTATTGCGCTGCAATTCGGTTATTATGACGAAAGAATGGGGTTTTCAATCCTTAAGTGAAACTCGCAGAAATGTTCTAGCACGTATTTGCGGATGACAGCACAAACAAGTAAGTTCTAACACTATATGTCACCCCATTTCCATCTTCCCTGAATGGCACAGCGTCTGGTGCGATAGGTGAAAGCGAGCAGTCATTTAAACCATTCAGACTGCAGATCAGGTACTCAAAGCTGCAATTCATTGCTTCGCTCACACTCCAAAATCACTCTATTCAGATGGTCCGTGGCATTTTACAGTAGAGCAGAAGGCCACTCTCACTCACAGACTTACAGAAGACTGCAGTCGCACGAGAGCCACTCATCTATAGAGGCAATCATGCTTGCGGAAACGTGGGTGAACAAAGCAGTACAAAGTGTATTGTGGGCGATATCGGTTAGAGATGCTACGCAAACGCTCCTCCTCATCAGCGCTCAAGAACACTTGCTGGTGTCATCTCTCTTCAGAAAGCAGCATGATTAGACTGATACTAGATGTTCCCACCCCTTGAATAAAACACTAATCATTTTACCCCCATCTAAAGAGCTGTAACGGAAGCATCACTTCCCTAAATGTGACATGACAGAATCAAAGAATTTTTTTATTTCATAATACACCTTTTATTTTGTGGTTATGGTAAGTTACATGAGAAAAATGTTAAGAGTAGCAACATGCTGTGTTTTAAAATTGCTTACATTCCAACAAGTTGTTTTTAATATTAACAGATTAAATCTTTAACGGCTAAATCTGCTTTAACGGTAAGTTACAGGGAGTCGTCGGTGAATTAAACAAGGACAAACAAGCAAGGCTTTATCCCACAATAACAACACTAGGGATGAGTACGGCTCTCACACAGAAAGTTCAAGTGATTCAAGGGTCCTTCAAAGACAGGGATACAGGTCCTGTTTCCCTGCAAAGCTGCAATTTGTAAACATCGACGTTCTCAGAAAAAAAACAGCTTTTTTGTTTTGATTGAACAAAAATGGATAAAATGGAACCTGAGTACAAAAGTTTGAACATTCAAGACCAAGATCAAAAGAGCGATGAGTTTGAGCCAAGAGAAAGACCAGAAAAGGACTGAATCGATCAGCATGCTCCTGAGTCACAAAACCAAGAACTTAGACTAGTTCTAGTTCTTGGACTTAAGAACCAAAACCAAAACCATGAAAATATGATGTTTGACTAGGAATCAAGGAACAAGGCCTAAACCATGAAAATATGTTGTTAAACGGATTCAAAGACCAAAACCATGAAAAATTATCTTGGACTTACACTCACGGACCAAAACCAAAATATGATCTTGGACCTAGACTTAAGGACTAAAACCAAAACTATGAAAATATAGTATTGGACTTGGATTCAAGGAACAAGACCAAAACCATGAAAATTTGGTCTTAGACTTGAACTCTGGGCCCAAGACCAAAACCATGTAAATATGTTGTTAAAAAATATGATCTTGGACTCAGACTTGAGGACCAAAACCATGAAAATATCTTCTTAGACTTGGACCCTAAGACCAAAACCATGAAAATATGATCTTGGACTTAGGCTTGAGGACATGAACATGAAAATTTGATCTTGGAACCTAGACTTGAGGACCAAAACCATGAAAATATAGCCTTGGATTTGGACCATAGGACCAAGACCAAAACCATGTAAATATGTTGTTAGACTCAGATTTAAAGACCAATATTAAAACCATGAATTTATGATCTTGGACTCAGACTCAAAGACCAAAACATGAAAATATGATCTAAGGACTTAAACTATGGAACTGAAATCATGAAAATATAGTCTTAGACTTGGATTCAAGAAACAAGGCCAAAATCATGAAAATATGTTCTTAGACTTGGACCCTAGGACCAAGACTAAAATCATGAAAATATGATTTTGGACTTAAACTCGTATGTTTGTTCTTACACTCAGATAAAAATATGGTCTTGGACTTATACTGGAGGACCAAGACCAAAACCATAAAAACATAGTCTTGGACTCAGATTTGAGGAACAAGGCCAAAACCATGAAAATACTGTCTTAGACTCAGACCAAGAGCACTCATATGGTTTTGGACATGAACTCATGAGCATGTGAACTTGGTCTTGACTCGGATTTGACCCTCTTCTGGTGTCTGCCCTTACTCAAATTAACTGGGCTCAAGTAAACAAAAAAAAATACAAAACAATCACTTTTGCAATGCACAGTATTTCAGAACAAAAATAGCATCTTATTCACAGCCACATTCCAGTTTAACTAGACATATTAAAAATGCACTAAAAAGTGCTGCAGCCTCAGTATTGTCAGCACAAGTCATCTAAATTAGGCTTATTATACAGTAGATGTGCTTTACTCACAAAAATTGGTGCAGTTTGCTATGGAGATAGATCAGTCTCAAAAATAATACATTTACAAAACGAAAATGCATAAATTCACATCACAATTCACATTCACAAAGTCAGATTCGTAAATTCAAAATACAATTCATAAATTCGAAACACAATTCATAAATTCAAAACACCATTCATAAATTCAAAACACAATTCATAAATACACAAGTAAAAGCATAAATATTTCGCCAAATGCTCACACAAATGCTTCTTACTTAAATATATTTAAAATGTTTACACAAATATGTATACATCAATTATTTTAATTAATTTTCATCACACTTTTATGAATCAGGTTACACGTGTTTATGGATTGTTATAAATCTGCATTTGAAAATCGTCACACGTGTGTGGACTGCTTTGAATTTGTGTGCGGTATTTTTGAGACCTTCCTGACAGGATAAGATTCGTAAATATCTTTTTTTGGAGGATGTTCTGCTTAGCCAATCGCGCTGAGCTTTTAAACCACCAATCAAAACGCTCCTTGCTGAACCGACTCGAGAATTCAACGCTGCGTTTGCTTTGCGCAGTGTTCCATAATCGGGTCCTGTATACCAAAGTTTATTCAGATAAATATGTAATGTTGTTAAATAAGTGTTTCTGTGTTAAATGTCCAGATATTTAATTTATTACAACAATTATGTAAAGTGTTCTGTTGTTGTTGTTAGTAGTGGTAGTTTAGGTTCGCAATAACTTTTGATCAGGCATTAAAACAGCTTCTACCACCTAACGGAGATTTCTAACACATACAGCAGAGAGATTTCAACATGGACAACGAAATCCCAACCCAACGAGTAAGTAAAGTCGTTTTTGATGAGGTGACATTTTCTTATGATGAAAAGTTGTTTTAGTTAATGATGTGTGTAGTTACAAAGTTGTTAATCCACACAGCATTTTAAAATAATAACTGGTGTTTGTAGTAAGTAATCACAGGATGAATGAGCGATAAACAATCAATAAACTAACTTTATCTAGTAATTTTAAATAGAGTTTGTAGTAAGTTGGTCCTAAAGTTAACATCGCGACCAGCTAGGGGTGCAACGAATTATTTGCTATGATGTTTCATGTGGGACATTCTAAAACGCTTAACGTGGCTTAACGTACCTAAGCAATGACCAGGGAAACTCACATTTCTGTCAACCTTTACCTATAATTAACACTAACTACTGTCAAAAGAACGAGTCATTATTCCACGGATAAAGTGAATAATATCACGTTAAGCGTTTTCTCTCCCATAGATATCCATTAACAGCTTCGTGGTTTAACATACCTTAACAATGACCGGGAAAAACCAAACTGTCAAATACTTATAATAAACACTTGCTGCTGTCAAATAAACGAGCTCTTATTCAGCAAATAAATTGAATAATATCACGTTAAGCGTCCCCAGTCCGCTTAACGTACCTTAACAAGGACCGGGAAAAAAACTTGTCAAATTTTACTTATTTTAATAAACTTGCTGCTGTAAAAAGGACGAGCTTTTATTCAGCGAACGCGAATCATTTCACGTTAAGAATTTAACGTGACAACAGCGTGAACGCATTGACAAACTGAGAACATTTGTAATTCTGTTTATTTTATAATATATGAAAGTAAAATGTTCTCCTGTCTCAGCTCAAGCGTTTTTCTCGTTAAGCGTTTTAGAATGTCCCACATGAAACATCATAGCAAATAATTCGTTGCACCCCTAGCTGGTCGCGATGTTAACTTTAGGACCAACTTACTACAAACTCTATTTAAAATTACTAGATAAAGTTAGTTTATTGATTGTTTATCGCTCATTCATCCTGTGATTACTTACTACAAACACCAGTTATTATTTTAAAATGCTGTGTGGATTAACAACTTTGTAACTACACACATCATTAACTAAAACAACTTTTCATCATAAGAAAATGTCACCTCATCAAAAACGACTTTACTTACTCGTTGTGTTGGGATTTCGTTCTCCATGTTGAAATCTCTCTGCTGTATGTGTTAGAAATCTCCGTTAGGTGGTAGAAGCTGTTTTAATGCCTGATCAAAAGTTATTGCGAACCTAAACTACCACTACTAACAACAACAACAGAACACTTTACATAATTGTTGTAATAAATTAAATATCTGGACATTTAACACAGAAACACTTATTTAATAACATTACATATTTATCTGAATAAACTTTGGTATACAGGACCCGATTATGGAACACTGCGCAAAGCAAACGCAGCGTTGAATTCTCGAGTCGGTTCAGCAAGGAGCGTTTTGATTGGTGGTTTAAAAGCTCAGCGCGATTGGCTAAACAGAACATCCTCCAAAAAAAGATATTTACGAATCTTATCCTGTCAGGAAGGTCTCAAAAATACCGCACACAAATTCAAAGCAGTCCACACACGTGTGACGATTTTCAAATGCAGATTCAACAATCCATAAACACGTGTAACCTGATTCATAAAAGTGTGATGAAAATTAATTCAAATAATTGATGTATACATATTTGTGTAAACATTTTAAATATATTTAAGTAAGAAGCATTTGTGTGAGCATTTGGCGAAATATTTATGCTTTTACTTATATTTATGAATTGTGTTTTGAATTTATGAATTGTGTTTCGAATTTATGAATTGTATTTTGAATTTACGAATCTGATTTTGTGAATGTGAATTGTGATGTGAATTTATGCATTTTCGTTTTGTAAATGTATTATTTTTGAGACTGATCTATCTCCATAGTTTGCAGTCATGGTGGCAGTTATTAATCAAATAAAAAGTCAGTTCAGGTGACTTCATCACAGTGGTGGAGTACTCCAGATTATGAAGTCTGCTGGACCCTCCACAGCTTCACAATAAGAACCCATCCACAAGATTGTGCTTGTGCTTTCAACACAAACAATTTGGGCGAAATTCCTGAAAGGGTTCAAAAACAGTGTGTATGCTACCAGGTAAGTCTATTTTCCAAAAACCGAGGTTGGTTTTAAAACAAGTTGGTTACTCTTGTCTTCCATTTGGAATCAACAAGAGGACTTCCTGTCACCTGTCTCTGCTTGTTTTTCCAACAGAACAACCGCATATCCTCCCTTACTCCATTACTGGCCAAGACATAGAGAACTGGGTCCACCACGCTGTTCAGGCTGGATAGTGCGAGGGAGCAAGTGAAGGGTATATACATCGCTTGTTCAAAATTGCAGCTCTGTTTTTCTCCCAAATAAAAGAAGGCGATGGACCTTACCATCAGGAGGATGTGGTATGGCGCAAAGCAGAAGGAGAAAATGCCAATGACCCCCATAGACAGAAGCCTCACTTTGCGCTTACCTTGTTCATCCACCCCTCTGCTTTGCTGCACCTTGGTTGGTATCAACCAGTAGCAGACGGAGATGACCACCAGAGGCAAAACGAAACCAACTCCAACCCGTATCAGGTTAAACATCGCAATGCTTTCCGTCATGGGGAAGGTCTCGTAGCACCTTTGCTCAGTGTCATCCAGCGGATCCGATAACTTGTCCATGTACAGCACTAAACTGTGCAAGGCCATGACAAAAACATAGACCAGCCCGCAGATAATCCAGGCATACCGCTGGCGGCGGAAGGCTTGGACTCGCAGCGGGAACGTAATGGCCAGGCAGCGATCGATAGAGATCCAGCAGAGAAGATAGATGCTGATGTACAAGTTGGAATAGTAAAAGAAACCAGCCAGGCTACAGAGTCCTTGCCCGAGGTCCCATCTGTGGTTGTTGTTGAAATAATAGATCCACAGAGGCATGGTAAGGATGTACAGGAGATCAGAAATGGACAGGCTGAGTAGGTAGATCCCCAGAACGTTCTTTCTGCAGATCTGTTGAATTATGGGACCGATGGTGACCAGGTTGAACAGCAGCCCCAGGATGAAGGCGATGATGTAGATGGACATCAGCAGGTGACCTGCTGGTTGGGTCATGATCACACATGAGTTGTTTGCGTTGGATGTATTGAATGCATTCATCATCATCATCTGTGTGCACAAAGAAAGTTTAAACTCAACTAATGACAAATTGGTTACAGTTAGTGAATTCTACATGCAGTGCCATCAATTCAACTCTGATGAATACATTCAATTATATTTCTCTGAAGTTCACTACTGTCAAAACAATTAACTCAACCATCAGATAAGCAAATCTTTTGATTACAAAATACAGAATATAGAATACAATAAGCTATAAGCTTTCTGCATCAAAAAATTCTATAGTTCATAAAAATTTGTTAATTTTCAATTCTACTTCAATTCTGCATGTAATTGTAATTCTATATTATGTTTTCTCAGTTCAAACTCATTTGGAAACTCAAAATTCAGTTGAAAATTTATTTTGATTTGACGTGATGTAAGGCCAAGTATGGTGTACCATATTCGGAATTTGTGCTTTGGATTTATCCCATCCAAGTACACACACACACACACACACACACACACACACACACACAGCAGTGAGTATTGGGCAAACACCCAGAACAGTGGGGAGCCATTTTTGCCGTGGCACCTAGGGAGTAGTTGGGGATTCTGTGCCTTGCTCAAAGGCATCTCTGTCATGGTATTGATGGTGGAAGAGAGCACTTTTTATTCACTCTTCCCACCAACAATCCCTGCTGGTACCAAGACTCAAACATGCAATTTTTGGGTTAAAAGACTATCTAACCATTAGGCCAAGTGTAAGGGTTACACTTTATTTTACAGCACATGTACCTACATTAGAAAGCCCCGGATAATATAAGGTAACTACATGGATTAGGGTTAGGGCTAGGGTTATGTTCAGGGTTAGTACCTAGTTATTACACATTTAATGCAACTATTATAACAAGTACATGCACTCTTAAAAATAAAGGTTCTTTATTGTCAATGGTTTCATGGTTCCATGAAGATTGAACCTTGAACATCCATGGAACTTATTAAAGGGGTCATCGGATACAAAGTTAACTTTTCCATGTTGTTTGAACATAAATGTATAAACACATCTACCGTATAATGATAAAAATCCACCCAGTGGTTTCATTTATGTGTTATTATGTTGGATGTAATAATGGCCTCCCGATCTACATAAATGCATCTATGTTTACGCAAATCGTCTGTGATCCAGTGCCACTTACAGCAGAAGTGGCTATATGTTTTTTGTTAATGAATCTTTGCAATCGCCTTTGCTAATAATGTGCTAATTAGCAAGTTTTGCAGCTAAACGCGCTGAAGTAAACAATGGCTCGTCAATCCACAGCGAGAAGAGAGGGGCGGGGTGAGCAGAGCTCATTTGCATTTAAAGAAACATACAATAGAATGAGATGATTATTTGCAGAGATGATTTTGACAAGGTAAAAGGGTGTTTTTTTTTTTTTTACACTACTATTGCTAATTTTTAACTAAAGTATATTATAGACTTTTCATAAAGACCCTAAAGAATCATATCAACTTCCGATGACCCCTTTAAATGCAGAAAAGTTTCTTTAAGAACTGTTCAATGTAAGGTTCTTAGGGGAACCAAAAATGGTTCTTCTGTGGCATCACTGCAAAAATACACACTTACAGCCTTTATTTTTCAGTACCTGCATGTATGTACATGTGAGACAGGTGTGCCTCACACGTCCTGAAAAGTGGAGCTGCGTGTTTTTTGATCGCCCCCTGGAGACTGGCTGCAGTATAGGTCTCCATGTAATCTAATGGGATGTGAGGCAAACTAAATAATCAAATGACACTTTGAGTATTTTCTTTCTAAAGATGGTTTCCATCATTTGAGGTAGTTCTGCTGATTTATGTTCAAGTGTTCGTTTTTCTAATAAGTTTGCTTTCAGGTAGTTATTTAATGCTATAAATCGGGGTGTGGTGTCATGATTGTGATCTTGCGATTGGGTCTGCAGGAATTTGGGCAGGACTACTGCGCAGACTTGTTCTCCAAACGAAAGTCTACTGCACAGACTCTGGCTCTAAATTACGTAATTTCCCCAAGATGGCAGCTGCCATAATGAAATGCTATGGCTTCGCTTTTCTATAGTGGAATCAATGGGAGACGCGTCATCCATCTTTTTTACAGTCTATGATGTGGGACAGGACTGTAAAATAAAGTACTACCAGGTTAGAGTTTGGGGTTATTGCATGTAATGAAGCATAATTTACTATTACTGTTATTGTGAGTACATGTAACTTGTGTAACAAGAACACCACAATAAATTGTAAGTTTCATAAGCAATTTTAAAGCGCTAGTCTAAGCAAGCTGACTTTTAATCATTGCCAGGATATGAATTTTAACAATTAACAATATAATTTTCACTAGTTAAAATTATTGATATCAGCAATGACATCATAACTCACAGAAGTCTAATTCATGTCAAGAATTACATACAGTGAAAAATTCTTGATATTTGTAATTGCATTTGTACTAGTCAAGCATACAGCTGTTGTCAGTTTGCATGACAGACTAGTATTTTCAGAAAATGGGAATAAGTGGTAAACCGCTGACCTTTAGGTATTAACTTTGAGCATTCATAGCTATAATGTGGTTAAACTTGACTAGACCTTGTTGTTGTTGTTTCAAATGTTGTCATGGTGCACAATGTATTGATGTACATGTACTGTGTGTAATCTGGAACATTTTCACATGCTAATTATAATTGAAAAGCTACTCTGAATTTATATTGCGTGTTAGGCACGTAATCAAAATGTTCTTAGTAATGCCAACTCCAATTCAAAACAACAAACGTCCGGTTGCTGCAAGTTGCAGAATGTTTGTGGTTTCCATGAGAACAGAACAACATGCGTGATGAGCAAAACTTTTCCTTTTACTTCTTATTAAGTCAAGGTGTAACAGATAACCAGCCAAGACAAACCACAATGAGTCACTGAAAGCATCTGAGACTAACAACACCTGCAGAATGAAAATGCAAATGAAACATCTTTCACTCAAAATATATACATTCCCAGACACATTTGTTGGTTAATTTATATACAAAAGCAACACTTTATACACCTCTTCATACACCTCACTCCCTTACAAATCAAGGTTCATGAAAGGTTGCAAAGTCATTCTTATCAGAAAATAACAGCTTGCGGGAAGCCTGGTAATTAATTTAAAACTAAACAGGTGGCAAAATGTCATCCCCAGTACTACTGACTTCATGATTATGATAAAGAAATTAAACATGAAAAAAATGAATGGAGATAATTATAATAATAGCCTATAGAGAAGGTTTCATACATGCTTGTATCTAAACACTTACAGAAAAGTATTGCACAAATACTGCCAGGATACATCAGCTCAGAGGGATGAAGGTAATCGGTTAACTCAGTGACCAGGATTCTTTCCTTTGCTTTATATTTTGCTTTTGATAAAGGCAAAATGTCACCCTTGGTGTTAAACTTAATTTCATGGTTGAGCAAACTTCTTTTTGAACCAAGGGGGAAAGAAAAGTTTTGTCAAATATTCCCAGACTGAGTTTATAATGGATTTAAGCCTAGACTCTGTTTTTCTGAAAGCATTCCAATGACTTTTGTATTCACAGATCCTGGAGATCATCGATATTTGTAGACCATTACATCTGTTCATGTGCCGCACATATGCCATGTATTTCCTCCCTACACTTTAAAATCTCTTTCAGGAAGTTGCATTTTACAACTTCCGAAAAAAAAAAAAAACACAATTGCCCATAAGTTTCATGTCTGTGCTGCTCAGTTCATTTCACAGCTAGACACTGCAGCTCTCTCATTGCTACCTGCATATCCCCTATATTCCCCTGAGTTCCTCCTTAATGCTATTGCTCAACTTGTTTTTAACCTTTGGAGAGCCTTTTCACTTGCTGCCAGTTTTTGCTCAAATTCAATTCTTCCGTCTTACACAGCTGCCGATCTCCACATGAAGGGTTTGCAGCTCTGCAAAAAGAAGACCTGTGAGAAAAGCAAGCACCCTATATGTGCAGCAGCAGTATTTCTCTATAACTCTATAGCACAGTCTAATATGTCTAGCTCAATATGACATGGTGACATCTTTGTCACATGGCAGCTGATTGGTTCTCCCCTGTATCGGCAGCCAATGAGCTTACTGTTCACTATTCAAATACCTGACTTTTGTTTGATGTAACCCTCCACCTTCCCCAGCTCCACCTGTATAGATCTGCTATGAGGTGATTCATGCATGTTATGGGGGTTATTTATATATGTTATATGTGCAGCAGCAGTATTTCTCACATGCAGCATGTTGTGGATGTAGCGGCAGTAGCAAGTCTCGGTACTTGCTGTGCCGCAGCAGCAGCGTCGTAATGTATATTGTCAGATACATTACGATGCCAATCCCTCTGAGAGTTGTCATGGTGTTATTTTAAATCATGTGGTGTGGCAGAAACTACATAAATCACTGAATCATTTTAGTAATTCTTTGAAGTTGAGCTGTTTGAAACAACTCATTCACAGAATTGAGTCAGACTCCTGTTCACTACGTATGGATTATTGAGGAGATGTTGATGCTTATATTTTTAAGTGAGCTTACTTATTTCAATGTGAGAAACCAAGCTCAAGATCAAAATGTCATGGGGACTGTGGTGGGTAAATGAGGTGGGCTTATTTGACTTAGAATAGGAAACAACCACTCATACACTATTACATCATGGGGTATTCTGTACTGGAAAAAAAAAAAAAAAACTCTACTCTCAGCTACCTGTTTGTTGTATGCAGTTTGGTTGCCAACATTCTTCAAAATATCTTATTTTGTGTTCAACAGAAGAAAAAAAAATAACTCATACAAATAAGTAAATGATGACATTTTTGGGGTCAGCTATTTAAGTGGCCTTTTTTTAATTCATACTGTATTATCTGCACATTGACATGTAATTATATGTATTCACAGACCTCTGCTTCATGTGAGAGACTTTGAGAACTAAATGGCCTTCTTAATGTGTTCACGATATCAAACACAGGCGTACTAACAGCATTAGCTGCTATAGTGATTGGCCTACCAGCAGTACGTCACACCTAAATTCAATTCAGGTCTAACTGAGCGACGGGTTTTTAAGCAATGTGCGCAATTCGCCCTACCCGTGCAAAACAGAGGAAAAATCAATAGCTGGGTAACCTGAGCACACACTCTTAAAGCTTCAAAGATGACTTTGAGATGCAGAATTAGATTGAACCAGCAAATACACAACACTCCCCCATACAATACATTAAAAATTGAAAACTGCATCACAGACTGCCTACCCCTCAGCTCTGCTGCGAATGACGATAATACAAAATCGTTATTCTTCAACTTCTGACGGTTATTTGGATAAGCGGTGATAAAGATGTGATGTGAATCACTTGCTGTGAGGTCTATGCAAATGATACTGTCATTTCACAATGTCGGGCTGTTTTTTGTTTTTTTTTTTCATGTTTATTTTGCGTCACCAAAATAAGCGGGCAATGTGGTGTGCACTTTATGTAGGTTGCAACAGTTTGTGGTTGAAATTTAGATCATGCGTCATCAAATAATAACTGCACA
Source organism: Cirrhinus molitorella (assembly GCA_033026305.1). NCBI lineage: Eukaryota > Metazoa > Chordata > Actinopteri > Cypriniformes > Cyprinidae > Cirrhinus > Cirrhinus molitorella. Next base: position 21,212,613 of record CM065134.1, read on the forward strand.
TTGTTAATGTTAAATAACATTCCCTTTTAAATCTATGCCAACATAAGCCATATATCTCTGATGCTCTGACGGTTTTAAATGTCAAATACATAATGATGTTTTCAGATTTCACACTTGCATGTGCCACTCACACACTTGAGATTACGAACATGGGCACAAGCCAAGAAATTATTTTCAACCAAAACCACATGCTCCAAACCACAAAAGGGGCTGTACCATAGAGGAAAAACACAGGTACTTTATTATAAAAACTTCCAAGTTAAGAATGTTGACGTGAAAATCCCAAAACAGATCAAGTGAGCAATCATATGTTTTATTGTGTTCCTACTTCTTTTTTTTTTCTTTTTTTTTTTTGTGAAAAAGAAGTACACTTTAGCACACTTTTAAAAGATTAGTAAAGAAATAAAACACTTTAACTGATAAACCTAATGATTTAGGCACTTACTTTTATGTTAAAATATCAGATTTAATTGCAATTATAAGTGAAGACTTATATAGGTAATTTTCTTAGATTTTATCTTTTAAATAAGCACTTTACTTAAAGCATTACAAAGGTATTCATAATGTACGATGTGACTAATTGTGACCAAAGTTAAAACGCATTACAGTATTTGAAGGTTTGTTTGTCATGTATTTTAGTGCATTATACTTTCTGAACATATAACAGTGAATAGATAAGTATCATATCTGTGGTTAAAAATGTTCATGAGATCAAGCAATGCATTATAAGGTGCATTACAAGGCATAATTAATGCATTTAAACTACCTAGCATTTTATCAGGCTCCTATGTTTAGATTCAGTTATTTCACTTTAATAGCAAAGAAAAGGTTATTAAATGTCTTATTTTTAAAAATTAGTGAATTTAGTAAAAAATTAGTAAAAATCCAGTGTTATTTTCATAGAAGCCAGATAAAAATGCTCATGTAAAGAAAAAAAAGGAATCTTAAAAAATAAAATATATTCATCTTAAACGTAATTTCAAAATTATAATCAAAGTACACGTGCTTTAGTACGTTAGTCATAAAAATAACTACATGTTTTAATGATTTTAAAATGTACTCTATAAGTGTACTTATGAATGTGTTATGTAAGTGGCCTTTTTTATTCATATTAAATTATTTGCAGGTACAGTTTGTTTAAAAACACATTTCAAATGCGAAGTTCACTACAAGTGCACATTTAATACACTAAGCACTAGTTTACAGCTACTGAAAAACATTAAAAATAGTTCTCATTTGGTGTCCTTTTAAAAGAACAGCTGTTGTTGTTTTCACAGCATGTTTTTACTATCAAATTGCACATTCAGGGCCATGAGCGAGTGTGCATTACACAGATTTTTTTTGTTTTTAGTGATAGTATTACTTAAAATCTGGGTAGGTATTTTCAGGCTTTTGTCCAGAAAGGAAGTCAGTGACAACGTGGGACTCTTCAGTCAGCAGTTACTGTACAGTAACTGTAGTTACTGTGTTGATAAACACATTTACTTTAATGGACATTTCCTTTCTGTTTTCTTCCCCCTAGCTTACGCAATGTGTTTACTCTGCTTCATACTTGTTTTGCTATTGTAATTACAGGTTTAATGAGCACCCCTGAGAGCTGTTGAGACAGAGGCTAGTGGTCTGGAAAGAAGAGTGGTGGGCTGCACCTCCTGTCAGCCCCGCTGAATGGCATAATCGCTCCCTAACCAACTCCCATCCTGAGGCAAGCACATACTCAGGCTTGAGGAAAATGATGTGAGTGCAGAGCGAAACTTACAGCGCCTTCACCTTGCATAATGTTTAATGTCGATGTTATAACTTCTGCTAAGTCAGTGCAGAGACATGAAAAACCCTGAAAAACACTTTGAGTCACGCAATGAGGAGATTGTTGAGTACTCATAAAAATAGTCTATAGTCTGCATCTTTTTTACTAAGTTAAGCACTTCACATATTAAAATCCTTTTGGGGGATGAGGGAACTCCATGGTAAACTCCAGAGTCAACTAATTAGTAAAACTATCATAATTACATAATCATTTCAAGAAAAGAACTCTTCAAAGACAAGTGAAAGTATAGTAATAAGTAAGAAAATTCAATAACTTCTAAGAGTTTAATGATATAATATAATATCAAATGAATTTTTTAAGGTATAATTTTATCCAAAAAATGTATTAACTTAGCTTGATTTGGCGCAATAAAATTTCCTAATTTAAAAACATATTGATATGAAGTTTACAATGTTACAAAAATGTAATTTCAAACTCTTCATTGTACTAGAAGTGGCAGCCGTTTTATCGGATGCCCCAAATCTGTATCCCAGCATTGTAAACATTTTAGCATCAAGTGTCTGGCAACTGCATTAGTAGTGTTACTATCCATAGCACAGGAAACAAACAAGCATGCCCATGCTCTGATTTGATCTTATTTACACATCACATGTTTACTATTATTATTGTAGTTCTTGTAACAAAACCAGCCCAAAAAATAAGATAATCTCACCTGCAAATCAACACAAGGAATTATAAAATGTTGTCCAGCAGCTGCAACCAGACAAGGGTGTCCACTCAATCCCAGCAGGGTAACTTTACAACCTCAGTCCCAGAACCACCTCAAGTCCAGCTCTAGTCCCGCGTGACCTCTGGGAAAAGTGGCACAGCTGAGTTTCTCAGACGTGAAGAGGGTGTCGTGCACTTTAATAAAGCTTCCTGGCCGGAGAAGATCAAAAGTGACCCTGTGAAAGCAGGTTTCGGCCGCTGCACTTCGCGCTGAGTGGATAGAGGGGAGATGAATTGAGAGAGAGAAAGGGGAGGAGAGATAAAACGTGTCACACATGTATGTCTACAGGAAGATGTTGGGCTAGGGCTAGGGTTTTTTCTTAGAGCTGCATGTGATAGAGTTAGAGGGAACCGCAATGAGTAAAAGCTTTTTCCAGACACACGATGAACGAGAGAAGATGACAAACTTCCACTAATGGTACAGTCTGCCTCAGACGTCTAACGCAATGCCACAACTTCCTTTTTAAAAAAAATGAAACTACAGGCGCATTTTAAAACATGTTCTCTGTGCTCGCCTTAATGCCTGTAATGGAATAAAATCACAATTTGCATTATGAGTCATTTTTCCACTTTAAGATGGCACTGTCAGTCTAACCTGACTGAACTGAAGAATCAAAGCTGAATCTTTTTTTTTTTTTTTTTTATGCTTCTAGAACTAAATGTTCTCTAATGCCAAACCACCTACTGTTTCTCTGTTTCTTCATTCTAGGCAAGCCTGAGACTTCTGGGAAATTTGGTTAAACCTATATAAACTTAATATTTTCTTAATTGATTATTTAAAGGTTACATTTCATGGGGGAATGTGAAGCTGTTCACCTCTATCTGATAAAAAAAAAGTACACAACTCACATTCAAAAGAAAAAAAGGTTTTTGACCTTTCAGTGAATTTCATATATTATTGAGTACAGTGAAGCCAATACAGGGAAGGAAAGAGACTTGTATCTAAAATGTACTGTTAAATAATTAATGTTTAATGCTAAATGCATTATTTTGTGGTTCACTGTATAAAAAAAAAAAAAAAAACTTGTTAAGTGGGTACTACATGAAAACAGATATTTGAGTTGAGTAAACATAAACGTAATATTTAAGGCAGCATGAACAAGTTGAAGGAAGGTTTTTTTTTTTTTTTTTACAGTGTTGACTGTGGTTGATTTTGGGGTACATTACAGTATTATTTTTGTTTCTATTCTTCTTGTTTCTGCCGGTTTGCATTTTCATTCATCGTACAAAATGAGTACAGAGCGGTTTCTAGATTCATACATGTGGGCTTCCCCTAAAACTGTCAGACTAAATATGATACTTTCCATTTCCTAATTTTTTTTTTTTTTTTTTTTTTTTTGTAGAAGCAATTATTTTTTTTTATAGATCTAAAACAGTGTGATGTTTCACAATTTAATATCAGGAAAGAAAAGCGCTTATGGGTTTAATTAATATGAAATTCTGTTAGCAGTTTCATTTATTACATGAAATAGTTATGACTGGTCCCTCAATTTATAAAAACAAGCCAAAAAATGATTTACAGTAATTCACTTGCAATTCTATAGAGTAAGGTACTAGATCAGGAAAAAGGTAAACACAATTACTCATTTGAATCATATATGTTAATTTGGTTTGTAAGTGTATTTCCAAATGTGAGCAGATTACAGTATTGTAACTTTTCAACAGGTGACCAATTCTCACTGTTAACTATTAACTACAGATTTAGCCTCCTAATTTGCTGCTTATTAACCATTAGGAAGGTTTTAGGCTGTAAGGACTTGTGAAATAACTGAAATCATTCGGTGAAATGATATGAACATGTAATGCGGTCAGTGTAATGCCAGCTAAGGGACACATATGCAACTATCACAGAAGGTTCAAATGCTCACTGATGCTTCAGAAGGAAACATGATGCATTGTGAGCAAAGGGTGTAAACTTTTGAACAGAATGAAGATGTGTACATTTTTCTCATTTTGCCTAAATCTTTATTTTTATTATTATTTTTTTTTTCATTTAGTACTGCCCTTCAGAAGCTACAGAAGTAAGCTTGACAAAATAAGTTAAATTCACCCTGATCGTCAAAATCAAAAGTGAGCATTTGAACCTTCTGTAATAGTTGCCCTCATTGTAAAAAGATGGATCTCAAAAACAAACAGTCATTGTTGGAAATAGTTTGAATACACAAAAAACTAAGAAAAAGATTTTTTTTCTGAAGAGCAGTATATAGTTTAACTGTTCAGGACCGTTAATAATGCAAGGGACTCATGAAAAACTATCACAAAAAAAAAACACAGCTGTGGATCATTTAGGTAATAGCATAGTTTTAAGTATCAAGTGTATGTAAACTTTTGAACTGGGTATTTTTTATTATTATTATTGGTAAAATAATTAATATTTAGCTAATTCTACACGGTGTATGCACACTTTTGACTTCAACTGTAAGCCTGTATATAATTTATATCATTATTCCTTTTGAATGATACTATTCGTTCATTTTACATTGACACCTTAAAAATCATTATTTTAGATATTTGGATAAAATCAGATGAAAGTTTTCCGTGGGATATACAGTGACATTTAATGGGTTTCAATTATCCCATTTTAAATAGTGCTATGAAAGCTAAATTAGCAAATGTTTTATTTTATTTCCCTGATTAACATATTGAATGGTACATCATCATCATCATCATCCTCTAAATATGAACTTATCACTAAGTGCACTAAGTGCAGTGTTAAGGGTGGCATCTTTTCCCATCTCCCCTACGCCTGATGCAGTAGTTTCACCATTAAAAGGATGACTCATTTAGTTTTACAGCTCAAATACAGACAAATGAATAGATTGGTATAAGAATAAATATATTAAACCTTCTATAATGGCATTTCTCCATAGACTTCCATTGTACAGTAAGCGTATTACTCAAACTCAACATTTTTACAAACTGAGGAAAAAGCTAAAATGATTTCCTGTGCCCACAGATGCTGTCAGTAAAGCTTAAGCCGTACTGCACCTGGAACAAGTTTCCCATGTATTTTGATGTTTTTCATTCTGTTATTCTCTCTAGATTCTTCTGAGAATCAATCAGGGAAAAAAAGATAAAAAAAATCAACTTGAATTCAGCTCAAAACCTCATGACTCAAGAAGATTGATTTCCACAGATTTATGCATCACCATGTTTATTATACCTGCTGGAAATGCTCCGACATTATCTTTCACAAACTACAACAGAATTTCTAAGGTTACATGTGTACAAAATAGTCCTTCATAGCAATAAGTTTCAAGCAAACCTAATTCTCAGTGACATGCAGCCTAATGCTCAGGTTTAGGGTCAGTTAGGAGTAAGAATACACATCCAGTACAGCTAGTACTAGTAAAGATCAGCTAAAACTAGCCCGTTGCTAACAGCAGCTGATCTGAAAACAGTCTAGGTAGTCTTTTGTATGGTGATAAGGCCGAGGAGCAACTCGCTTATCAGTCCTTATAAGATAATGTCCATTCTCAGAGGTGAAGTCGCCAGCACCTGCAGGGCAAACCGATGACGGTATGGAAAACACCAGACTGTTGGACTTCTTCCAGGTTATTTTGTAAAAAGATTCTCAGTAATATGTAAAAAGCGGATCTGAAACTAAAGGTAACATCACCACAGAGCACAAAAAAAATCATCTTAATAGAAGTTTTTTATATGCATTTTGCATCATGACTAATACATTTCTTGTGACCTGCGAATCAGCTTGACGTCAGTCTGTTATAAATAACAGTCTAGGGATGGTCCACAATGATTGATCAGACAATGAGTGAGGTTGACTATGTTTTGCGTAACGATTTTTCCGGTACTTTGATTTGCATGTTAAACATCCTGCGCTTTAGCGGTTTAGGTCACATTGGCAAAATCTGGGTAAAATTTCATAGGCAGAAAAAGCTTTCAGCTTTCTGTTGGTCAGCACGGCAAATTTGCATGACCAATTTGAACATGAGTACAATCTGCTTGGGGAACTTCTTTGTACAAAACTCCCAATTGCACAGATTCATAATATTGAAATGACTGGATTTCGGCCACAAGATTTTAAGGAGCACCGGTGGTTTTGACCATTAAAACATTTTGTGTCTTTTATTCATCGCCTTCAAAGCACCATTTAGAAGAACATCTCTGGCCATTGTGTCACATCTCAAGCAGTTTTTTGAATTTCCTGCAAGGAGTTTTTAAGATGCTATAAATAGTCCAAATGGCCCAAAGTGATTTTTCAGCTGTTTTTCTTTCATTTTGTCCCCTAAAGGTACGGTCACAGTAAACTTTTGCAGGCAAAAAAGTCCATTGTCTGTTGACAATAGTTTAGCAATGTATGACGCCTCATTCATAGAGAATACACTTTGAAACCAAGCAGCTTTCTTTTGGTAAATGCGGCAAATGCATGTGACCAACTTGAACCAGTTCTCATCATGTCCTCATATAATCGTGTGAATTTCCATAGAACTGATGGGATTTCTTATTAGAGAAAATACGCAGAATACTAGTAAATGTGACCACACCTTTAGATAGTTTTGACCATTAAAACGTTTTGCGTCTCAGAAAGCACCATTCAGAAAAACGTCTCTGGCTATTGTGTTTTTTGAATGTCCTGCAGCAAGCGTAGAGTTTTTAAGATGCTGTAAATAGTCCAAATATTAAAACCATGTCTTAAGATCTTTTGGTCATTTTTCCTCCATTTTGTCCCATGAAGGTAAGGTCACATTAGCAAAATTTTGCAGGGAAAAAGTTTATTGTCTGTTGTCAATATGCGGCAAATCCGTGTGACCAACTTGAAGCAGCTGCGAAATCTGTATAATGAAATCTTAAATCAAATAAAATTTATAATCGTGTAGATTTCCATTGAACTGACTGGATTTTAAATGTGTAAAAATGCAGAATACTGGTAAATGTGACCACATCCTTAAGAAAAGATGTATAGTTGGGTGAGCGAACCCAAAACCAGCCAAATTAAAATATGCAAAATACTGGTAAATGTGACCACACCTTTAGACAGTTTTGACCATTAAAACAGTTCGCATATTCCGCCTTCAAAGCACCATTCAGAAGAACGTCTCAGGCCATCGCATCTCATTTTGTGTTGTTCTCTTCTATTTATTCCACTAAAAGTATGGTAACAAAATTTTAAAGTCTATTGTCTATTGTTAATAGTTTAGCAATGTATGAAGCTCCATTCACAGAGAATTCACTTTCAAACCAAGCAGCCAGTTGCGAGAATTTACATGGAAATCTTTCATCCTAACATGAAACTGATAATTTTGCATTTCCATTGAACCGATTGGATTTTGCATGTGAAAATACGCAGAATACTGGTAAATGTGACCACATCCTAAAGAAAAGACGTCTAGCTGGGTGAGACAAACCCAAAACCAGCCAAATTAAATTAGGCCTAAATAGCCTATATTATAAACCATGTCTTGAGATCTTTCGATTCCATTTTGTCCTCTAAAGCAGGGGTTCCCAAAGTAGGGGTCGGGACCCCCCAGGGGGTCGCAAAACCAGGAGGAGGGGTCGCAAGATGATTTCCAGAAATCAAATAATTTTTAAAGCATTAGAAATAGCATATTTTACCAATAAATAAAAAAATAAGGTGAATTAAAAATAACAATCCAGCATGTTGCCCACCCAGCTCATTAGGTAAGATTAATGTTCAAATGTAAATAATGAGTAAATAACTATAAAATAATATTATGGTTATAAGACTGTTGTGTTGCTTTGTGTTGTCATTATGCTTGTGCGCCATTTTGCAAAACGTTCGTATGCTTTAGGAAAGTGGGGGTCCTGAGGTACTGGCACTGTTATTTTGGGCTGAAAAGTTTGGGAACCCCTGCTCTAAAGGTATGGTCACATTAGCAAAATTTTGCAGGAAAAAGTCCATTGTTTGTTGTCAAAAGTTTAGCACTGTATGGCGCTCCTTTCACAGAGAATTCACTTTCGGATCATCTGTTGGTAAATGTGGCGAATGCGTGTGACCAGCTTGTACCAGTTCATATCATGCTCTCACAACTTATAACCGTGTATTTCCATTGAACTGGCTGGATTTTGCCTGCTAAAATACGCAGAATACTGGTAAATGTGATCACACCTTTAGACCTTTTTGACCATTAAAGCATTTTGCATCTTTTACTCATTGCCTTCAAAGCAACACTTTCAGGAAAGACACATTCAGAAGAACGTCTTACGCTGCGCTTTTTTTATGTCCTGCAACAAGTATTGAGCTTTTAAGATGCTGTAAATAGTCCAGTTTTAAAAACCATGTCTTACCAGATCTTACGTCGGTTCTTTTCCATTTTGTCCACTAAAGGTATGGTCACATTAACAAAATGTTTAAAGTGTGTTGTCTATTGTTAATAGTTTAGCAATGTATGAATCTTCATTCACAGAGAATTCACTTTCAAACCAAGCAGCTTTCTGTTGGAAAATGCGTGTGAACAACTTGAACCAGTTGCGAAATGATGGTGAAATCTTTCGTCCTCTCATGAAGTTCACAATCATGTGGATTTCTGTTGAACTGACTGGATTTGGCCTGCGAAAATATGTAGAATACTGGTAAATGTGACCTAGATCTAGTTGGGTGAGATGAACCCCAAACCAGGCAAATTAAACTGGGGTTTTCTTAAACCAGACTTGTCAATTTCGGAAGAAAAAAAATGTTTTGCATATGCATATGAACAGTCTGATTTTCTGTCTACGTAAAGGTCTAAGTTAGGATCCAAAACAGTCATTTCCAGACCTTTCCCAGAAACAAATCTGCAGCAGTCTTGGCTGAAGGAGGTCAGAGTTCAGACGGCCTGCCAAAGACAACCAAAGCTACGCTTTCTTACAGAGGGCTACATGACTACCTCCATCCAACGCTCATGGTGCACTAAAATTGCTAGAGTTCAGGCAGGTACTCTTCATTCCTCTCGTCCTCCGCTTCGTTTTTTCTTCAAAGGATGCTAACACGCTCTGTCAGCCCCTGCATATCGGCGTCCTCCGCACCCTCATCGTCGTCCGACGCAGGTTGCGGGGGTACAAGGTGAGGAGGGTAGGGCAGTGTGTGGTCACGGGCGTACTGCTGCCAGCGGCTGTCATCGCTCTCGTGGGTTATGTAACGCTCCCCAAGCTTTGACTCCAGCTCTCGGAGGTCCAACCAGGTCTGATAATCCTGAAAGAGCAGACGGTTGTGGTGGGAGGAGAGACAGGGAGAGAGAAAATAAAGAGATGATAAAGACAGAAGGACGCCACAGCTAATGATGATTCATTTTGTTTGCGGTGTCTAAAAGCGCTTTACTTAAGAAGCTTATTTGTCCTTAATGTAATTTGAGTCTCAAACATAAAACTCTCTTTTACTGCAAATCCATACTTGGATTTTGTCATCTCAGGGGTTGTTTTTCACATTTGTCATTTTTCCATCTTTCATGTGGAGCTTTTAATGTAATTACAGACCTATTTCCATTTTTTTTTCATGTGAATATAATAACCTTACCCTTGTCTAGATTATCCTTCTAGCTTCCGTCTTATTCAATGCAGAAATTATGTTTTTAACAGTATTTTAATAATATAACATAATATAAAAACACATTCATCTGATCTCCTCAAAAATTTTTTTTACTGACATATATTTTTGAAAATTGTATTTTGGCACCCTTTTTCATGGAAAAAGACATTGATAGCCTAAATTGCCAACAGTATTGGCAAACCTTCTAATCAACAGGTTTGACTATTTTAGTAATTTCCATGAGTACTAATTTTAATGTTTAAGCATATAATGATATTCTAGGGAATGGTGTCCTTCTACTTTTATAGCAAAAGTTTGGACTAACATGACAATGCCTCTGTGTATAAGGCAAGGTTCATAGAGAAATGTTTGATTCAGTCAGTGTGGAAGAACTTGACTGGTCTGCATAAAGCCAAGACCTAAGACTTTAAATGCAGACCTTGAGCCAAAAACTCAGACTAAACACCAATGACTTATGAATACAGTCATTTTAGACACTTCCAAAACTGAAGCAACAGAGATAGAAAGTGCCTTTTTCTGTTCTTAAGAAGGGGGTGTCCCAATACTTTTGTCCATATAGTGTATGTACAAGTCATTGGTGTTTAGTGATGAGTTTTTAGCTCAAGGTCTGCATTTAAAGTCACACCAGAGGGCTTCAGCAGGAATTAGAACTTGCCTTTATGCAGACCAGTCAAGTTCTTCCACACTGACTAAACCAAACATTTCTCTATGAACCTTGCCTTATACACAAAAGCATTGTCATGTTAGAATAAAAAAAGGTCCTGTCAAAACTTTTGCTATAAAATTAGAAGGACAAAATTCCCTAGAATATGCTTAAACATTAAGATTATTGCTCATGGAAATTATTAAAGTAGTCAAACCTCTTCATTAGAAGGGGGAGCCCCAATATTTTGGGCAATATAGTGTAGCATGAGCCTGATTTGGCATTACCTGTAGATAGGTATGGCTGAGACTCTTGTCCACACTGTAGCGTTTTCTCATCTTCACTTGCAGCAGGTTATTGATGAGGTCGATAGCTATGGAGAAACGGAGAGATCACACAAACAAAATCTGCATTGATTGAAGCTAAATGATTTACAGCAGTGGACAGAAAATCAAAGGCGGATGGAGCAGCTCAACGATCAGCCTGCTTTTAATGCATCAAATTTCTTTTTGTTATTATGAAGTACATTTCCAGGAATAGCCACGTGCGAAGTGTTCTCTATTCAGCTCTTTTAACTTATACCTTGATTCTCAATTTGATCTGACATTTTATTCCACATCATGAAATGTATTTATTTTGATGTAAATTTAATGTGTTTGTAAGTGTACCTTCAGGAGAGATCTGTTTCCATGGGTTTGGTGGATACATGAAGGCAGCATTGTGGATCTGATCATTGATGTCTTCATCCTCATTGAAGGGGAACGTTCCACTTAGACTGACATACATTATCACACCTACAGACCACATGTCCAGAGAGCGATTGTAACCCTGGTTCAGCAGGACCTCAGGGGCCAAATAAGCCGGCGTGCCAACAACCGAACGGCGGAAAGACTTCTCTCCAATGATGCGAGCAAAACCAAAGTCGCAAAGTTTCACCTATGAATATTCCATGTGGGTGGGAAGAAGTGTTAAGAGTCAACAAAGTGTAAAAAGGAGAAGTACAACTTTGCATTATGCAACAGGGAAAAGGTGCTTTAGTTTCTTTCCCACGCTTGTTTAGTGAAATCTCTAACCTGGGGGAATGGATCCGCTGATGCTAATAGCACATTCTCAGGTTTGAGATCGCAGTGCACTATGTTTTTGAAGTGAAGGTGCCTCAAAGCAGCCAATATCTGGAGAGAGAGAGAAAGGGAAAGAGAAGATACTCTTTTTAAAACTAATGTCTTTAAAGTCACCAGTGAATGGTAAGTTACTGTTTTCTTATATTTTAGAAATGCGCGCTGCAGTTTTTTCGTCCGCAGCTTTAAACGCTCAAGTTTTTCAGAGGCTGTCAATGTTCTTATCATTTATCAGGTGGGAAAAAAAATGCTTTTAAAAAACAGAAAAATATAGTTCTATCATGACAACTCTTAGAGGATTTTAGCATGTTAATGGATATGACAACATTAATGTATTTGGTATTGGCGGAATACATCTGCTACGCTGCTGATGATGGTTATGGCTGCTGCAAAGCAAGACCAGGAACAATACATACACAGAATATTTAAGACACACAAGTAGCATACAGGTGGAGCTGGGGAGGTGGAGGGTTTCAGAGGAACTCTTAAAGCGCACTGTAAGCTTATTGGCTGGGTATGCAACATGAACCAATCAGCTTGTGCCAAGTAATTTAACACTGTGAAAAATATCCATTTGCATTAACAACCCATCAGCCTGCGACATCTAGAGCCCTATTTTAACATTCTAAGCACATGGTCTAAAATGTACGGTGCAGGTGCCCTTAGGACATGTCCGAAACCACTTTAGCTAGTTTAAGGATGGGAAAAATGGTTGGCATGCCTGGCCCATGGTCTAAAAGGGTTGTCCCTATTTTCTTAATGAGTCATGAGTGTGTTTTGGGTGTAACGTGCATTAAACCAATCAGAGTCTCATCTCTCATTCCCTTTAGAAGCCAGCTGCGTTCGCACCATGGAGGATTCTGAAACTGGCGCCGCATTGCACTGGGTATATGATAGGGCCCATAGAGTTTAATGACAGAACTTGGCATTTATTATTAAATTTATAGTTATAGATCTTAAGAGCTAGGAAGTAACTGATTGCATGTAATACGCGTAATCAGACTACCGTTACTTTTATGGATTACATCAATGATTTCAAACCCTGGGTAGCGAGTCTTAAAAAAATGGGTCACCAGAAGATTTATGGAAAATGTATATATATGTCTGTAATATAAAAGTAAAAGTAATATAAAACTTAAAAGTTCAAGATTCAGGGAAGAAGGAATCGGGAACTGTGAAACTTAACTTTAATAACTTTAATAAGCTGCAACCACCTCCTGGCAAAATCCAATTGTGTTTGCACTCTGTTTTAGTGTTGAGGACTGTAGCCAATATCTGTTGATTTCTGGAATGCAATGGTCAGTCGAGGCATTCCAGAATCCACAGAATCCACATAGCTTAAACGAGATTTTGTTTAAGTCCTCACAAATCCTCTCATTATAATAAACAAAGTATAGACCCGTTGTAAATAAGAGATGAATTGATTAATAGCGCGCTTTACGTGCTTTCTGTAACAGTTTAGTGCATTCAGAATTTGAATAAAAGTTTTGTTTTCATGTTTGTTCATGTTTGTTTTCATGTTGCTAAGATGACCAATGTCCTTTTAGCAACATGAAAGTAGGCTACTTGCTGCAAGTTTCTGAAGTGACATCCGCATATAAGTGGGGGATTCTCTCGAAATCGAAAACGCAATGACTGATTTGATTATATATATATATCGGTCGCATCAATATAAAAAGAAAACCACTGGATTAAATCATTACATATTATTTACACAATAGCAATCTCCCTAATTCCTCTCTTTCATCTTTTACATTTTCTTTTTTAAAGTCTACTGCTTATATACATTAAGAAAGTCTTCAAGTTTTGTGGACATTCACACAAAGATCAGTCAAGTCAGGTGGCAACACAGCGTTTGACCACTGATTTACAAATATTGTTTCAGTTTTAAGAAGTGTTTCAACATTGCGTCAACCACTGATGAACACATTGATTTTTATTTGAATTATCACTATTATGTATGTATGTAGGTTATTAAACACAAATTTATATGTCTTTGGAAGGCTTTTGTCTTTCAGACATACTAAAATTCACAAACCTTTTTGTCATCTGATCTTCTTTCACCTAATACATTTACTTGAAGTACTCCTGAGATTTGAAAATATTTTTTTTAATATATAAGTGTCGCACTTGCATGTTCAGTGGTTATGTGACATTGGTTATGGTCGCATGACATGAAGATAAACAAATACAATATTTCAATTCATTTTTAGTATTTTTATTTATTTTATTTGTTGTATTTTTATCAATTTTAAAATTATTTGATCTTTTCATTAAACTTTTAATTAAACCAATAAACCCCCTGCAGTTCTTTCACAAACATCAGTGAAACCTTGAAATAATATAATATTTATTGCACTTTATGTTGTTAATAACAACAAATAGGATATATTTTCTTAATCTTTGTATTTTATGCCAATATGGTATATGATTACCCTACTTATCAATGTGATGAATGAGTAATCTAAAATGTGTAATGTAATGGATTACGTTACTAACTACAATTTTGTCATGTAATTTTGAATCAATAACATATTACAACCCAGCTTTGTTGATATTGGCATGAAAAGGCATTTAGAATGATTTTTAAAAGCATGTAAATGCTATCGTATCACAGCAGTATCAATTATCACACAGAGCAACAATATGGTTGGAATCACTTTCAGAATTTTTTTTTTTTTTTACCAGATGGTGAATGATAAAACAGCCAATCAGAATCCAACAGCCTTTAAAACAGCAGATGAGAAAGCTGCAGCGTGTGTATATAATAAACAGAACAGGACACTAAAGTTATTGTTATGGTTATCTTTACAGTAATCTTTATAGTTTTTGTTATTGGAGTAAACAGGCCTTCAGAATGATTATGAAAACTTTATAGTTATAGTCATCGTTATAGTGATCTTATATGGGTTGAACAGACCTTAATTCTAGGAGAATAGAGAAGTCCATAAACAACTACTACAATAACAACACAGTAACAATATAATTGAAATCACTTTCAGAAAAAATGAATAAATAAATTCCAGCTGATGACCGATAAATTCGTTGAAAGTCAATTGAGAATTCAAAGAATATTTAAAGCAGCAGACAAAACTGCAGCATGTGCTTATAATAAACCAAAACAGGATGTTAATATAGTCATCTTTATAGCTATCGCTATTGGTGTAAACAGGCCTTTAGAAGGATTGCTGACATGAAATTGTGTCTATGGTGTAAACAGCCTTTAAACTCTGAAAAGCATGTTTTAAGCTCTAAACGCAGTGCTGACCTGCGTGATGAGGAACTTGGTGAGTCTCTCTGGAAGTCGTCCTTTCTCACTTGACAGAATCATCTCGAGCATGTCACCATGAAGTTTCTCCATCACCACAAACACCTTCTCCGGCGTCTCAAACATGCACTCAAGATTCACTATACCCAAGTGTCGCAGGCTCTGAGAGAGGATGAAAGTACAAGATAAAGAGATGCGGTCGTGGAAGTCACATTGTTGTTGCTTATTTGCATTCATGACCTTATGTTAGGTGTCTTCACAATCAGGAGGTACACAGCAGGTTTAATTCTGTTATATGTGTTCATTATCATTCAGTCAATACAAGGGCACTCATTAGCCACACAGTTTTACGTGTGCTGAATCATTCATTCTCTATCGCCCCCTGCTGGTCACCTGCAATATGGCTACTTCATTCCTCAGCTGGCTTTCCTGCTTGGTGGGGAACCGAAGCTTATCGATCACCTTCACGGCTACATCCCGGCCAGTTTTCCTGTGTTTTCCTGTGTGAGTTAAGGAAATGATAATGAATGTATATCTTTTGTAAATATTATTGGTTTTCCAAAAAGTGTTTTTTTGCAGTGATGCCACAGAAGAACCATTTTTGGTTTCCCAAAGAACAGTTCTTGAAGTATCTTAAAGGTTCAATAGATGTTAAAGGTTCTTCATGGGATCAGCAATGCCAATAAGAACCTTTATTTTAAAGAGTGGAATTTGTCCCAAATTGGACTTCACTCTATGATATCATAACGTCTTAAGGGTTAAATACCTAACAACCATCCAGATCACCCTGGCAACCACCTAGCAACCACCACGTATACTTTAGCAACTGTAAAGCTCCCTAGCAAATGTTTAGAAATGGTAAAAATCTAGTTTTTACCTCCATACACCACACCAAATTGTCCAGAGCCCAGAACCTCATCTGCAAAGATCTGGTACACCATTCCTATGTCCTGTTGGGTACATCATTGCTGTGTATTATTATCTTAATCATCATCATAATCATAATCATCTTTGTCATTATATATTGCATCTTTAAAGGTCATGTTTACTCACCACATTCTCCTGGATCTGACTGTTAGACACTGAGATGCTGACTGATGCCTGCCCTGAAAATCAATAAGATTAATAACCATATTAGCCTCACTTTATGATCTCAGGTTTGTACTCGCACTGTATTAGGGTCAGTGACAAATAAGGATGACATCTATCTATCTATCTATCTATCTATCTATCTATCTATCTATCTATCTATCTATCTAGCGTTCAATATTTTGTTCTATCTATTCAATTCTTAGAAAAAGTCTCAATTGTGCTGTTTATATCTCACAATTTTTACAATTTTATTGCAATTTTGAAAAAAGAAAGTTGGAATTGTGAGATATAAACAAAAGAACTTTTGTTTATTAAGTTCCGGGTTTACATCTCACAGTTTTTCATCTCACAATCCTGAGTTTATATGTTACAATCAGGACTTTTTTTTTTCAGAATTGTAAGAAAAAAGTCAGAATTGCAAGATATAAACTGGATTTATATCTGGATCATTCTATTTTTCATTCTATCTATCTAGCGTTCAATATTTTGTTCCATCTTTCATTCTATCGTTCTATCATTCTGTCGTTATATCTATTTATCGTTCTCTTTTATTCTATCGTTCTATGATTATATCTATCTATCTATCTATCTATCTATCTATCTATCTATTTTTCTATCTATCTATCTATCTAACTATCTGTCTGTCTGTCTGTCTGTCTAACATTATTTCTATCGTTTTGTTCTTTCTATCTATCTTTACCAAAATAGTTTTAAAAATATACTTTTCTATATTGTTTTGCATACATTTTCCTATGTTTAATCATTTGATGGGCACCAACTATGCCTTTTTAAATAATATCAAAATAGCTGATTTAAAAAATAAATAAATAAATAAATAATTTATTTGTTTGTTTGTTTTCCACAAACAGAATGTGCATCAAATGAGCATCATATGCTATCATCATATCATAGCATCATTATATCTACATAAATTCTCCACATAACCAAATGATTTGATTAGGTTTCATAACAGTGACTGTCCCTATTATGAGTATGTATGCAGAATCACACCTTTCTTCCAGAATTAATCTCACTTACGGTGAGGAGTGTGACCTTCTGCTGGAGGGTTGTCTTGGAAGATGACTGGCATGAGGGCTTGACGTATAGCAGTCTCCCATCCTTTGGCAACCTCTCGTCCCACCCCACTATTGGGTGCAACGCTGCTGGGGCTGACAGAGTTGGGCAGGCCAGACAGGCTGGATGACGGAGATGGGGTGGTGTTGGGGTCCTCACCAACAAAGTAGATCATGGTACCCGTCATAATTTCAAAGCAGTGGGGGCTAGTGCCGGGAGGGACAAGAGAGAAATCACCTGCAGGGCGGACCTGCAGGATTTCTGAGAGTGGGATCTCCTGCAGAAGGAGACAAGGGGCAAATTAGTCTCTCAATCATGCAGTCAATATGCACAGAGGTTAATTTCAAAACAGGATCAGGGTTAACGCCAATGTGAGTAGAGATAATTAACCGAAATGATACATCAAACCAGGTAATTCTACATGTGAAGTCACCCTAATGGCCAAATAGCTTGTGAAAACCATTCATAATGCATTATTTCATGAACTGAGAATATTCATGCTTCATCTATCACTGCAAATCCATAATGCATATGTAATGTGGCATTTCCACACACACATTATCTCCCTTTTCATGTGCAATTTAGCTCATAATGTCTATAAACTACGGAAAGCTTGTTTCCACCATGGGAAAATACTTATATACATAAATACATAAAAAAGTGATTGTAAATTTTTTTCACAATTCATTTTTTTTCACAATTACACAAAAAAGAATACTGTGAGATATAAGTTCACAATTGTGAAGAAAGAGGTCTCAATTACATTGTTATTTATTTATTTATAACAATTATCACACAGAAATAAAAAATAAACAACTGCAAGATGTAAACTCTAAACTGTGAGAACAAAAGTAAAAATTCTGAGTTTATATTCTCACAGTCTTTTTTTTTTCTGGCAATTCTGAGAAAAAGTCACAATTGTTCTGTTTATATCTCACAATTTTGACTTTTATCTTGCAATTCTGAGGAAAGGGTCACAATTGTTCTGTTTATGTCTAACAATTTTGACAATTTCTTGCAATTCTGAGAAAAAGTCAGAATTGTTCATATCTCACTTTTGACTTTGTTCTTCAATTCTTAGAAAAAAAAGTCACAATTGTGCCATTTATATCTCACAATTTTGACAATTTCTGTCACTTCTGAGAAAAGGTCAGATTTGTTCATATCTCACTTTTGACTTTTTTCTTCAATTTTTAGAAAAAGTCACAATTGTACTGTTTATATCTCACAATTTTTCAAAATTTTCTAGCAATTTTGAAAAAAAGAAAGTCAGAATTGTGAGATATAAACTAAGAATTCTAACAGTTTTTCATCTCACAATCCTGAGTTTATATGTCACAAACTTTTTTTTTTCATAATTGTAAGAAAAAAGTCAGAATTGCAAGATATAAACTGATAATTTTAACTTTTGTTCTTGCAATTCCAATTGTTTTTTGTTTCCAACATGGAATAAAAAAAATAATTTACAACTGTTTTTTTTTTGTTTGTTTGTTTGTTTTTTTTATCTCACAATTCCAAGTTTGCATGTCATAATCCTTAATTCTCAGAATTGCAAGAAAACATTGGAATTGTGAGATATAAACTGAATGTTGAGAATAAAAGTCATTGCAATCATTAAATCATAAATAAAAGGGAGATTCTACCTTGTAGTATTTGTTGGTGGTGTCGTTTTGAAATAGGATGATGCATTTGCAGTCCAGGCGCCAGTAGTGTCTCTTTCTCTGTTGGAGGTTGGGGTGAGAGGTCAGAGTTCATAGGTCAACAAGGAGCTGGTGCTGGGGTCAGCTTCACCCCAGCAGACAGGAGGAAGAAAGCGAAGGGTAAACAGAGCTGAAGAGAAGAGGAGGACGCAAGAGAAAACCCAGGAGCAAAGTTAGAAAGAAAAGGCTAAAGAGGAGCAAAATGCTACACAGAAATTCAGAAGTTTTACAGGAGGCCGAGAACAGGTCAATATATCAATGTTGAGAAAATGCCTCAGCCAATTTTTCCCCATTCTTTGTGAAAATACTCGTCTAGCAGCACCAAACACTATGAGTGACATTTACTGCTATTCATTCCTACAAATCAATACCCACTCCTGCAGGGGACGCTCAGAATAGCCTGTGATTTAAAAGCTGAAGATTTGCTGATATTATAGCGCAAGTGTGCAGATTGATGCAGAATGCATAAAGAAATATCAATAGGGCGTTTGAAAGTGAGGTAAGGATAGTGTACAGACTAGAGAGAAAACTCTGGCTTTGTTAAAGGAATAGTTCATGCAAAAATGTCTTCATTTACTCGTCTTTATATAGTGCAAAACCTGTAGTAGACTCAAAACAAAAGACAAAGTAGTCCATACAACTAGTGCACTATATTACTATGTAGGACTATTGTAGCGAGTCAAATGACTAAAAATTAACCAATACATAAATATATAAATATTTAAATAAATCATTAAATACATAATTACCTATATTAAAATTAAGTTGTGGTATTGTCAATTCATTGCTAATTGATGTAATATTATGACAACATGAGAGTGAGCAAATGAAGTCAGAATATTCATTTTTGCATTTAGCAGTCAGAGAAAGTACCAGTGTGTCCTTGTTGCTGTAGTGCACCATCCAGCCTTCCTTGATGGCTGTGCTAGAGCGACGTGTGGTCTGCCTGATCGACTGCACTACTCTCATCAGAGGAATATTAGCACTGGGGAAACATCACAGCACACGTCATAAATCATGAGATCTTATGAGAGAATCCAGGTGTGTGACACACATAGAGGTACGCAGGCAACTGTACGCTGAATAAAAGCTATTCGTACAAAGCAACCAAACAACTTATAACTGCAAGTAAATAGTTTTGCAAAAAGCTAATATCTTATTGGTCGGTTAGTATTTTCGCAAAGGAAAACTGATCTACACTATGAGTTTGCATAGTTGCAAATTGAACTTTTACACTTGATGTTTTGGTGTACATGATTTGTATAAGCCATAAGCCAGGCTCACTGGAAATACATGACTCTATTTCTGCAGAACCCAGGTATACATATTTCACTTCACTTTTCAGATGACACATCCACAAGAGGCGCTTATCAGCAATGTCACTTTTTCTCCATTGCTAATGGTTTATAAACAGCACTGTGTCTTAAAAATAACATGTCTGTGGGTACAAAATGATTTCTGCTTCTTGTAGCATGTTTCAAAGCAAAATGTTTAGTGAGTAAGGCTAAATAGCATTTTTGTTTTCAGTTTTCTCGTTTTTCCAATTATTACATTGTTTATTGTACATATCACTGCATTTGAGAAACTAAATGTCTGGAAAGTGGCACTAAAAGGTGCTGCATTTAAAAAAATAGTACACTAAAGCCAGTCCTAAACTTAACTGATGGTGTTAATGAAAGCAAATCTGAGATTAAAACACACTTCCTGAAGCAACCATGGCATTGTAGCTTCCATATGTAAGGCTTTGAGGTCTTTTGTGGAGTTTCATTTCATGTTTTACTGGACTCGTACCATGGTATGCTGTATCACAAGTGAAACGCTCTATACCGGGTGAGCTATCGAGTAAGTTTACTATGTCAATAAAGCCATATATGGAGCTTTGTTTGATGCAAACAATAAAACGTATCATATTATAAATCAAACACTTTTAGAACATAGAATTGTGCAATGAATGATGCAAAAATAAGCCTTTATTCATTGATAATCTGCCTCTGTAATCAAAATTTGTGTGAAAAGGAATAAAAGTCGCTGATGTTTTATTGCCACTAGTGTTCATTTCAGCTGGAAACTCTAGTGAAATTTATATATAGGTACATTTTTGTATAGATGTAAGCAGTCACGTATTTCCAAAGAGTTGCGTAACATATTATTATCCTTTCCAATTTTGTGTTTACTGTGACTAGGCCTTCATTTTGTCTAAAACCTGTCAAACTACCTTTTGTCTCCAATGGGCTCCATACTGGTTGCTGTCTGGGCACTAAACGGTTAATCTTGTTTAAAGATAGCATATCCCCTACATTAAACTAAGCCCTAAACGAAAGCAAATATGCCATAAAAACACACTTGCTGAAGTAACCATGCCATTTTAACTCCCTTATGCATTGTTTTAAGCTCTTTTTGAGGAGTTTCATGTCATGTTTTCACCTGACTTGGACCATGGCACTGCATATCGCAAGTGAAACACTCTATACCGGGTGAGCTATCGAGCAAGTTTACTGTAAAGCCATACATATGCTGTTTATGCGATGCAAACAATAAAATGTATTAGATTACAGCTCAACACTTTGGTAAAAGCACTCTGAGGTCTGAATACAGAATTGTGCAGAGAATCATGGAAAAATAAGATAATCTGTCTATGTAATCTTAATTTTTGTGAAAAGGAACAAAAGTTGTTGCTGTTGATGTTGCTGCCTTTAGTGTTTATTGCAGCTGGAAACAAATTAAATTTATATATAGGTACATTTTTTGGTTGTATATCACCTACATTAAACTAAGCCCTAAACTTAATCGACAGTGCTAACTAAAGCAAACGTGAGATACAAGCTGAAGCATCTATGCCATTTTAACTTTCTTATACAAGGTTTTGAGCATTTTTGTTAAGTGTGTTGTCACATTTTTCACTGGACTTATGCCAGGGCGCTCTCTGTATTGCAAACTTGCTATCGAGCAAGTTTACTATGTCAGAAAAGCCATACATATGGAGCTTATTATGAGAGGCATACAATAAAATGTATTAGATTATAAAACAAACACTTTGGTAAAATGTTTTGAGGTCAGAATATAAAGCTGTGCAATGAATCATAAAAAAATAACCCTTTATCCATTGATAATCTGCCCTTGTAATCATAATTTGTGCAAAAGATGTTGCTGTTCTATTGCCGCTAGTGTTCATTTCAGTTGAAATGTATATATAGGTACGTTTTTGCAAAAATGTAGGCAGTCATGTATTTCCAGTGAGTCTGAGTTGCATAAAACCATATAATTATTCTTTCCAATTTTGTGTTTACTGTGACTAGGCCTTAATTTTGTCTACTTTACCTCTGGTCTCCACTGGCTCCATCCTGGTTGCTGTCTGGAGAGAAAGACCCGGGGATACTGCAGGCCTCGTCTGAGTCGTCCATCAGAGATGACTTATCAGTGTCAGAATACTCATTACTGTAGTCCATCGGCACCTCCGTGTCTGTGCTCGGACTTAATATGTCTGTGAGAGAGACAGATGGAAAAGAGGTCCAAAAAAGCAGCATGAAGTGACAGGCAATAATTACATGTTTGCAGAAGCAGTAGACACAGTGCAAATATTTCAAATGTGTTAACAATGTCCATCATGTCAACAATGTTTCTCTCACACTCATTACCGAGAGTCTCCCCTAAGCAGTCATTTGGGACCTTGTATGCACATCGCTTGTGGCAGTTGAACTTGCAGTCTTTAAAAAAAGAAGGACAAAAACAAGTGTTATAAAATAAAACCTTAATGATTATGGGAACATGATACATTCTTAAAAGGATAGTTCACACCAAAATTTTTACCCTCATGCCACGTCACCTTCATTCATCTTCAGAATACAAATTAAGATATTTTGGATTAAATCCAAGAGCTTTTTGACCCTGCATAGACAGCTATGCAACTATCACATTCAATGCCCAGAAAGGTAGTAAGGACATTGGTAAAATAGTCCATGTGACATCAATGGTTCAACCTTAGTTGTACAGTTGCTGTGTATGCAGGGTCAGAAAGCTCTCAGATTTCATCAAATATCTTAATTCGTGTTCCAAAGTTGAACGAAGGTCTTACAGATTTGGAACGACATGAGGATGAGTAATTAATGACATAATTTATTTATTTATTATTTCTGGTTGAACTAACCCTTTAAAGATTACTTTAGATCATTTAAAAGAACAGAATTTTTATTGAAATAGAAAGCAAATCATCCTCGATAAATAAAAATATTAATTTGTTTTAAAAAAAAATACAATTTACTGACTTCCAATTTTTCCGAAAGAGTAATGTATTGTGTAAGATAATGGCATGATTTCAACTTAAATCAATATTTAATTTAAACTCAAATCAATATTTCATGTCCATGCATTTATTTATTTGACTGAAGAACATCCAGTCAGCTAATCATTACTGCAAATTCAATCCGATCACCTTGTCATTCCTGTGTGGAATGTGTAATTCACTAATACAACATGAACAAATGCCTTTAGTATTCATTTGTAAGCCAGGATGGATCGCTGAGCAGGATTGTCAGACCTTTGCACTGAAGACCCTGGCGGAAGAGTCCTCTCAGCAGTCTCTTGCAGTACTGACACACGGTGGGACGCGTGTACGAGTGAACGGCGAATGTGTGTGGAACCTTCACTTTAGTCATGAGGATCTTGTCCAGGTGGACGGGCCGTCCGGTGTAAAAGCGCCTGGCCTCACTGGGGGTGCGGGGCTGGAGACAGAAAGCATCAATACACTTAAAATCAAGATGTATGATTTTTACATGTATTGTTTTTGCACTTTTCTTTTTTTCATTTCTTAAAACATAGTACTAAATGTGTGCTGTACCATCTGGGTGTGCGATCGGATAAGGCTGACTTCTTCAGACGTCACGCTGCTGTTGAGACTACTAAGGGACTCTGCGGTGGACAGACGCAGAGACTGACTGCTGGTGAGGGACGTGGTGGACAGCCGCCGCTTCCTTGCCCCACTGCAGTTATTAGGAATGCTAAAAGCACAGCGTTTGTGGTAATTCAGTCCACAACCTGCAGGGGGAGACGGTGAGAGGGCAAATAATGGACACTGTGGGCATTTATCACATTTACGTCCAAACATTTCTTTAGAGCTAGTTGGGTCATGGAAAATACATGAAGTTGCATGACAGCTCACAAGAAGCCTAGCTATGATTGAATGAAAACAAGTATAGTATGATTGAATACAAATTGTGAAAGAAAAAGTCCTCACCATCGCATTTGAGTCCTTGACGCACCAGACCGAAAAGCATCTCGCCACAGTGATCGCAGAACGCCGGCGCACGATACGAGTGCACGTTTAACGCGTGAGGACGAATCTGGAAGTCCTCGGATGTAGCAGCGGCTGCAGAATACAGAACAAAAACTCAAAAAAGGAGACATAAGTGCTAACAGCTCAAGCCTTGTTTAGGGACAACAAGGTTTCTGCTATTTAAGACCTTTAAGACTTTTTTAAGACCAAGTAAATAAAAATGTATTACAACACAACGCATTAATATGGCCCCTAAATCTACAGTAAATGTCTAGAGGGAGAACAATGAATGGGTAGCATGGGTATATTTGTAGCAATAGCCAGCAATAGATTGTATGGGTCAAAATTATAGATTTTTCTTTTATGCCAAAATCACTAAGATATTAAGTAAAGATCATGTTCCATGAAGATATTTTGTAAACTGACGTAAATATATCATAAAAACTTAATTTTCGATTAGTAATATGTATTACTAAGAACTTAATTTGGACAACTCAATATTTAGATTTATTTTGCACCCTCAGATTCTAGATTTTCAAATAGTTGTATCTCGGCCAAATATTGTTCTATCCTAACAAACCATACATCAATGGAAAGCTTATTTATTCAGCTTTCATTATGCATGAAACATCTAAAACATCTGAAAATAGTTTTATGTAAGTTTTGGAAATTTGCATGATTTGCAGTGTTTGAAGCCTTGTGAGTTATAGATACAGTATTTTCTCATCTCTGTCAAATATGTTATTTCGACATATTCTCAAAACACTGCTGAATACATTTGATCTTCCCACTCTTGGAAATCAGGATCACACACACAAACAACTGGAGCATATGAGTTTTTCCACTAAATAAAATGACAAAATGAATGGAACAGGCCTTTGATATGATCAAATCCGTTGCATTCAGTGATGTCACTTCTTGTTTAAAGCTGTTTTTCAAATTTTAGTCATTGACATTATAGCATTTTAACTTTCAGGAAATTACTTTGTCATATGCAGTTGATTTATATCACTTAAGTACTTCAAGGTATAGAAATGAGTCGATACAATAATACAAAACGTGGATTTATGTTCCAGCGCTTTCTCTTTTTTTCTATTCTTAAAAAAGAAATAAAATTGCAGTATTCAACATATATGAAATAGAGAAAAAATTGAAATGATCTTCATCCACAGACACAATCAAATATTTTGCCTAAATATATGAGTTACTAATTCTCACTATTACAGTGATATTCTAGTATTCTAGTATTCTTTTACCAGTCTTCAGTGTCACATGATCCTTTATTATTATTATCATCATCATCATTATTGAAAACAGATTTAAAACACCCTAAAATAGTTGCTTTAAATTGATCAAAAGTGCTTATAATAACATATAATATTAACATTGTAACGTTACAAAAGATTTCTATTTCAGATAAACTTTCGATTCACCAAAGAAACCTGAAAAATTATGTTTTCAACATAATAATAATAATAATAATAATAATAATTTTGAGCAGCTACTCAGAATATATCAGAATAATTTCAGAAGGATTGTGTGAATGAAGTGACGATGCCAGAAATTCAGCTTTGAAATCACAGGAATAAATAATTATTTTTTTTAAATATTAAAATAAAAAACAGTTATTATTAAAAAATGTCCAAAATTTTACTGTTTTTGCTGTACTTTGGATCAAATAAATGCAGGCTTAATGAGCTAGACAATAGAAAAAAAAACATGAAAAATCTTACTGTTCAAACTTTTAACTGTGTATATCCTATTACAGCATTTGTTATTATTTTGAAATATCTTAGATTTTTATATTTTCAGTTTCATTTTAATTTTAGCTTTGTACTTTTACATTGTGCTTGTGTCATATTAAAATTATTTTATATATATTAAAATAATATAATATGAATATTTAATGCACTTTTACATTTAGATTTTATTTCATTTCGGTCTTATTTTAATTAATGAAAATTATTTGAAATCATTTTAGTCAACAGAAACAATAAAGTTATTATATGAAGTTATTCTCCTTATATTGTCATCTACTGTAATATGAGACACTGGTAATATTAAATACCCGCCAGCTACTGGTTAATACTAATCAACTTACCGGACAAAACAACTTCCACCAGGTCTCCCTCCTGGATGTCCGACACAGCCTTGACCAGCTGCAGGATGTTACTGCTGGTGGTGTCATGCTTGAAGAGGAGGATCTTGTCATAGATCCCATAAAAGCCGCATTCAGGAAACTGGACAAAAAAAAAAAAAAAAAAACAAAGAAAGAAAGAAAGAAAGAAAGAAATAATTAGCCTCATTAATAGCACATTTACACATATCACTTCGCAAATGTAATATTTCAGTTTGCTAATGTAATATTTTTCTTTTCCTGTTGTTAACAACCTTCACCACAATACAGCAGCTCATCACAACCACAACATCCTTCATAGATTTTTGGCTCATGGACAAACGTGGAGAATCAAACTTTGAGATAAGCCACTAAAAATTGGCGGTCATCATGTTAATGAAGAGCCATCTGCAAGGGTTTCTGATGGTGGCACTTTTGCAGGTGTACCCACCAGGGATCTCCTCTCTTATTTGTGCAAGTGTTGCACGTCAAGGTGGGGCGGGGGTGTTCTTTGCTTCTGCCAGCTGCATTTTGAAGATTTCCTGTTGTTGCAGAGAAGAGCTTTTAATTTTTGTACCTCTGCTGTGACGAGAGCCGCCGTAAGACTTCTGAGCGGATTTAGAGGTTTTATGTTGTTTGTGCAGTTTTAGGAGATCAAATTTTCCTTGAACTTTTGAAATTAGAAAGTTCAAAACAGTATGTAAACATAATGTAGGTTTCACAACCAGAACATACCTTATGCCTAAAAATAACCACTTATTGAAATGATGCTGAAAAATTGTTAGTTACGATTTTTTGCGACTTTCTAACGTCAGATCAATACACACGACAGCCCACATTTACGCCAAAATGCCTATTCAGTGTTCATAAACTCGGGTCGCTTAGTCAGTCATGGTGAAGTAATAATGAAGAAGTAGTATAGATATTATAATTCATAAACAAAAGAAGCATAGTCTTAGTTCAGTAAGTATATAACTAACAAAAACAAATATAGGACAATTTAGTTGAAGTTGTGTGAGAAACGAGATTCTGTCATCATTTACTTACACTCTTGTTGTTTCAAACTCGTATGACTTTCTTTTCTTCTTCAGTCCATACAATGAACATCAAAGGTTCCAATGTTGTTTGGACACAAGTTTGAAATGAAATTGATAACAGTAAATGATGACAGAACCTTCATTTTTGGGTCAACTGTATCTTTAACTGTGCTTCAAAATGTGTTTTGCTTTGTGTTATTGTGCGTTCAGGCTTTGCAAATAGGCTGGCATTGAAGAATTGGTTTTCTACAAACTTAAGTGAATCCAACAGAAATTCAATAGCCCATGAGTAAAACTTTGTATCTCATTTTATATCCAAAGAAAAAGTTTACATTGAGACTTTAAAGTTACATTAGCAAAAAAACAGCCAGTTTTTTTCTAAAGGTCAGAGATAGGGTGCAAAGGTCATGTAATATTACATTATCACAGTTTTTGCCCAACAAAACATTGACAAATATTAGTATCGGCCTTCAAGAGAAATAAAATGATCAAAACTATGCCATGATCTGTTTAAAAACTTTCAGTTATGTTCTAGGTGCATTCTTTAAACCATATGGCGATGTTATGAACCAACAAAATAATTGACATCCAATGCCTTTTGATCACCAGGCATGTAAAGCAGCAGAAGACGCAGAGGAGCAGCTTTGATGAAGATCTTACAGGGGGATTCCGATGCAGTGTCGCGCAGAACCTATTTGTGCTAATTAACATGAGAGCTGGTGTGGTGGATTTGGTTGGTTGCCTTTCATTTTGAGCTGACAGCTGTGACCGAACTGTGATATAAGCCTGAGAGCCAGTCAGGTGTGATACCCGAGCACTTCTGCATTACAGCCATCATCTGCCAATCATTGTAGAGCAAAATCCCACTTGGCACAGAGCAACCACCTGGCATGAGAAGATTAGCTACCTGAACAAGCCAACTTGGACCGAGTTTAAAATGAGAAAGCTGGGCACAGTCAAAGGTGCAGTGTTACATATAAGGGATGACAGAACAACAAGGATGAAAAAAGATATAGTCGCCCCATAACGCAGGTCAAAGGAGTGTGGGACGAAGGCTTGATAATGTCAGTCAAATGCATAGAGGCTTATCAGTGGAGCAGATCTCCTGAATACTTTATAATGTGCCATTCAACGCATGTCATACAACTCAGTGAGCTGGAAGCCATCACCACCAGTATACCGAACCTGACTCTTGCTGAAGGCCCCTCGTATTGTGTCAACGTGGGTGTGCGAGCGGCACTGGAGAAAGTCAGTGGGATTTTCCACTGCGGAACATGGAATCATGGCTGATATTAGCACACATATACCACACACAAAAAGGCATTCAAGTGTAAAGAATCCTGTAAATAAGTAAAACCGGGTTTAAGGTTCAACCAGAATGGTACGCTTGTCTTGGTTGGTGCAAGTCGGGGTGGAGTTTAGTGGGATTTTCCAAAGAACAAACTGATATGATGTCATTTTGAACAAAGTCACTTTGGTGCGAAGTAGGGGTGTCAAATTCAGTTCCTCTAGGTGCACACCTACAACCCTAATTAAACACACCTGAAACAAAGTAAGTACTTTGGACTTACTAGAAACTTCCAGGCAAATGAGATGGAGCTGGTTGGAGCTAAACTCTGCAGGACCCTGCTACTGGAGAGCTAATGTCCTGCAGACTTCAGTTCCAATCCTGCTTCAACACACCTGCCTGTAATTATCAAGTAACCGTTGAACACCTTGATTAGCTGGTTCAGGTGTGTTTGATTGGGGTTGGAGCTGAAATCTGCAGGATGGCAGCTCTCCATGAACAGGGTTGGAGACCCCTGGTTTAAAGTTCAAAACAGGTTGATGAAGCTGACTTTACATAGGTAGGCAAGTTTGGAACTAGAGAGCCGCTGATCTGAAGAGTTTAGCTCAAACCCTGAAAAAAAACTCACCTGCCTATAGCCTTAGAAATTCTGAAGATATTGGCTGTATCCGAAACTGCCCCCTATACCAGCCATTTTAGTGGTGTTCAAAACCATAGTGGACGTTCCCGAGTGCACACAATGCACTGCAAAAACGAGTGTACAACCGATGTACGCTCAACGGCTAGAGATAACCGATAATGTCGTGTGTTGAATCAATTGCTGCGTCCCGAATTCATTGACTCGTTTTCATTCACTCCCTCAAGTGAAATGTATGAGTGGACTAATGTAGAGAATACTGAATGAGGTTTGTAGGAGGCGATTTTGGATACAGCCATTGATTAGTTTGTTTGGGTGTATTTAATTAGGGTTGGAGCTAAACTCTGCAGGACACTGGCTCTCTAGAACCTAACTTGCCAACCTTCTGTGATGTGTAAACGCCCCAGCATACTTTAAGTTAAACTGAAGAATGAACAGGTATGACGTAATTTCGAACAAAATCAAGCCAAAATGTTTTGGGAGTTGAAAACAGTTTACCATAGCAAATTTTCCAGAAAAGTTCACTCAGGCTGGTAAACACTTTCGAATTACCTTTGGCCCATGATGGTTACATAATAGGTCAATTTGGCTCCATGCATGATTTTCTCCAATACATTTCTTCCGTTCAGTCCATTTAAGTGAGACGCAAGTAAAAATGTGAACACTGGAAATTTGCTTCACGGTAGAAATGAAAGTTGTAATTCTAATTGCAAGCAACACAGAGACTTTTTTCATGTTTAATATTCAAAAGCTGCTTGTTTGAAAGGGAATATTAAGACCTGGATATTAAGACTTGCATGGCTTAATATAACATAAATTATGTCTCTTACTAAATTGTTTGTCATGTCAAATGGTTGCACTCAGTGCACGAATGGCACTACCTACTGCTATTTTCACCGCAACACAACTCAGAAAATAATATGCTAATTCAGTGCTACATTGGGAGGCTTTTGGTTGTAATTTTTAGTTGAACGGCAACAAGAGAAGTGATGTAAGTCCTCACTGCTTTCTTATCGATAAAAAGAGGAGAAAAAAATAGAAAAATGCCTGGGGATGAATAAAACTTAGTAAAGACCTGCGTCTTTGTTCTCTCCACTTTAGCCCTGATGCCTTTGAGGCTTTTACTAGACCAGAGTTACTGAAAGAGTCATTTACAGCAGAGACAAGAAATGCTAGATGCCATCCTGGCAGGATTTAAACATTTTAGTAGCTATGATCAACATTTAAGTGTTTTATTTTCCTGATTTTAATATTCCGAGTTGTGTTGCAGTAAAATAGCAACAGGTAGTCTCAGTAGCTTGCGGAGTGCAACAATTTCATGTCATTGAAATAATGGTTATATATAAAATAATGGAAATTTCATGGGGTTTTCTACAACATATTTGTGTACTGATAAATGACGCGACTTGACCTGGAGTTCCAGATTGAGTATATATGCTTTAATGAAGGATGCACAGTCCAGAAAGGGGTTATGTTGATGCTCTGATACGAGCATGGGAAATCATTTACAGAGCAAATGTGAGAACACAAAACCCAGACACGACATCAGAGAGCTTCAAAGCTCCCCCCAGTTGCGGAAGACAGGAAGAGACAAACTGAGACAAAAGGAAACAGAAAGAATATAGAGAATCACTACACCCCATACCCTAAACAACACCTTTCCACCCAGTTCCTGTTATTCCCACTGCCAGAACCGCCTAAGGATTCCCATGTGTTCCTTTCAGAGCACATGTGGCTAACCTCCACCTCATCCAAAGGAAGAGACGGACCCTGGTCCCTGCCTTCCGCTCTAAATACTCCCTCCCTCTCCCTGAAGCTTCCACAAGAAAGTCAACAACCCTCCATCTTGTCTATTTCCAGAGGCTTGTGCTGCTGCCAAAGATTATAGTCCACACCCGGCCTGCTACCGCAACTTCTAACCAACCTCCAAACATACTTGACAGCAGCAGGCGGCCTCAAGCGAAAACAGTCACACAGTGGCTTGAGGCGCTTGCTAAACTGGGCCAAGTCTGTTCAGAATCTGTTGGCAATTAATGGAGCTGCTTTAATGGCTTATGAGTCAAACGATTATTTCTCTCCCATTATATTACTATATTATAAAACGTTTTCTACCACACAGTCTCAGAAAGGCCCTAGCTTGTTCAACGACTGCATTATGGATATTTTATGCATATTTTACAAACATGGCAAGCCCTGATCTGAATGAATGACAGAAATAACTAGTTACTGTATTTGCTAATTACTGTTTTTGTACACTCTCTGAACAAAAAAGTACAAAAGCTGACACTGGGTCAGTACCCTTTCAAAAGGTACACCTTTTTATCTTATTTACCCCTAAAGGGTGCATGAAATTAGTGCTGTCAAATCAATTAATCACATCCAAAATAAAAGTTTGTGTTTACATATGTATCTGTACATTTTTATAAGGCTGAGATGTATAGGTTTCTAGTATCAGTACCAGTACTTCTGATTGGGCTGAGGGTGGGATTTTAGTGAGTTTGAAGCAAAAGTATTTGATGGACGTCTAAGAAGTGTCGAGAGCATTCATTCAGAAATATTTCATTTTTGACAAAGATAGCTCTTAGGGGATTTTGCATCTGAACTCTTCATATATACATATAAATATACATAGCACACACAAAACAAGTCATAAGGGTCAATTTTTAGAAACTGAGATGTATACATCATCTGAAGGTTAAATAAATACGCTTGCCATTGATGTATGGTTTGTTAGGATAAGACTATATTTGGTAAAGATACAAGATTTGAAAATCTGAGGGTGCAAAAATTGTAATATTGAGATAATCGCCTTTGAAGTTTTAAGTTAAAGATATATTTACGGTAGGAAATGTACAAATTTCTTAATGGAACATGATCTTTACTTAAAAGAAAAGAAAAAAAAATTAATTTTGACCCACCCATGCTACTTATGACTGGTTTTGTGGTCCAGGGTCACATATATTATGTAACAAACTTTTATTTTGGATGCGATTAATCACACTTAATCGATTTGACAGCACTATAAGCACCTTAACGTTTCATATTAGTACCTAAACGATCCAAATTCGTATCTTTTAAAAAGGTACCATACCAATGACAGCTCTTGTACCATTTTTCTAGATTATAAATTCTACACATTTCTGCGTACATCACATGGATTTTATGCGGATCACTAATAACCGGATTCACTGGAATGGAAAATGGATTTTAGCTGTGCTGTCAACAAAACATTGAGTACTCTGGAATTGGTGAATAAAAAGAGCAGCCATAGGCCTATTGCATTTAAACTCAACTCATTTAAATAAACTGGGACAAAAATGACAGCAAAACAATCAAATTTCCTGACAAATAATCTAACAAATGGAAAACAGCATGTTAAATAAACAAAAGAGGTTTGCCCATGTCATATAAACAAACCACGCTCATTCGAAAACCATGTCTGAGGCAGCATTGCTGCAAATTGATATTTATATATCAAACAACATTTTCAATGTCACATAATAAATGAAGTATGTACTTTTCTGGGCTAAAACAAGACACTGGAATATAAGATGAGTCACTCAATTGCCTGCGTATGTGCTTGTTTTATTTGTCATTTAAACTGGTAAAAGTTTTTCCAGACATTTTACAGTAAATCAACCGTAGACCAAACTGTCGGCCACAAATCGCTCGGCTACATATGTATCCTCAATTGTTCCTATGCATGTTTGCACAGCGGCACAAACAATAGACGCTGGTGCAATCATATCTGCCATTCCCTGGGCTTTGCTTGGAGACAGCGCAGGGTTTCTAAGGGTGCTTTGTGTTGACTAGGATCGTGTTTCTCGCATGGTCTCAGGCGGCTGCACCCATTATGACTCTGATGAATTATGGAAACCATTGCCCCCTTCTCTTCTCTTCTCTTCTCTTCTCTTCTCCAACAAAGTGGCAGTCTACACAAACACCTTTCACAACATCCGTCAGGACTTTGACCCCGTCTTGTCTCATCAGACATGAGTACGCTGACATAAAAACCACATGCTATAAATAGCCGATGCCCTGCTTTACATGTAATATTGGAAATCTCTGGATTGACTGAAAGCAATAAAGATGAGTGACATTTATTTGCACTTCCAAGTGTGACATGTATTTTCCCTCCTCGTGTTACATATTAAGTGTCAATAAAGGGTGATCCCCAGTGCACTCCAGGGATTTAGACTGATCTGGCAACAGCTTCTTTTAATAAAAAGCTAGTATCAAATAAACTGCACAGCTGATCTCCCAATACAACCAGCTTTTTTTTCAGTAGCTCAGACTGTAAAGCAGATATAGAAGCTGTAATTCTTACACAGTTTTTGTCTTATTATAAAAATGTTGAATAAAACAAATGAAATACATTTTATATAATTTATATATACATTTCTATATACATAAATTATTTGATTGTCAACATGTTTTCTTCTCTGTTGAGAGAAAGAACATGTTGGAACATGTTGGACACTAATAATAATAAAAATATCTGTCTATATGGACACACACTCACATATCCATGTAGCACATTCATTTGCAAACCCCTTTAAACCACTTTGTGGCTTCATTCTGTGATATGATATTCGTCACGTGACCACGACCATGGTTTGTCGATGTGAACACAGTTTGGCCACAGCAGTTGAAGAATGAATGATTGCAACACCATGACCCATTTCAGTCTGTGATTATTCCCACACGTCAAGGCCTCGTTCTTACCAAACAAACTCCTTAATAATGGAACAAGAAGTCACTTTTTCCTTAGATTGCCCTTTGTGTGCTGTCTAAACATCAACTAATTGTAATGGAAATGCCCATTGCTCCAATTTAGGACTCAAAGACCTGCTTTATAGTGGTAAGAGACAGTGTACAACCAGAGAGATACTTTCAGGATTGCAGTGGCAATGTAAAAATATACTATTTTGGCATTTTATTTATTTTTAACATTTGTGTTAAAAATAATTCACATCAGCCTATACAAAGATCTGACTTTTTCTTGTCCATTTTAAGTTTTTAAATAATGTTTTTTAAATAATATATATATATATATATATATATATATATATATATTATAATATGTACAATAATATAAAATGTGTGTGTGTGTAGCCAGGGGTGAAAACTTTTTGAATTTGAAGATCAGGGTAAAAATCTTTATTATGTTCAAAAGTTTTCACCCCCGGCTCTTAGTGCATTGCGTTTCCTTTTGAAGCATCAGAGTGTTTGAGCCTTCTGTAATAGTTGCATATGAGTCCCACAGTTGCCCTCAGTGTTAAAAAAATGGATCTCAAAATCATAGTCATTTTTGGAAAAGGTTCAATACACAAAAATGTTGAAAAAGCAAAGAATGTGTGGGACCTGAAGGATTTTCTGAAGAACAGCAGGCAGTTTAGCTGTTCAGGACAAACAAGGGACTCATGAACAACTATCACTGAACAAAAAAGCAAACAAGCTGTGAATCATTCAGGAAGGAACAGAGTATGAAGCGTCAAAGGAATGTTAAATTTAAAAAATGCAACTATTATTTTCTCTTGTGGACTATAACATCTTTTATGTAATATATCTAATTCAGGTCAGTACTAAAAAAAAAAAAAAAAGACCTGTTAATCTCTGGGAGCGTAACCCCAATGTTGAGCAGTTCTGCATCGCAGCAAGTGAAAGAAAAGGTGTGGCTGTGTAAAAAAAAACTACAGGGTCACCAAACTGTGTGACAGCATGAGAATCTGCCTCGAAAATAGCAACAGAGAAGACCGAAACCAGAACTAATAGATGCAAGTTCCGCTTTTCATCATCACCACCATTTCCTTTCATCTAGTATTTACAATACACGCAAAGAGTTAATGTGGCTTTTTTATGCCCAGCACTGCTGCTTTATTTAAAAACTTTTCACACAGTTCTAAATACAACATTGAAGTCGAATGTGAAACCTGCCTTTTCTTGTACATCAAGCTCACGGAGGCATTACAGCCAATAAAACTATATAAAACAAGATGCTTTTCTTTGATAGTGCGGTTTGAATTTATCTAGAGCAGATAGATAACTGTACTTTGAACGTGAACCTTAAATACCATAAGATGATTCAATGGAAGTTATTAAATCTGTTACGAAATGTTATGAAACTCTTTTTCCAATACTATCTTTCAATCTATCAATGAACAAAAACACTGCTTCACAAAACACAAGGCCAGAACATGGTGTTACACAGACGTCATTGATCAGTTGCAACATAGACTGAACCACTAAATCACGCCAGAAGCTAGGAGTGCTTATATGACCTACTCAGATGGCAATATAATTGCTAAAGATACTATTTGCACAGTAATTACTACTACAGTCGAACAATATAAGGCAAATAAACAAGCCATGCAGATGACATCATACGTAACCAGATTTAGTGATATTCGGGGGTATTCTGATATTCAGTAAGTGACATTTAGGGTGAAATTTATCAGCTTGTCTTTACTGTCAATTGTACTGTATATAAATTTGCCTCCAAGTGCATCTGAAATTCACACCACAGAGTCAGGCATCCGTTATTAAGACTTGCCACGCATTCTAGTCAGGAAACGACACAGAAGTAGTTTAAAACAGAGGTTACAGAGGTTCAAGCTCAAAGACATATGAAATATGAAAAAGAAAGTACATGTTATTTATCAAGCCTGTAACCGCCTAAATGAATGAATCAAAAAATGCATTTTTGGCAAATCCAGGTAATTTACCATAGAGATATGGTATTTTTTTAACGTTCATCATAAAGCCAGTTGTGGCCCGATCTTCCTAAACCTTTGCATGCTTGTTTAAAATCACTTGTCGCATGTGCTCACCAGGTTTTCATTATAGACTTTTGAGTAAATTTGGACAGGCCCCTTTTCTAACCCTTTAACTGCCATTAACAGCCTTCTTGAATAGCTAATGGCAGTTAAAGGGCTAAACAACCATGTTATAGCTTCCCAATGGGAAAATTCAACTTTATTAGAGTCCAGAGATCTGTGCTGCAGTGTTTTTTTCCAGATCGAGCGAAAAACCTAGGACTAGTTTGCAAAAGTAGTTTTTTTTACAACTTCTCAATCATTTAACAAACGGTTTGATTGACAGCAGTGGTTTATGAGCAGTGTTTATTCATATCAAACATTTCAGCGAAATGTTACAACTTACGGATTACATTATAGTCTCGGTGCTCACAGCGTCCAAAACATAAATCATTTTCATATTCATTTATTCATATTTTCAATGTCTGGCTATCTGGAGTTAAATGGTAGAATTATAATTTTTTGGCAGTATTATATCAGTTTGGCGAAGATATCTTATTCCGTTCAAAAGTTATAGCCATTTCATTAAAGGCAGCCCTGCATCTTTCCAACATTTTGTTGAAAGTTCAACTTTTTTTTTTTTTTTTTGATAATTATTGATATTTACTCTCTAGATAATCTTCCTGCACTGGTTTGGTTCCAATCAAGGCAAAAAACCTAGAACTAGTTTGCAAAAAAAAATGCAAATTTTTGCCCAGGTATGCATTTTGTCCGGTGTGAGCCAGTGATTGCAATGATATAAAACACTTGAGCCAACGATGAATGGTTTATGAGTGATTTTGTCAGGCAATTATACACAATTTATACACGGCATCACAACTAAATGCTTATGTTACATAAAACGAACCATGAACGTGCACTGAAGACATGAAGGAATTGTCAAAGCAAGCCGTTTTTTTTTTTTTTTTATGTACACAAATATTCTTGTAGCTTCATAACATTACTGTTAAACCACTGATGTCACATGGACTATTTTAACAATGTCTTTACTAACTTTCTGGACCTTGAACATATCAATTGTGTTGTGTCTATGCAGGGTCAGAAAGCTCTTGGATTTAAAAAAAATACCTTAATTTGCGTTCTGAAAATAAACAAAGGTCTTGCGAGTTTGGAACGGCATGAGGGTGAGTAATTAATGACACAATTTAAAATGTTTTGGGTGAACTATGTCATTAACACACAAAAATTTGGAAAATTAACCTGCGATTAAGAAACATTACACTCATTACTTAAAAAATAAATAAATAAATAAATCCACAATAAGTACTCTTCTTAGAAATATACTAAAGCTTGCTTCTTTTTCACAAGGGTATGTATCATGCAAAAGCAGATTATTGTGTAAAGTGCCAGTAGGGCTTAAATGAATATTAAGAACAATGCTTGATTGTTTGCAACATACTGGTTTTGTTTCCAATGAATACAGTTTATACACTTACCATTTCACAAAGATAACCCTTTCCAAACCAGTTCTCTCACAAGCATTTGTTCCATTGTGACCTTATGAAGTTAACTGAATGACACAGACTGGACTGTGGCTGCTTGATGTTTGTAGGAACTGGAGGTCAGGCATGCAAATGTTTTAACAATGCCTCAAACATCACTCGGAAGAGACATAGTAAAAAGGCTCCTCTTTAAAATAACAAGAATAACGTACAATGTAATAATGTTTGAGACAACACCCTTGGCTGCAACTTCTTAAGCCTTCCACCGTCATCATCTTTAAAAAAAAGTCTTCTGTTACTAGCTAAAACAGCTAAAACAAAAACTTCCCAGGGATTTTGGCAGATATTGACGTGAAATGAAACGCTGCCATGGCAATTGCGGCGTAAAGACGTCAACGCACTACACTCATTAGCAGCCAACAACCGCTTGGCTCAGCGCGGGAATTTTACCGGCTATTGTGTTTGTGCGTGATGGAACAAATGCTTTTAGCGAGATAGGTTATTTTTAGGTCGCGTGATGTCACAGGACCTGCAAGCTGAGAAACATATCCAAAATGCCACGTTTTTTTTTTTTTTGCGCAGAGGCACGGCTCAACAACAACCTGAGTGACAAGAGTGAATGAGAATTCCCCGTCGCAAGAGATGACGCAATAAACGGGTGATGTCAGCAGCTGATTCACAACAACAAACACAGCACTGAGGTCAGTTGGAGCACAATACGATAAAAGACTCTATTCTCCTGAGCTTGGCTCTGTTAGGCTAACTCTTTTCTTCTACTCCTCCACCCTGTTCCACTTGTGCAACAGATAGACCCCTATAGCTGTAGAGTACACTTTTAAGGACTAAGTACAATTTTAAAAACTGTACTTGACTATTAACTGTAGTGTTATACAATATTACATCAAGCTAATATATTTTAAATGTACTAAATTGCACCTTCATTATTAAAAAAGTTTATTTTAGTTTAGTCAGTATATATGGCACACTTTGACCATATTTCAAAGACAATAGAAGAAAAAAACCTTCATGTCTCACACATTCTTTGTTTTTTCAGCATTTTTGTGTATTTGAACACTTTCCAACCAATGAATGTATGATTTTGAGATCCATCTTTTCACACTGAGGACAACTGAGGGACTCATGCAACTATTACAGAAGGTTCAAACATTCACTGATGCTCCAGAAGGGAAAATTATGCATTAAGAGCCAGGGGTGTAAACTTTTGAACAGAATGAAGATTTTTCTTATTTTGCCTTTTATTTTCATTTATTACTGCCCTTCAGAAGCTATAGAAGATATGTACATGTTTCCCAGAAAACAAAATAAGTTACAATTACCCTGATCCTTAAATTTCAAAAGTTTTCACCCCCGGCTCTTAATGCATCTTTTTTCTTTCCAGAGCATCAGTTCTGTAATAGACTAATGAGTCCGTCAGTTGTCCTCAGTGTGAAAAGATGGATCTCAAAATCATATAGTCACTGCTGGAAAAGTTCAAATACACAAAAATGCTGGGAAACCAAAGAATTTGTAGGACAGGAAGGATTTTTCTGAAGAACAGCGGGCAGTTTAACTGTTCTTAGTTTAACTGACAAACAAGGAATTCATGAACAACTATCACTAATCAAAAAAAACAAAACAAAACAAAACAAAACAAAAAAAAAAGCTGTGGATCATTATGAAACAACACAGTATTAAAAATCTTTTTTATAAAGATATAAAGATTTTCATAAATTATTTTCTCTTGTGGACTATATGTAAACGTCTTTTATCTGAAATATCTTATTCAGGTCAGTACTAAATAAAAAAAATAACATGCCAGTATATTCTTTTAAAATGTATTACATATATAGTACATAATAGTACATTGTCTCACAAAGAAGCAAAAGCAATTAAAAGACAGCATAAATCAAAATTTTGTGGCTTTTAGTTCAGCTATAAGCCAATTTAGCTTTATTAGCAATAAGCTATATGCTGGTTCACTCAAAAAAAAAAAAACATAAAACAAACATAGTAGATATATGCAAAACATATTTATGCCTTACAAATATAAAAAATAGGCTTTGTAGAACTAAAAATAATATCTAATAATCTCTTTAATGTGCAATGGACTATAGCATGTAGCAAATGATGGACTGTAAGCTAAAGGCTATTAGCTATTAAAAAATAAATAAATAAATAAATAAATAAATAAATCCCTTCAATAAGTGCTGCCCCAACATTTTTTAAAAAGGAAATACATTAAGACAGGAGAGAAATTTGTGTTTCATTGGATCTTCATTCTTATAAACTCAAGTGAAGAAAAAGGGGCAAAGCAGCAACAACAGGCCATGGATCACTAAGTGTGTAAACTCCTGTGATGTTTATGTAGAATATCAGGGTTAAGAGCCTGACTTCCTGTTTGTGTTCTCACAAGTTCAAGAGGGCAAGGATGGAAAGTTGGTGGAGGTACTAAGTCAACTATTTTCTTTGTTTAATGTTCTTGCGTCAGCCCCATGCAATCATATTGTATATGCGGCGTAAGACAACTTTCCCTTTAGTCACGAGTAGATAACGCAGATATAATAACAAAGGTGAACATCTGTGTCATGGAAAAGGGTGTAAAACTCAAATTTACATTCCACACATGGCTAGAGCCCTTACATACAGCATGACAGCCTGCGGGACTGGTGCAAATACCAATGATACTTTCATACAAACAGTGCTTTCACATTTCTGTCATAGCATTAGAAATTCATCTATGTTGGTTTTAATTTTAATTTAATTGAAATTTTTACTCACATGAGCAACACAGCTAAATTAAACCAAACTGTTTATGTAGACCAAAGTGAACCCTATATTCCAGCTTAAATGAAACTATATCTATAGCATCTGTGGCATGCTGTCAATCACCACAGATATTATTTTGACTTGTCTCGGTTTGTGAAAAAAATAACAAAAAACTTTGTTGACACAAAGCATTTACTGCGGATGTCTAAGTGGGAGTTGTATACTGGAAAACTGTTAAAAATATACATTCACCACACAGTTTATACAAGCCAAATTTAATGTGATTCAATGTGAGTCACTTACCAATCCAGTCCACAGATCTGTCAAAAATGATCTCGTGGCTATATAAACCAGTAAGCCCGGTATTTTTTTTTTTTTTTTTTTTTTGTGTGAAAGAATTTCAAGAAGAGACATAAATATGTTTTAATGATCTCTGCAGCGCTTTTCCATGGAACAATTCCACTTACAGGAAATTATGCTCTGAATGAATAACCACTTATCAAGATAAGCAAAAAGACAATTCTGAGAAAATATATCACATTAAGCTTAGAAAAAGGAATGAAAGCTCCTTAAAAATATACAAGGCAGATTTTTTTTGCTTTTAAACCTTTCTACACTTATGTTTTAAAACTACTACAAAGTTCCACATTTAAAGGGTTACTCCACCCCAAAATGAAACTTTTGTCATTAATCACTTACCCCCATGTTGTTCCAAACCCGTGAAAGCTTTGTTCGCCTTCGGAACACAATTTAAGATATTTTGGATGAAAACCGGGAGCTTCGTGGCTGTCCCATTGACTCCCAAGTAAATAACACCGTCAAGGCCCAGAAAAGTATGAAAGACGTTGTCAAAATAGTCCATCTGCCATCAGTGGTTCAACCATAATTTTACGAAGCTATGAGAATACTTTTTGTATGCAAAAAAACAAAAATAATGACTTTTTTAACAATTCTTCTCCTCCGCATCAAGCCATTTTGGAGAGTATCCACCGGATGCAAACAGTGTACGCTGTTCTCTGTCAGCCGCAGCACACAGATATATTTTCTACATTTATTTATGTTTTGATTGGAATGCAAACAGCGTATCCACATGACGCAGCTGACAGAGAACAATGCATGATTTTTTCAGACGATTTTTTAATAAAGTCATTTTTTTTTCTTTGCGTAAAAAAAGTTATTCCAGTAGCTTTGTAAAATTATGGTTGAACCACTGATGGCAGATGGACTATTTTGACTACGTCTTTTATACTTTTCTGGGCCTTGACAGTGTTATTCACTTGGCAGTCAACAGGATAGCCACAAAGCTCTCGGTTTTAAATTGTGTTCCGAAGACGAACAAAGCTTTTACGGGTTTGGAACGTAATGTGGGTAAAGTGACAAATGACAAAATGTTCATTTTTTGAGTGGAGTCACACTTTAATTCATTGTGATTGCTGTTTCTTTATAAATATTCATGAAATTTTCCTGAATTTTTTGAGTGGAAACTGTATTTATATCACACTTTGTTCCATGTCAATACAATCAGCTGATAAACTTAGTGTGTTTTTGTAACTGAGGGACGAGTCAAACTACATAACAAATACTGTCAACAGAGGTTGAATATTAAGTACAGTCACCAATTTTGTTGCATTAACATTTAGAAAGAGAATTTGAAGCCAGACATCTTTTCTAATGCACAGCAACAACAACAAAAAAAACAACAGCGCCTGAAAGTGCGACCAGAGCTGCCACCTTCTGAACTCAACATGTTGGTTTAGATGCAAAAATCACACACACTGCAGACATACACACACATACACACAGTGATTTCATTAAGCCCACAAACTTCTGTGCACTGCCCGGGGCTGAGGCAAGAGCTTGGAAAACAAAGCAGCCTTTTTTTTATTCAAGCGAGCGGTAACACGAGAGGCATGGCTGGCAAGCGAAGGGGAGAAGAGGGCGGAGGGGACTCAGCCAGGGGACTAAATGGAGTTTGTGCTCCACAGTGCTGAAATGGGCTTTTGTGGCCCAGGCGTCAGGATGATAAAGCAGGTAAGCCAATAGGAATGTCACATTGATCCCCAGAGCCCCCAACCATAGACAGGAGCCCATTACTTTAAACAGAATAATAGAAATGAATGGAAATGGAAGAAAGGATAAGAATTGTAAGGAATTTAACAGTTGTACGATTCTAGTTATTAAACAATTCCGTTAAGGGAGTTGAATCGTAGACTGATTCCCTAAGAGCTTTTCTATAAATTCATAAGATTCTTTCAGTACTTTTGAAGGAGTTCAATAAAAAGAATCAGTTCATAACTGAGACGAAATCATATTTGAAAGACTCTTGTTGTGCTAGTACAATAAGAGTCTGTGATAGTATCAGTTGCTAATACTATGGTACTTTGATAGCCCTTTTGAAAATCTTCAAAGTCCCTCAGTTGTCCTTAATGTGAAAAGATGGATCTCAAAATCATACAGTCAATGTTGGAAAGGGTTCAAATACACAAAAATGCTGGAAACCCAAAGAATTTGTGGGACCTGAAGGATTTTTCTGAAGAACAGCAGTTAAACTGTTCAAGACAAACAACTATCACTAAACAAAAAAGCACAGCTGTGGATCATTCAAGCAACAACACATTTATTAACATAGAATCAAGGGAATGTAAACTTTTGAACAGGGTCATTTTTACAAATTAAACTATTATTTTCTCTTGTGGACTATATGTAAACATATATGTGAAATATCTTATTTTTACTAAATGCCAGTACTAAATGAACAATAACATACATTTTGTATGATCCCTCTTATTTTGCAGGGTTTGTACAAGCTGCTTAAAGTACTTTAAGTACTTGAATTTGACTTTTTGAAATATAAGGCCTGGAAAATCTTTAAAAAAAGTAGCAACATTCCTGAAGAGGTATTCGAAAAGTGCTTGAATTATTGAAATGCAATGTATCTATGAAATATGTGTTTCATTTTGTCAATAAGCACATATATTTTAACGCAATTCAAAAGACATCATACTTTTTTCCGCTTAATTCAGTTAATGTCATAAAACTAGCAAGCTAAGTCAGTAGTAGTTCTGACAGTGTCTTGTAAATATGGCTGAAGACTCGAAAAGAGTAACAGATGAACCAAATCACTTAAGTGTGTCATTTACGCTGGAACCGCTTCGAATGATTAAAACTTGTGAGTTCGATCATTAATTTAAACTGATTTACTAGCAAAAACTAGATCCAAAAAAAAAAAAAAAAGCCAATCATTTTCGAATTTCGTCAATACTTTTAATGCTTTTAAAAAGCATGTATAGTTAGAGGTGAAACTGAGCTTCTCAAAAATTTGAATCAGTTAAACCACTGCATTGCAAAATGATTCACTGTTTCGAAGTGCTCCAAACAGAAAGCATATCGTGAATCATTTGATTCAGATCAGACATTTGGACTGGGTTTGTGAATCTTTTGCTTCAGATCAGAACTTCAGAGTGCAGAATGTGAATCATTTGATTTAAATCAGGATTTTGGAGCAGGTTCGTGAAACTTTTGCTTCAGATTGGACTGTGGGTAACAAATCATTTAAATCAGGTCGGACTTCGGAGTGGGTTCATAAGTCATTCCACAAATAAATGATTTGCAATCCGCACTACGAGTCCTGATTTGAAATGATGGTTTGTGAAGAATCATTTGATTTAGATTTGGATTTTGGAGCAGGTTCCTGAATCATTTGCTTCAGATCGGAACTTCAGAGCTAGGATCGCAAATCATTTGATTTAGATCTGAACTTCAGAGCAGGTTTGTGAATATTTAGCTTTAGATCGGAACTTCGGAGCGTGAGCGTGAATCATTTGATTTAGATCAGGATTTGAGAGGGTTTGTGAATCTTTGGCTTCAGATCGGAACTTTGGAGTGAAGAACACAAATCATTTGATTTACAACAAGATTTCAGAGCAGGTTCACAGATCGGGACTTTGCGTAACGTTTAATTAGTATTTTTTTATTTATCTTTTTATCTTTTTTTAGAATAAGACATTGCTTGATGAGATCTCTGATTGAAGTCCTTGAAAATCAAAAAAGGTAGTGCTGGAGAAGTCCATGAAAGTCCTGGAATTTCATTTTACAGTATCT
This sequence comes from Cirrhinus molitorella, assembly GCA_033026305.1. Classification (NCBI taxonomy): domain Eukaryota; kingdom Metazoa; phylum Chordata; class Actinopteri; order Cypriniformes; family Cyprinidae; genus Cirrhinus; species Cirrhinus molitorella. The sequence continues at coordinate 21,257,016 of CM065134.1, forward strand.
GTTTTTTTTTGTTTTTTGTTTTTTTAAATAATTAACATTTTGCAGATTCAGAAAGGGGGATGTAAACTTTTCACTTCAACTGTGACATTAACTATATTTTAGTTTTACCATAAAGATATACTTAAATAAATCTTAAGTGGGTAACAAGAAGCAATTTAGCTAGTTGCATGTAATAGAAATTAAACTATGGTACATTTTTTATGTTAATATGTATCTGGAAAAATTACATTCAGTTTACATTTAAATAAAAAAACTGTCATTAGTTTCTCAACCGTGAGACCTTTGTTTATCTTCAGAACACAAATTAAGAGATTTCTGATTAAATCCGAAAGCTTTTTGACCCTGCATAGACAGCAATGCAACTGACACGTTCAAAACCCAAAAATGTAGTAAGAACAAAAATATCATTAAGAATATCTTAATTTGTATTCAGAAGATGAACAAAGGTCTTACTGGTTTATAACAACATGAAGGTGAGTAATTTTTGGGTGCACTATCCCATTAAAGTAATTGTAATGTTGATGTTTTCTTAAAAGTGTGTTAAAAATCTACTCTTCTATTACTATTCCTTTTCTATTACTGGTGTACTGAATGATTACCATATTGTACTAAAGCAGTAAAGGGTTAAAGACAGTAACAGAGCACTCAGCATTTAAAAAGCACACACGTAAATGCTCGTCTGCCAGCGTGACTGGAACCAGACTTCTCTCCTCACCCTGAGATCATGTGTTTACCCACTGTGGTAACCCACCCATTTAACTTTCTGCAGCAAACCGGCTTGGAAACGCACAACACAAAACCTCCGTTCTTACGCCTAGCACATGCAGACACAAACACACTGCTCCACCTTCCCCAAATTCGCATGCACACTCCACCCACGCCTAACGTTCACACCGTCCTACATTACAGTCGATCCAAGCACATGCGAGTCTGACACCTCGTTCCACTCGTTTATGCTCTTTTCATGACCGAGTTAAGCTGCTTTGATTTGTATTACCATACAAAATCGCCATTCTTCCAAAGAAACCAATTACAAACCACGGTTGGTCTGAAAAGAATATAATCCTAATGGGATTAATTACATACCGATTTACTCGCAGCATGGCTTTAAACAACACGTTTCAAAAGCAAAAGGTGTGCCAGCTGCAGAATTAAAGCCTTACAAACAGCAGTGTTCGTCTGTATATGTGCTAAACCGAGGGAATATCCAACTAGCTAAGTGTAGTTATTTAGAAATCAAAAACAGAGACTAAATATGTTGTTACACTGTCAAGAATATCTATCACACCACCTACTACAGGCTAGTCATATTCTGGCAACCCACCACAACACCCTAGTATGGCTATTTTTGCACAGGCAAGCATAATTTCAGTAAAATTCCAGTTGTTACTACTTCATAAATTAATGTTAGCACAGTTTTATTGCAGTAACAATCAATGTTAACTATGGTATTTTGGTGGAAACTGTGGTCCTGTGGGTAAGCCAAACTGCCCCAGAAAACAAAAACCATCTGTGACCTCATATTTGGGCACCCAACATGGTAAAAGAGTAATTTGGGCACACCCCCGACATAAAACAACAATTAGATTTTATCCCTATCTTGTTTGTTTTCTATTTTTGAGCTGACCAAGGAAAGATAATATGTGACCCTGGACCACAAAACCAGTCATAAGGGTCAATTTTTTTAAAGTTTGAAATTCTAAATGTTGAGAAAATCACTTTAAAAGTTGTCCAAATGAAGTTCTTAGTTATCACAAAATAAGTATTGATATATTTTTGCTAGGAAATGTACAAAAGATCTTCATAGAACGTGATCTTTACTTAAAGGAACACTCCACTTTTTTGAAAGTAGGCTCATTTTCCAACTCCCCTAGAGTTAAACAGATGAGTTTTACTGTTTTTAAATCCATTCAGCCAATCTCCGGGTCTGCCGGTAGCACTTTTAACATAGCTAGCATAAATCATTGAATCAGTTTAGACCATTAGCATCTCGTTCAAAAATGACCAAATATTTTCAATATTTTTCCTATTTAAAACTTGACTCTTCTGTAGTTACATTGCGTACTAAAACCAACAGAAAATGAAAATTTGCGATTTTCTTACCCAGCTAGGTAACTTCCAATGTGTACGGCAGCAAAGTTCCTTGATTATTACACCAGAATGAAAGTATAGTTCCTATCCATATCAGCTTGGAAAATCGCAACTTTTCATTTTCTGTCGGTCTTTGTACACGATGTAACTACAGAAGAGTCGTTTTAAATAGGAAAATATCGAAAACCTTTGGTCATTTTTGAACAAGATGCTTATGGTCTAATCTAATTCAGTGATTTATGCTAAGCAATGCTAAAAGTGCTAGCGGCAGACCCGGAGGTCGACTGAATGGATTCAAAAATGGTAAAACTCCTCTGTTTAACTGTAGAGGAGTTGGAAAATGAGCCTATTTTCAAAAAAGTGCAGTGTTCCTTTGATATCCTAATGATTTTTGGCATAAAATAAACATCTATAATTTGTTACAAATATACCCTGCTTTTGTGGTCCAGAGTCACATATGTCACAGAGTCTAGGCATTATAAAATAATTATTCACATTATTAATGTGCTATTACATGCTACAATATGCTAATATCATGATACTTTGACATACACCAGTTGAATAACTGCCATCTTCATTATACACAACAATATTTACACAGTTCACTCAAAATATGGAAGTACCTTTTTTGCTGTGGTTGTTTTGTCAAGGTTCGCATTATACACCATACGCATATTCCATAGCCTAAACTTAGACAGCTATAAATCATAGCACAAGTAAAGGATAAGGATATTGGATTTCATAACAGCCTATATGATGGAGAAAACTCCAAAAGAAGTGTAAATGTGTACGCCAGAAAATCCTGTCTGAGGTAAGCGATCTGCCGCTGGCGCTGTACTGTACCACTGAGTAACCCATTATATTTGACACCTGGAAATGTGTTTTTGTTAGGTGCTGAATTGAAGTGTCACATGCAAGAAAAATCTATTTCACGTCAAATAATCTTGTAATTAGGGGTTAGTACATTTGCCACATCATATGTTATTTTTTCTTAGTAATTAAAGTGATTTTTATATTTTTAATTATCATTTGTTGCATACTACTGTATCAATAAATTAATAATAGGGTATAATAATAGGTGACCCTGGACCCCGAAACCAGTGTAAAGTAGCACAAGTATATTTGTAGCAATAGCCAAAAATAGGGGGTCAAAATTTTTCTTTAGGATATTAAGTAAAGATCACGTTCCATGAAGACATTTAGTAAATTTCCTACTGTACATATATCAAAACTTTATTTTTTTTATTAGTAATGCATTGCTAAGACTTAATTTGGACAACTTTAATTTATATTTTCTCAATATTTAGATTTTCTTTTGCACCCTCGGGTTCCAGTCAGTTCTCCAAACACAAAGTTCATTGTACATCCAATCAAAGAAGAAACACAGCAGATTTCTTCTTATCTAAGGACCTGTGTCTCTTATCTAAACCTTCAACATTAAAATTGAATGCAAAACAGATGTAAGCTCAGCTAATAAGAAAATATCCCTAACAAAACAATAAGTCAAAGATTGCGTCTCTTGTCTTTTCTCTTTTCACTTTTGTCATTCACTTCCTGTTGATAGCCACACGAGCAAATGTGTGTTTTGAATAGTCAAATGGTGCCCAGCACAAAGCGGTAAATTCGCCAGGAAATACGGTCCTTCCATGCAAAGCCTCTCCGTAGCCATGCAAATGAGGCAGAGTGAGATGACCATAGCATGTGGGAGTTGCACGGTGCAGAATTACCTGTGACTCCCCTGATACCAGACACTGTGTGCTTAACAGTGGCCACATTGGTAAGAAAACAAACGAGTAGTGATTTTACGCTAGCTGCTGACATTTCCACACGAGTGTTCTTAAAAGTCCTCTTCCCTCAGCAATGGGGAAACACTCTCTGATATCTGACTTCTTTAATCTGTTGATCTAGAATCTGTTGATCTACAGCAGGGCTCCTCAAATCTTGCCCAACCCTCCTAATCACCTACCTCTCATTTCCTAATGCTCAAATGTGTTTGATTGGGGTACGAGCTAAACCTTGCAAGAAAAGTAGATCTTGTGAGCCAGATTTGTGGATCCCTGATCTACAGTGTAGAGTGAGATGGCCATAACCTTGTTTCGACGCTGGTCACAGTCCACTGCACGAGCATCTTGGTACACGGGTCAAAAATGCAGTTTGGTACTGTTTAACTTTCTTCTGTTTAGTATAAACTGGCTCACATATGCTTGCTGCAAACTGTGTGATTGTAATTACATATTATATTAAATAGGACAGGGTATTACTTATTTGTTCTTCAACTTCCCCAATCCATTAATTAGAACCTCAAATCTCCTCTCTTTCCAGTATTAACACCCCAGGCCTACGCTGGGCGAACAGGAGATTGATGGTGTGATCCAGCATTCCTTATCCAGGGATCTAGATAAAACCACACACATTCCTCTCTAGGGGATGACATGTGACTTAACCCTCAACCATTTGTTTCATTTTAAGCTGATACACAGTATTACTATTTAGAGAGCTATTTTGCTGACAAAGTCCTCCTAACACCTCATGCAGAAAGAAGTCCTGAGAAGTCCTCGATAGAAAGCCATAGGAGAAGGAAAGGTATGTTGCGTGGAGATGTGCAGAGATGGAAGTAAGTGCATTGTCTGTGAACCTGCAGTGAGAAAACAAACTCCAGGAGGAAGCCAAAGGGAGCGGTTCAGAGGCGGAGGACACACCATGGCCTCCTACTTTGGGAGGAAACAGGCTTCATTTCCTCCTCTTTATCCAGTGGACAATAGACTGCTTACGTGTTGGACCAGCAGGGAAAATGGGCAGGGCAAGGAACAAAAGGGGCAGCCCAATCAATGGAGACCGTCCTTGCCTGGTCCTCTGTAGATGCTTTAATTATGCATTACATAGATGGCAGAACAATTTTGTAGTTCTTTAGGGATTGAGGGAAAGGAAAACTTGTTCTAGAAGAGGATAAACTGTGCCTAGTGGGAGGAACTGAGTGATGCCGCCACATTACCTTCCAAACGAATGGAAAAAAGTGTCTATGGAACAGAGGGAGCCATTTGAATAAACAGAGAGGGAACACTGTGACTCACTCTGTCTGACGCCAAGGGGAGATGAGAGAAGGAGCCAAAATCCAAGCTCGCAAATCACCCGATCCAAAGGACACAACAAAGGACTTGTTGTAATCAACTGATTTGTGACTTAATAGGAAAAACATAGTGATGGTCAGTGTTTCGCCAGTCCAAATCACATTATATAATTATGAGGGATAAAACAGGACCAGGACATGTACATCAAGTTCTCTTCATACAAACAGTTCAAGACATTCACCTTGACATGGATAACAGAACTCAATCTTGAGATTCCAGCTAGTAACTGCTAAGTTCTACTAGACAAACCATGGTTACTGATATAGTAAGATCTACACATGCTTCCTGGAAAAACAAACCCCTTCCAAGGAACCTTTTAAGCTGACCCTGGCCACTGCCTGGAGCATGGAAATCTGATAATTAAATCATCTCACAGTCTGATTGGCTGATAAAATCTAAGTTGTTAGTTACTAATGCAGATTCAAGGTAAGGCCAGTCACGAAATGGATGGACGGCCTGTTTCTTGTCCCATTACTGCAGAAATGGGTTCTGGACATTCTGTGCCAGACTAGGACATTTAGTCAATCAAATCTTCACATTAATGGCTCTATTGAGCACAATCTGAAGGACATTTGGGAGTATAACAAACATTGCTTGTACTTATAATGCAATATTTTTTGTAGCCTTACAACCTTCCATGAGCTTTCATGAACTTACATATCAGTGCCTTCGTTGACAACATACACATCAGTGTGGGATTTTTATGTGGAGAACTGCTGACACTGAGATAAGAGTTGCCGTACCTTACCACAGCATGTTCTGCATGCATCGCATAATTCTGTGGTCACTGTGCACATGAGCTAAGAAAGAAATATTTTTGTCATGCACAGTATTACTTAGAGTGTTAAGGACAGGGAAAGAAAAGCTGAAGATCATAACATAAACTCTGCAGAACTTAAAACAGAAACAACATCCAAACTTTGTAACTTAGTTTGAGCTGTGCAAAAGTAGCATCAAGGGAACAACATACTGGGTGGTGCTTACCTTCTGATCCACAATTGAGCAAGATATTTGTTTGACGTAGGCCAGGTCTGCAGTCTGGGGTAGAAGCACAGACTCTCTGGTAAGCCCAATCTGTATCATGAAGGAGACACCGGCTGGTGCCGGAGGCCCAGATGGCATTCCGGATGCTCCGCCGGGACCTGGGGCAACCCCCATGTCCACTGTGGGGAAGCCTGGGGTTTGAGAGTTATGGACTGAGACCGGTGTCCCCTGCTGCATCACCACCGACCCAGGTGGAGAGGGGCCACCCGGGGGGAAAAAGACCTGGGACATGGGTCCCGGAGACATGAAGGGACTGACGTTGGCCATGTCAAAGAGTCAAAGACAGTCAGGAGATAAGCCTGGGTAGTGTGAGGCAGTAAACTCACCTACACACACCAGCAGTCACCCACTCATCAATAGTGGCCGTCCCTGCTGTGTGTCCCGTGTCTACTAGAGCTTAAAATCAACTGATCCCTTTCCAGGAAGTGGCTCTTCTTACTTCTCGCCCTCCCTTTCACAGAAAGGTCCCTCTATATGGCTTTCATTCCAGGTGAGAAATAGAGATAAAGTTTAGCTTTGAAACTAAACGTCCTCTCCTCCTCCTCCTCCACCACCTCCTCCTCCCGCTTCCTGTTCCCTCAGTACTCCAAAGCAGCTTTGAAGAGGAAAACGTCCAAACTTCAAGGAAACACACAGAGGACAATAAAGAAACAAATGAGAAAAGCAAACAAATGTTTATAAGTCCGTCAACTCAAGATGGCCTCCAAGTACAGGAAACAAGCCGGAGAGAGCTCCTGGTTAGGCTTGCTTTGCAAGTCAGACTGTGTTTCAGTTTCTTGTCGTGTTGAGCCGTGTCTGCTGTGCCTCAGTGAGAAAACTACTGAGGACACTCCCTCTTCCCCCTGCCTCCACCTCTCTACTGTCTGAACCTCGCAGAGCCCTGGAGGAAGTGGTGTGACTGACAGATCTCTTAGCCAACCGGCAGTAGAGAGAGCTGTAAAAGGGAGTCTATGAGATCATGCATATCCACTTCTGTCTCCTCCCAGTCCCACATACACCTTCTTCCCTCCCTCTCAACTTTTACGTCTTTCTCTTTGTGTAACAGTTTGCCTTGTTTACTCCCCCACCCTGGAACAAATTTGTCCTCCTCTTTTTTTTTGCCTAGGGCCCCACGCTAACTTGCACTCTTTTCCCAGTCACTCATTCTGACTCACACTTTTTCCACAGTCCCCCTTTCCCCCATGTCCTAGATGATAGCCAAATACCTGATCTGTGTAACATAAACACGCCTAAATGATCAACCCACGTGCAATCCTGTTGCCAAAATATAACTTCAAATAAGATAAGGAGTCATTGCATTGTTTCCCTTTGAATAGATGAAGGGAGTGTCAGTTCACAAATAATGAGTATGGTGTTAATCAAGAAACTTTGAGAACTCAAATAAAATAAAATGTTTTTGCTATTTTAATCAAAACTGGCTGTGAAAAATGACATTACATGTGATCTTTTTACAGGAAAAAAAAGGAAATAATTTTGTATCACAGGTTTTTGAAAATAATCAGTGAAATTCATGAATTATATCTCTATGTGGAAATGTCTCATTCTAAACAGCCTTTTCTTAAAGGCTGAATAAATAAGCTTTTCATTAATGCATGATTTGTAAGGAGAGGACAATATTTGACTGACATAGAACCATTTAAAAATCTGGAATCTGCACGTACAGCAAATTCTAAATATTGAGAAAATTACCTTTAAAGTTGTTTAAATTAAGTTCTTGGCAATGCAAATTAATCAAAAATTAAGTTTTGATATATTTTTGATCTTTTCTTAATATCCTAATGGCATTAAAAAAATGATAATTTTGTTGGCTATTGCTACAAATATACCAGATCTACTTATGACTGGTTTTGTGATCCAGGGTCACATATCAGATTTAAAAAGTTCATTTAAAGTTCTTAGGGACTTTTTTTTGCAGCTTAGTTTCAATAAATGGTCATTCTCAACTGTGTTTGACTGACACTCATTTTCTTTATTTGAATATAAATAAATACAAAAAAACCCTCCATCCTCCACCTACACAAGTTGAGGTCAAAAGTTTACATACATTCAGAATCTGCAAAGTGTTAATTTTACCAAAATAAGAGGGATCATACAAAATGTATGTTGTTGTTTATTTACTGCTGACTCGAATAAGATATTTCACATAAAAGATGTTTACATGTAGTCCACAAGAGAAAATAATAGTTGAATTTATAAAAATGGCCCTGTTCAAAAGTTTACATCCCTTTGATTCTTAATACAGTGTTCTTACCTTTTAGTACTGTCCTTCAGAGGCTATAGATGATAGTTACATGTTTCCCAGAAGACAAAATAAGTTAAATTTACCCTAACCCTCAAATTCAAAAAGTTTTCACCTCCCAGCTCTTAATGCATCGTGTCTCCTGAATCATCAGTGAGCGTTTGAACCTTCTGTAATAGTTGCATAATGAGTCCCTCAGTTGTCCTCAGTGTGAAAAGATGGATCTCAAAATCATGCAGTCATTGTTGAAAAGGGTTCAAATGCACAAAAATGCTGGAAAACCAAAGAATTTGTGGGACCTGAGGGATTTTCTGAAGAACAGCAGGCAATTTAACTGTTCAGGACAAACAAGGGACTTACAAACAACTAAACAAAAAAATAATTCAGGTAAGAACACAGTATTAAAAATCAAGACGATGTAAACTTTTGAATGGGGTCATTTTTATAAATTCAACTATTTTCTCTTGTGGACTATATGTAAACATCTTTTATGTGAAATATCTTATTCAGGTCAGTACTAAAAAACATGAAAATGCATTTTGTATGATCCATTTAGCAGATTCTGAAAGGGTGATATACCTCAACAGTATACCATACCCCAAATATGATGTTCAACAATTCAAAGAAATTAGGTCATTATTAGTTAGTTTAACCAGAGACACTCACATAAAACAGTTCAGACCAGACAAGAATGAAATGTCTGTACAAAACCATGTTTTTATTTAGTTGTTTTTGGGGCTTTTTTAATGACATACAACACAAGACCTGCAGAGTAAACAAAAAAGAAAAAAGAAAGAAAAATCAACAGGATAAGGAAAAGATGCATTTCGATACAAGCTAGAAAGCAGTTCAAAAATATGTATAATAAAACAAAATAAATAAAAGGCTGGTCTTTTTTATCCCTTGTAGTTAGAGGATATATTTTGAATACAGCTTAATATGATGTACAAAATATCACACAGTGATAAATTGCTTTTAAAAAATAAAAACACTTAACAAAAAGTCCTTTTACCTTGGCTGTGGACTGAAACTTTTTTTTTTCTTACATTTTCATACAATTTCAGTTGTTTAGGCTTTTACACAATCACAAGCAAGTCTTAAGCCTAGCAAAAAAGGTACTACTGTCGTCTTACACCTTATTACTAGTAATCATAATAATATGTCTAGTAAAGAAAAGCGAGTAAGTGAGAAAATGGGAAACTTACATTTTGCATTGGCAGCTTTTCAAACATATAAACATTTTCGGTTTTCTTTCGATTTTCATTTTTACACAGAACCGTCCTCTCTCTGTAAGGAATGTGTTTTGTCGTTGTAATTTCAAGACTCATATTGCATCGAGGGGTGCAGAAATAGAGGTGTACAAAAGAGACAGCAGGACTCGTCTAAACACCCATGCAATCGGCAGTCTTTGGAAGAGAACGTAACAATGCAGCGATACATGGATGAACCGAACCGATCGTGTGATCCTACACATGTAGTGTAGCGTAAAGCTAACCGTTAGTGTGCGGTGCAAAGTTTCTATGTAAAGAGGTAAGCAGCAAAGGATTATGGATTCCACTGAACGCAAGTCTGTGGTTACGTGACATTCACTGACTGGGCAAACAGCCCAAAATGAATCGGTGGTCTTGACATTGGACAAGTGACATGCAACCTTGTCCATTGATAAAATCACTCCAAGAGGTTTCAAGTAGGAAACCTTGTTTTCCAAGTTGGATGGATGGAGTGATTTTAGATGGAGGCAGTCTGGCTTGACTCCATTATGCAAGAGCGCTCTTTATGGCCCATCAGTCTTTTTGTCGCTTCTAACTTGCCTTCTGGCCACTCATCTACGACCACGGAAAACCAGTAAAGGATAAAAATAAACCCCGCAGAACGGAAACTGGCTAATACAAGATGTGACCTTTGATCTCCAGACCTCAAGACCAAGCTTCCTCCAACAAGGTCCGATTCTTCATCTCACCTTGGTGCCCCCCTCAAGTTTCAGACTTGCATCTAGATTCATTACTTAGCCAATAAAAGCAAGGTGTTCCACTTTTTTTCACTTCAAGATCCCAGAGTTTTACTCTGAAACATCTTTTGTCTTGTCTTGACAGCACAAAACCCATCAAGAGGACTTTTTGGATATGTCCAAGTCTCTTGGTAAAGTCAACTCAAAACTAGGGGGCACTAGGTTCTAATCACAAAGATCCGTTCCCCACTTTTCCAGAAAAAATGAACTTGGGTCGAGATCACAGATGTCTAAAAACTCAGAAGTTGACAATACAGCTGTACTGAAACACTGGAACTTGTAGTTGGTTTCAATTATTTTATTGGCGACAATCATCAACCAAAGATCCTCCAACATGGATATAGAGTTTATCATCTTAAAAATACCCTGACAAAACCTTAAAAGCCACTTCGGCATACCAGAAGTACTCTGAAATTTTCAACCCACATGCTGTATTTCTGAAATGCCAAAGAACCGTACATGATGATTCCGAGGAAAGGCAGGCTTCCACCGAGATATGATACCTTACGACCCTCGTCGTGAACAGGTCCCTGATTCAGAGAAGATCTTAGCACCAAGGTTTTGAAACAAGTGTGCTATGTACAGCGCATCCTGCTTATATACAGAAATCAGTTATGCGTCCAACTGCAGATCCTCCCAATAAGTCTTCCGACCGATATCGAACACTACAATAAATACACTACTCGACAGTCACCTGACTATTACGGATAACGCCACCTGATTGGATATGAATGAAGACGGCGATTGCGAAATGCTTGTGCTAGCACCGTCACAAACGCAGGTACACGTGTTTGGTTTTAGTTCAAGGTGTACTCGTCATACGAATGAAATGTGTGGAGAAAGTGATTATGAAAGGCTGAAATACTAAGGCTCTTAGCTGTGAGGCTAAAGGTAAAGCTGTGTTGTACTTGCAGCTAAAACGCAACCAAAAAAAAAAAAACTCATCTAAAGCAGTCTTTGGAATGAAATGCATCGATCGCCTCACGTTACTAGGCAACAGTTACGCGAGGACATTAATTCACAGATTAGCACTAATGCAATTTACATTGAGAAAATGTTCAGGCTTGGGTAATGTCTTGTTTACCGAGAGCCTTCAAATCCTCAACCTAAACAGAGCATGAAATTAAAATCCAGGGTGTGTGTTGTGTTAAGGTGTGTGTGTTTGCATGGGTCCATCCGTCAACAGATTGGACATCACTGTGCAGATTATTAGTAGTGTTGTCTAAAACTGAAATCAGGACATGAGCAGCAAACTCATTAGTATTAAAAGCAGTAGAGTTTGTATCACATCGTGTGAGGGATAAAAAAAAAAAAAGGATGGGTTATTGACTCGTGTGCCTTTAACACAGGCAGTGATGTGTAGAACATTGTTCCCCTCCTTTAGTGAGCGAGTGTGTGTGAGTGTGTATGGATACTCGGCGTTTCACTCTTTTGGCCCAGTAGTGAGGGTGGATCCCCTGAGAAGAGAAAAAGCAAAAATTAGCTCAACGCAGGAATCACGTATATGACTATTAACAAGGTGCTGCAAGCGATTTTAGCCTTTATTGTAAGACATAAAGAACTGAATTAGACCATAAGGACAACTTTTCCACTGTTGAATCTCCAGAGAAATGGAAAAAGTTGATACTGTGTGTTGAGTATAAAGTGCCTTGCAAAAGTATTCATACCCCTTCTTTTTTTTTTTTTTTTTTTTCTGGGACAGCTGAAATTTAGCTCAGGAGCATTCATACTGCTTGTAGATGTTAATACACTTCGAGTGAAGTTAACTCGTGGCAATTTTAATTGAATGACTATGACAGGGTTCCTCAAATCTTGCCCTGGAGGACCATTGCGCTTCAGAGTTTAGCTCCAACCCTGATCAAACTCACCTACCTGTGATTTTCTAATGTCCTGAATACGCTGATTAGCATGCTCAGGTGTGTTTGATTAGGGTTAGATCTAAACTTTTCAGGATAGTGGATCTCGTGGGCCAGATTTGAGGATCCCTGGGCTATGATTTAGTAACGCACACATCTTTATAAAATGTCCAAAAGCTGAAAATGCATATTAGAGCAAAAACCAAGCCCTGAGGTCAAACAAACTGCCTGTAGAGGACTGCATTAAACCACAAATCTGGGGGAAGAGTTTAGAAAAAAAACAACCACGGATCCTAGAGTTGGCCTCTTGGCCAAACAGAGCAACTGATGGAGAAGGGCTTTGATTAGAGTGGTGACCAAGAAGCCGATAGTCACTCTAGTTGAGCTCCATGATCATATGTGGAGATAGGAGAAACCTACAGTGGGACAAACATCACTGCAACACTCCACTCCGATCTGGGCTTTATGTGTGTGGCAAGACTCAATTCTCTCTTCAGGGAAGACACATAAAAAAAAACAACTGGAATTTGCAAAAAAACACCTGAAGGACCCTCAGACTGTGAGAAACCAGATTCTCTGGTGTGATGAACCTCAATTCCAAGCATCATGTTTGAAGGTAACCAGGCACTGCAGAAGTAAAGTGTGCTGGTAGCAGCCTCATGCTGTGGGGCTGTTTTTCGGTGGCAGAGACTGAGGAGAAGAGAGTAGAAGAAAACCAATGCACCAAAATATTGAGATTTAGCCTTAAAGAAAACCCAGTCTAGAGCATTCAGAATCTCAGACTGAGCAGAAGGGTTACCTTCCAACAGGGCAAGAGTATCTTATAGATAACTCTGTGAATGTCCTTGAGTGGCCCAGCCAGAGCCTGGGCTTGAACCCAATCAAACATTTCTGGAGAAACCTGAAAATGTCTGCCAGGCCCCATCCAAGCTGACAGAGCTTGAGAGGTGAAGAGGTGAGGAGAAGAATAGGAGATAATTGCCAAATTCTGATGTGCAAAGCTTGTTGCATCATACCCAAAAAGATCTGAGGCTGTTGAGGTGCTTCAAACAAGTGCTGCGTGAATACTTATGCAACAAACTTATTTGAGCTTTCTTTATTTTTAATACATTTACAAAGTTGTGAAAATTCAGTTTTTGTTTTTCATTGTGGTGTTTGGTGTGTAGATTAATGTGGGGAAAAAAAGTAAAGCGTAAGACGTGGAAAAAAAAAGAATGGGTATGAATACTTACGCAAGGCACTGTAGAGTGAATTGAATCTGAAGCAATAGAAAGTTTGTGTAATGTAAAATAGCAGCAAGGAAATGCAGAGTTGTCTGTGGTTGCAGACAAAAACATCACTAACAGTGTAGTCTGATTCACCAACAAGTCACTATTTTGAGCCATTCTTTTAATTTAAGGGGACTTTAAATGTTTTTTTCCTGAGGTGCACTTATAAACTTACTTTGTATTTTCCTCAAAACTAGTCATGAATTAACATGAAATTTAGCCTCTGATTTAAATGCTCCATTGAAACGGGTGTGTCTGCTGTGACGCTTTAAAATGCCCACTGCTATGATTGGCTGACATCTTTGCATATGAAATGAGCATTACCTGTGGGACTTTCTCGAAAAATTTGACTGCGTTTTTACTATAAATGCCATCAAGATGAAGCATTATATTTTGAACTACTCCTGCTGCATCAAAGCTGAACTCGAAAGTTGCAATGATCTTCTTATTGCAACACAATTTCTGCCATCTCACTAATATTTTCATCATAACCAACACAGTGAAAACGTTGTAAATAATATAGAACGGTGATTAAACTGACTTGGAACTACCTGCGCATTAAACACTTTTACGCCACGCCTGCCAGCCAATCAGAATCCAGTATCTAGACATTCCATGGAATAATCACAACATAAAAGAACAGATGGTTTTCACACTATTAGGGGAAGAGTGACGTTGATTGTTTAGTCACTGATTCACTAATACATAAACAGCAGTTAACCACTTTGTGAAAGAATGTCTGTACATGAGCCCTGATATATACAAGATCACAGCTCATGAAATGCATATTATGTTTCTTGAAGTTAGTTCATAAAGTTTTTGCACCAAAAAAGACCTTTCTTTACCTAACAGACAAACAGGAGTTGTTCAGAACGCTTCTCGATTACAATTAAAAATTACTTAACTACTCATGTGATTTCAAACCCTTAAGACCTTCGTTCATCTTTGAAACACAAATTAGGATATTTTTGATGAAATTCAAGAGCTTTCTGACCCTACATAGACAGCATTATAAGTAACATATTCAAGGCCCAGAAAGGTAGTAAGGACATTGTTAAAACAGTCCATGTGACATCAGTGCAGGGTTCGTACAGAAAATGCAAAATGAAATTTCAGGACTTTCACTACTTTTTTGGTTTTCAAGGACTAAAATCAGTGATTTCACTCATCAAACAATATTGTTATTATCATTCAAAATCTAATAAACTGATAAAACAAAATGGTACAAATAAAGTACAGCACAAAAGCATGCAATGACTGTGGCAACTTTAACTTTTGAAAGGATACTATGGCAGAGGAGAACTGGACGGCTGACTGAGCCTGGTTTCTCCCATATCATTGACTTGATTGCACAGATACTATTTGAACTGAACTGAGGTGGATGATGACACTGAATCAATAATGAACTGACTTTAACTGAAAAAGAATGTTTACTATTGTCCTTTTGCATTATTAACACTATTTTCCTGTTTAATACTGTAAAGCTGCTTTGACACAATCTGTATTGTCGCTTTCCTTATTCAAACAGATTTTTTTTTCATTAATATATGACTGACCTGAAGAATGAAAGATATCATACGCTTGGAAAATTATGAGCTATATCACACTCACGATCAATCACTTAAATCACTCAAAGCTAAACAATGCAGTTGTATTTTGAAATATTTTAACTAATCTAGGACTGTAACGAATTATGTTTTTGGTAATCAAGTAATCTACTGATTATTTTGGCATTTGAGTAATCCGATATTTTTTTATAATACAAATAGACCTAAGTGAAAGACAGCCTTTAGTATGACTATATTTTTATATAAACTAACGATGAGACAATTACTGTTCAATTAAAGTATTAAATATAAATAATTACATGGTTTTACTGAACAACACTGTTAAAATACATAATATAACATGCTTACACAAAATATGAACATAAGCACATTATGTATTATAACAAATACCTGCAGATGGCGCCAAAGACCTGTTGATGTTTCACTTTAAAGCGTGATTCAAGGACGTTTAAATCCATTGAATTTTAATATCTGGTCAAACGCAAACTCAGCGCGAGGGTTTAAACGTATTTTGAAATCGTGATTAATTTTGCGCGAAAAAAATATAGAAAAAAATAATGAACTAATTTCATATATACTCCCTTATAAATTTCAAGTACTCTTCAAGTACCTTCTCAAAAATATGGCTGTTTTCAAGGGTTTTCCAGGACTAACATTTCAAAAAGTCAAATTCTACTTTAAGCACCTTGTATGAACCCTGTCTGTGGTTCAACTGTAATGTTATGAAGCTGCGTGAATACTTTTTAAACGCAAATAAAACAAAAACAACTACTTTATTCTAGTTTCTTCTCCTACGCGTCAGTCTTAGAAAAAGATGAACAAAGGTCTTTTACGAAATGACATGAGGGTGAGTAATTAATGACAGAATTTTCATTGTGACATAACGTTGCAATGTTATATTCTATAGGACTACAATTTGTAATCATATTTCATTTTCAATCACATTTTAATAAAAATGTGATTATGTATAATTACCAAATAAAATTATTTTTGCCTCTGTCAGCCAAATCGCAAACAGCACCTTTAACTTTTAACTCTTAATCCAGTTTTAATGTGTTTAAATATGTATTTACCAGTGAGAAAATCAAACAAAGATCTTGGCGAGCGCGTCGGCCCCAGCGCTGGCGATGAAGGGCTGCGAGGGGTGGAAGGCCACATCATGAATGGCCTCATCGTGTTTTTTCCTGTGTGCTGTGATCTCCTGCACACACGTGCGATTGTCCAGCATCCACAAGCGCACAGAGCAGTCATGACCTGAGGAAAAACACAAAATACAGATGCAGAGATTTTCACATTGTGGTCTGTTGACGTGGCTATGCTCATAAGGCTTCAGCTGGCATGTTGTTTAGCTCTCTGATGTCACACACTGTGTGCTTGTGCATATTTACTTACTGCCGGAGATGAGGTAAGTGCCTTTAGGGTCTGTGGCAAGACAGGTTACAGCATCCAGGTGAGCCACCATGGAATGAATCACTTTCCCTGTAGCCACAGCAAGACGAAGGAGAAATGATTAAGTCATGTGGGATATTTTTGATACACAATATTGTTTCTAAACAGTCTGGTAGCCTAATGTCTGGCTGATAAGGTTGCGTTAAGTTTGTGTTCCTAAATTCACTCTTTGAAAGCAAGGTTTGTAAAACTGGATTCATGAGGGAACTGCAAAACTAATAATTAAATCATTAAAATGTATTTTTTAAATAAAAACATCAAAAACAACAACAGAGCTGGGTGAATATGCAAATCTGTATTTAAAATATTATAATATAAACTTATTTTATAATTTAGAGATTTGTCTGACAAAACATTTGGGAATACGTGCTTTAAAGTATTGCTTTTATAGGAAAAGGCTTTGAAAAAAAAATCTAGATAAACCTCACTAGACGACAAGTCAACCATTGTGACTTATTCTCAAATTACACAGACAAATTCCATTATGAACACATACCCGGGAAAAAAAAGATCAATAAAAACATCCTAACGTGCCTGAAAACAGTCATGCACAACTGCATTCACATTTCAGATGTCTTTTTTTTTGCTGGCTAATCTTCATACCAATGTTATTTGCTTCTCTTCAAATGCTCTAGCTATATAAACTGGTGAGTAAAGGTTGTTTTCTGGCACCAATTCGATTGAGGTTTTTTATACCGGAGGTTCTTTTTTAACTGCTTTGAGAGGTCTATTGTGACTGCACGGTAGGAGAGTCAAATGCTTTGCTGGTGTATTTACAGTTCCCACAGCGCACAGCTGGAAAATATGTGGCGTTATTACGCGCCTCAAAATTGCTACAGGCTCGCAACACACACACACACACCTGTCTTATTGTCCAGGAAGCGGATGGTGCGGTTCTCATGGGCTGTAATAGAAATAGGTTGGGAAGGATGGCTGACCACGCGGTTAATCAGCTCGCTGCCTGCAGGGGGCGTTAAAAGAAAAACAATATTTTATTACTGTACAACAGACTTTTAAATCAACATGAAATATGATTCATAAACCATTTGACTTTTGTAACATGACATGAGGAACTATTATTTTCAACGCATTTCATGAACTGTATCATCCATTTTGATATAATTTGAAATAATGGCATTTATATTTATATACACACACGACACAGAAATTATCATTCTGTAATTTTAATGGTAGGTTTATTTGAACAGTGAGAGGCAGAATAACAAAAAAATCCAGAAAAACACATTTCAAAAAAGTTATAAATTGATTTGCATTTCAATGAGTGAAATATACCCCTTCGCAAAACATGACTTAGTACTTGGTGGCAAAACCCT